>SJYA01001832.1:556153-601118 GCA_006410615.1 Neotragus moschatus
GAGGGAGGGGGGGAGGGACGAGTGGGGGCGGGGCCGAGGTTCCCATCCGCGGAGAGGCTCCTCCGCCTGGGGACCAGCGGGCGGGGCGGGGCTGGCGCCCGTCTCCAGGGCAGCAGAGGGACTGGGTGGCGCGACGCCCGGAGCATCCTTCCAGCTAGTCCCCGCCCGCCCGCCGGTGCTGCCGCCGCTGCCCTGCGTGACTTCTTTGTGTTTTGCGTTCTGCCCGCGCCTCTTCTCCGCAGGACCTGTCCGTCCTCCTCCGGGCTACAAGAAGGCAGACGATGAGATGTCCCGGGCCACGTCTGTTGGAGACCAGCTGGACGCACCAGCCCGCACCATTTACCTCAACCAACCGCATCTCAACAAATTCTGTGACAACCAGATCAGGTAGGAGAGGGCGGCCCAGTCGGAGCAATTCATTAATTCCCAGACAGGAGGGGCCTTGGCTTCCTCTGAGACCTCCGCAGGAGTCAAGCCAGCCCCCACCCGTGTCCCTGCGGCCGCCAGCCCCATCCCCTCCCCTCCCCACTCAAGGCCGGCAGTTTATACCCTCGTTTCCCACTGGGGTGTGGGAATATACCTTTCATCCTTCTGTCCTTTGCATTGGTTCTGTGTGCAGGCTGTCTGTGAGCCTGGAGGATGCTCGTAGGCTTCTGTTCTGGCGAAAATAAGGTTTCTTCTCTCTCTTCATCCCTGAGTGCCCTCTCAAGAACTCCTCCATCCCGTTTTAAGGCAATTTTTTTTAAAGACAGTTTAAGCCTGTTTTAAGCTCTCCATAGCGATTTGCCGACTGTAATGTGGCAGAGTGCTTTATAATGGATCCCTCCCGTCACAAGAACTTGCATTCAGCTCTCAAGGCCCAGGACATTTGTTAAGAAGGCTTTCTTTGCTGGGAAACTTTGCCTAGAGTCAGTGGGAAGACGGCTGGACACTAAGATTTAGATGTCTGCTCTTTACCGGCTGCTTGTTGGATGCTTTAGTTACACTAGCTTTATGAAACCTCATCACCTCTTGAAGAAGGCAGTTTTACCTTCACGTGAGGAATCTGACATAAGAAGACAGATGTTAAAGGACCTGTGGCCATTTAGCTACCAAGTGGCAGAGCTGGACATAGAACCCAGCCTGTCTGGCTGCTGAGCTCAAAGTGTTTGTGCTGTGCAAAGCTAAATCTTTTAGGCACGGAAGTTGGCATGTTTGCAAGTTTCATTAAACTTTCAGGCTTCGACAACTTTATCCCAGGGAGGGACTTAAGAGGATGTGGTTCTGTGAGTGGCTCTGAACCGCGTGCTCAGGTGCAGAGAAGGGAGGCCATGGGTCAGGTTTGCCAGTACTGTGTGTGTGTAACTGAATTCCAGTCCAGGGCTCTCTCCTGAAAGCTGTGGCTAAAACTTTGTTGGGTCTTTTGCCACCCTGAAGCCTTAGTACTTGAGCTTAGCCTGAGATCTTTATTCAGAAAGGCCTGGCTGTTAGGCATTTTTGTAGCTTCACAGGGTTGGGGGTAAAATAATGGTGCATATACCGTGCAGAAGTGACATTTATTAAGAGTGTTAGACTACCCTGACTTTATTTTGGGTTTTAAGAATGGCCATTGGGGCCTATTTTTTACTTAAATGTGTAGCTTGGAAGAACAACTGAGGCCAAAATTCAAGGATAAGTGGGTTTGGTTTAAGTTGCAGAGCAGCACACGTGAGTTACTGCATCACCCACTACGACAGCGCTAATCATAAAGACAGTAGCAAGTGCTGGCGAGAATGGGGAGAAATGGGACCCCTCCTACATTGCCGGCAGGAATGAAAAGTGGTGCGGCTGCTTTGAAAAACAGTTGGGCAGTTTCTTAAAAGGTTAAATGTAAAGTTACACATGATCCAGCCATTCCAGGTGTAAATAAATACCCAAGAGAAAGGAAATCACACATCCACACAAAACTGGGTGCAGATGTTCATAGCAGAGTCATCAGAGTGGCCCAAAGGGGAGAGAGCCCAGGTGTCTATCAACTGACAAATGAATAAATAGAATGCGGTACGTCCATGCAGTGGAATGTCATTTGGCCACAAAGAGGAATGTCATACTAAAACATGGATTAACCTTGAACACATTGTGCGAAGAGAAAAGCCAGTAACGGGTCTCGTATGATTGCATTTATATGAAGCATCCAGAAGAGGCAAATCCAATGGGACAAAAGATAGACTAGTGGTTTCTAGGGTGGAGGAGGAGGTCGGGAAAAGAGGAGAGACTGTAATATACGTAGGGTTTCATTGTGGAGTGATGGACCCACAACTCTGTGAAACACACCTACACCATCCGGAATCCCGCGTTGACAGCATAGTTCCATTTCCTCAGACTTTGCCATGTGTTTCTAACTTTAAAATGTTTTCAAGTAGTGTTTTTGCCTTGTTGTTGTTCAGTTGCTAAGTCACATCTGACTCTTTGCAACTCCTTGGACTGCAGCACACCAGGCTCCTCTGTCCTTCACTGTCTCCTAGAGTTTGCTCAGATTCATGTCCATTGAGTCAGTGATGCCATCCAGCCATCTCATTCTCTGTCGTCCCCTCTCCTTTTGCCTTTGATCTTTCCCAGCATCAGGGTCTTTTCCAATGAGTCAGCTCTTCGAATCAAGTGGCCAACACTTTATCCCTCCTCCCATCTTTCCCTTTTGGTGACCATAAGTTTGTTGTGTATGTCTGAAGACTCACTGACTTGAGACTGATTTTTATATCAGAGATTTCCAGTGGCAGTTTCATTTGTACTTTTTTGGAGTGGGGGAGGGCTAAGTGGGAGTGTACCATAGGTGGGCTAGGAATACAGTAGGTAGACACAACTATTCCTTATTATGTGAGTGTACAATTGAATTAGTTAAATATTCTTACAGTTCATACAGTTTCTGAGTTCATGGCTTGTACTGGGAGCATCGGTTTCAGAATACATGGAATAGGCTCTTAGAAATTAAGGAGTGTTGCCTGCTGTCCTAGAATACGGTCTTCCAATTTTTACTTTATCTTGACTGTATTTAATTAGGAATTACTAATGGTAATGTGACTCACTGTTCATTAAAGAATTGATTTTAAAGCTTCTTGGCATTATGGTTTAAGGATTTTATAAAATGTGGAGCCACATTGTCCCAGCACTGGACCATTCATTTTATAAAATGCTGATTAAAAAATATAAGGCTTCTTATCTTGATCATGAATGTTTGCTGAAAGTTGATAAAGCTACTGAAAGGGATATTTTCATTAAAGGGAGTTGATAAAGGATTTCTTTTTCTTAATAGCTTTTTCTTGAGAAAACACTGATGGATTTTCTTGGTGGGTCAGAGAGTGTCATCCCAGGTGGCTGGCATCTAAATGGAGGCTTTTGAGAAGAAGGGACCGCGTGATCAGTGGAGAGGGGTATTGAGGTTGTCTGGCATATTTGACACTCTGCCCTTCCGAAGGCTGGCCTTCCCAGGGCCCCAGCTCTCACTTATCTTCCTCCATCCCAAGGCCTCCCTGGAAGGAACCCGGTGATGGTGACAGTTGCTCTCTGACTGCCTTCGTGGGCAGCTGGTGTTTTGACTTCACTAGAGGGACTAGAGTTTGCCAGGAAGGGATATGGTGGTTGGGTGTTCGGGGAGGTTGGTGAGGGCAGGATGGTACCATTACAGCAGGGATGGACGGTCTGGGGTTAGCGTTTAGACTGGTGTGTCTGTCCAAGGAGGAGGTGCCACCAGGCCAGTGGGAGTGAGAAGGTCACTGCTTGGATTGGCCGTGGCCTTGGCAGCCCCAGGTGAATGCCAGTTGTGTTGACTCAAATTCCAAGCTGTTTCCTGAAATCCTGGGAGGGTCTGTGCTATGTAAACAGATGTCTCTCTAAACCTTGTTCTTGACACTTGACACCAGCATTTAATTTGACCTGAAGCTGTGGTAGGATGAAGTTTTCCATTACTGAAGCCAGTGAATTTAGATTATCATAATTATAGAGACGCATAACATGGTCTTTTCTTGGGTGTGTGCCAAGTCATTTCAGACATGTCCCACTCTTTCTGACCCCATGGTCTGGAGCCCGCCAGGTTCCTTTGTCCGTAAGATTCTCCAGGCAAGAATACTGGAGTGAGTTGCCATTTCCTCCTCCGGGGGTCTTGTAGATTTCTCTAGGACCTTAACTGTGAAGACAATAACTGTCTTCTGTCATCCAGAAATGAGTAGATTTGGCAGTGTAATTATTACACCTGTACATGTACGATTACATGTATGTCTGCTCTGCAAGATTCCTTTTCTGAAGCATACAGTCACATCGCCTTTAAAATTGGACAGGTTTATTGAGAAATGATTCACATACCATATAATTTCACCCATTTAAAGGATACCGTTTTGTGGCTTTCGGTATATTCAGAATAGTACACACATCACCACCACTTCAGAACATTCTGTCATTTCTCGAAGAAACTGTTCCCATGGCTGTCGTATCCTAGTCCCTTTCTCTCCATGCTTGAGACAACCACTAACCTACTTCCTATCTCTGCAGATTCTCCTGTTCTGGATAAGCATGTTAAGTTAAATATTAAATGCTTATAGAAAGTTTGATATTTAGAGAAACTTGGTATTCATTATTCTTGATGGAGAATAATTAATTTCATGTATCTATATCTTAAATGTTTCAAGTTAAATTTTTTTCCAGAAGATATCTTCATGATTTACCGGTCAAAGGAATGGGCAATGTTTACGCCATCAAGTTCAGTGCAATCGTTTTGTGTGAATGTTAGCACACCATGTAAAACAATGTTTCAAGGCTATCAAATGGTTTTCTCCAGTGTCTGAAATGAGGTCTTCAAAGCAAGTTAGGAATGTTTATAGATACTCAGTTTTGAATGAGTCATTCATTTCAGGTAGGAGTTTCAGGTAGCAAAAATCTTCATTAAAGCAGTAACTCTAGCTTTGCCAAGCTATTGCATTGCTTTAGGTTTCTTTGTCTTGAAAGAAAATGACTTCATGTGAATATTCTGTTGGTTTTGCCAGGATAAGATTGAAATAGAATTTTGCCTTTACAGAAAGGAGAATTGAGTGTGGGGTGGTAGGTCTTGTAGCATCGGCGTTGTATAATATTCTGCTGGGATCCTGATGTCTGAGAGGATATTTTTGTCTTAAGGAGTGAAGAGAACAGAGTCATCTTCAAAAGCACTTTGTGCATGAGTATGGGTGGTAAGTGATGATGCGGTACCAGGTCTAAGGCTGTGGAGGACTTCGAGGAGCAGTGACTCTCCTTGGGCAGCTACCACTATAGAATTTAAGTGGAATCTGGTCTTCACAATGAGGGTGCTTAGAATTTAATAGAGAAAGAATACCAAGATGATGTTAGCAACTCTAACTTCCTTTTGATTCACGTACAGACTGTTGTATTAAGAACCATGGTTTACAGATCTCACTTGAGATAGTTATCCTTGTCAAGATAGATGAAGGTATATAAAAACCCTTATCAAGAATAATTAATTAAGAGCTATACAGAAACATATATCTATTCTGTTTCGGGTTCTTTTTCTATATAGGCTATTAGAATATTGAAGAGAGTTCTCTGTGCTATAGTAGCACCTTGCTATTTATCTATTTCATATAATGTAGTATGTATATGTTAATCCCAACTTCCTTTGCATGTATCTTCCTATCATTTCCATAGAATTTGGCCAAGGAAGGAAAATAAATACAGTGTTCAATACTAGCCACCCCCCAACCCCAAATAGTTGATTATGTTGAAAGTATTTCATTTACCTACTTTCAAATGACCAAGATTTTCTTCCATTTAATGTTCTTTTTATTTTTCTGTTTACTTATTTTTTTTAATGAAAATTATATATATTTAGAAAGTGAATGTGTTAGTTGGTCAGTCATGTCTCACTCTTTGTGAACGCATGGACTATAGCCTGCCAGGCTCCTTGGTCCATAGGATTCTTCAGACAAAAATACTGGTGGGTTGTCATTCCCTTCTCCAGGGGATCTTCCCCATCCAGGGATCAATCCCTGGTCTCTTGCATTGCATGCGGATTCTTTATTGTCTAAACCATCAGAGAAGCCCCAATATAAATATATTTTTAATTTATTTTAAATATGTTTTAATGAAAATTGTATGTATTTAAGACATACAAAATGAGATTTGATTAATGTAGCAAAAAGCTACACTTTAGCTAATCTCTTCACATAATTACCATTCACTGTTTTTTAATCTAGAGCCATATGAGTACATGCTAAGTTGCTCTAGTTGTGTCTAACTCTGTGAGACCCTATGGACTGGGGCCCACCAGGCTCTTCTGTCAGGAATTCTCCAGGCAAGAATACCGGAGTGGGTTGCTGTGCCCTCCTCCAGGGGATCTTCCAGACCCAGGGATCGAACCCACGTCTCTTACATCTAACCTGCACTGGCAGGCAGGCCACCTGGGAAGTCCTTAGCGCCATATATTTAGTCTCCAAACCAGGCACTCCTATCTTATGTTTCCTGAACATGAATGTCATAGTATACTGAGAATCCTTACTTTATACAAGCCAGTAGCAATTAAGGCCACAGAAGCTGCTTGTAATTAGAACTCTTACCAGGTTTGCACCCCTGAACAAGGCTTTTGAGGCATTCTGCAGGCAAAAGCTTTCAAACTCAGTGCCTTTGGCATTGTATAGTTTGGTAATCAAACACTTGAGCTTTCTTCAAATATATTATTTTTAGAAACAGAAAACTGTGTCAGCCTTGGGCCAGTTTTGTATTTGTTTCTAAGGAAACAGCAGATGTCTAGGGGAGTTGACTGGGGTGATTTCTTCATCAAGTTGACCCTTGTATGGGTAGACCCAATGCATATTTTGAATTTAATATTCAAAACTAAATATTTTTCAAAACTAATATTCAACACTAAAAACACAGACTGAAACGTCTGTGCCTTTTTGACCTATAAAAACTGGGAAGGGTGCTAGGTTTGAGTTTTGGTCACTAACTTATTTCCGCTTGTCCCTGATTGCAGATTTTGTTAACTTTTAACATCCTCTGTGAACTAATCACTTCTGATCTTTACCCATGAAAAGAATGAAGCATCAGGATTTGTGAAAAACACAAGTTAAAATTAACATAACTGGAGGAGACTAGGGCGATGTGACAACTAAATGCAGTATGAGTGCTCAATCAGATCTTGGAACAGAAAAGGTACACTGGAAGAAGCACTGGAATTTTTTTAAAAAATTGAAGTATAATCGATTTACAGTGTTGTGTTGATTTCTATTGTACAACAAAGTGATTCAGTTATACATGTATATACATTCTTTCCCCTGTCCTTTTCCATTATGGTTTATCTCAGGATATTGAATATAGTTCCCTGTGCTAGACAGTAGGACCTTGTTGTTTATCTGTTCTATATATAATAGTTTGTGTTTACTAATCACAGACTCCCAATCTATCCCCCTCCCCTGCCCCCTGGCAACCATGAGTCTATTCTCTATGACTGTGAGTCTGTTCCGTTTCACAGATATGTTCATTTTATGCTGTATTTTAGATTCTGTAAAAAAGTGATATCATATGGTATTTACCTTTCTCTTTCTGACTTACTTAGTATAATCATCTCTGGGTCCATCCGTGTTGCTACAAATGGCATTATTTTGTTCTTTTTTTATGACTGAGTAATATTTGATTAAATGTATGTAACACTGCTGCTGCTGCTGCTGCTGCTAAGTCGCTTCAGTCGTGTCCGACTCTGTGCGACCCCATAGACAGCAGCCCACCAGGCTCCCCCATTCTTGGGATTCTCCAGGCAAGAACACTGGAGTGGGTTGCCATGTCCTTTTCTGAATGTAACACTAGTGAACGTGAACTCTGTAATTTGGGGTATTCTTATGCTGATGCCATTATATCAGTTTTGATCTAATTTGATCTAGATTATACTGTGGTGATTGAAGATACTAACATGGGGGCAGGGTGAAGGTTTATGGCAGCTCTGCACTATATTTGTAACTTCTGTGACTATAAACTTATCTCAAGATAAAAGTATATTAGAAATTAACAAGAACTGTCTGGGAGATTAGGAACTAAATGCTCAACTCTCATCTCTCTGTTGGATGCTATGGGAAGTGCTGGGTCCTTATTGGAGAGAGCTGTGTGTTTGAAGGGGAGGTAGTCAGGGAGACTGGACTCCTAGCTTCACACATTTGTCATGATGCTGACCATTCAGGGAGACAGCATCCCCTTAACTGGCAGTCCTGGAGTTTGTTTCCATAACGGCCGATCTAGCTGTGTTGAAGTTGAAAAAGTAGAACTATGGGCTATAGAAAATGGTGCAGTCAGAGTTCAGTCTTGTGAGCTTTTGCGTAGTGATCTAGAAAGTAGCCTCTAAGTGTTCATTCTACTACTTCTGGCTGAGTCACTCAACAGACAGCAGAAGCTTACTCAGAAATGCCAATCAGCAGCCCTTTCAAGAGGGACAATGCTTCCGGAACAAAAGGCAGAGACCTTTTGTTTTCCGGAGACCATTGCAGAGAAATTTCCTGAAATTGTGAGGTTGGGTTTGATCGTTTAAATGCTGATCTACCCTTTTCTGCTAAATGAAAGCCTCGTCACAACTCGGACTGTAGGCTTTTAGCTACCTTTGTGCTGTGCCGTGGTTAGTTGCCCAGTCGTGTCCGACTCTCTGTGACCCCATGGACTGTAGCCCACCAGGCTCCTCTGTCCATGGGATTCTCCAGGCAGGGATACTGGAGTGGGTTGCCGTGCCCTCCTCCAAGTATCTTTCCAACCCAGGGATCGAACCCAGGTCTCCCACATTGCAGGCGGATATTAGATGTAATTAGGGAGGGATTTGGGATTGACCTTGGGATGCTGTGTTTCGTCCTTCGGAGAAATTATTCTCTGTATCCTCGGTATTCATCCTTCACAAGCTCCCGGAGAGTGTTGGCTGGCTCGGGCTTTCAGACCTGCCTGAGATAGGATGACATCTGGGGAGGGAGGATGACATCTGGGGAGGGAGGATGACATCTGGGGAGGGACCCTCCCTCTCTCACGTCAGCTCTGCATCTGTGTCAGTGATCTCCACACTTTTCTGATCACATGGCCCATCAGTAAAACTTTTTACCATGAACCTGTACTATGTCTATTTAACTATCTGTCTGTATGTGTTACCAGGCTTCGCTGGTGGCACAGTGGTAAAGAATCCACCTGCCATGCAGAAGATCCAGGTTTGATCCCTGGGTCAGGAAGATCTTCTGGAGAAGAAAATGGCAACCACTCCAGCAGTGCTTGGAAAATCCCATGGACAGAAGAGCCTGGTGGCTGGCTGCCCATGTAGTTGCAAAAGAGTCGGACGTGACTGAGTGACTAACACTTTGGCTTGATATGTGTTACAGTTCTTATCTGAAGACTCAATATGTATTGACCAAGATTTCTTGGTTAAGAATTGTGGGTATCAATCCATATTGTTGGTAACTTTCTTGATTTTTGAATACTTTGGGCTGATTTATCAGATTTGATTAAATTATCCTAACACAACCTGGAAACATCATTTTGAAGAGATTTTCTTTCCTAGAAGTGTCAGTTCTGCTGTCTGTGGGCTTGTCATTAGTTCATCATTTTCAGTCTGCAGTTTGCTTTATTGCATCAGTCATAAGCCCCTTGTTTTTTTTGGGGGGGGTTCAGTTCAGTTCAGTCGCTCAGTTGTGTCCGACTCTCTGCGACCCCATGAATCGCAGCACGCCAGGCCTCCCTGTCCATCACCAACTCCAGAGTTCACTCAGACTCACGTCCATCGAGTCAGTGATGCCATCCAGCCATCTCATCCTTGGTCGTCCCCTTCTCCTCCTGCCCTCAATCCCTCCCAACATCAAAGTCTTTTCCAATGAGTCAACTCTTCCCATGAGGTGGCCAAAGTACTGGAGTTTCAGCTTTAGCATCATTCCTTCCAAAGAAATCCCAGGGCTGATCTCCTTCAGAATGGACTGGTTGGATCTCCTTGCAGTCCAAGGGACTCTCAAGAGTCTTCTCCAACACCTCAGTTCAAAAGCATCAATTCTTCGCTGCTCAGCCTTCTTCACAATCCAACTCTCACATCCATACATGACCACAGGAAAAACCATAGCCTTGACTAGATGGACCTTAGTCGGGAGGGTTAGTTGGGTTGAAATGAAGTAAATTAATCATCAGTGTACCTAGCTGGACACAGAAACGGGAACATGTCATGATAAGCAGAGAGAACAGCCAGGGAGAGCACCTCTGTTACTCCCGTCTTAAGTCATCTCAGCTGCCGTGACAGAACACTGTAGCTGGGGGGTTACACCTCAGAGATGCATTTGCTTACAGTTCTAGCAGCTGGAAGTCCAAGGTGAGGGGGCCATCAGGGTCAGGTCTGGTGAGGACCCTCTTCCTGGCTTACCGACAGCCTCCTCATGTGATGAGGAGCGAGAGAGACCAGGCTTTCTGGTGTCTCTTCCTGGGCAGGCAGCAGTCCCATACGAGGGCTCAGCCTCCTGACCTCATCTCAACGTCATTACCTCCCAATGGCCCCATCTGCCAAGGATGAGGGCATTGACCTATGGATTCAGGGGACACAGTTCAGTCCACAGTACCCCACCTGCCCTGTTATGGTGCTCCCCTCGCAGCTGGGGGTACCAGTGTCAACACATTCAGTAAATGTTAGTAAAGCGCACTTTTTGGAGGCGCATGTACATATAAGCTGTAAAATTTCCTCCCGCACTCCCTGGTGGAACCATCTGCTTTAGATTCTCTTGGGGAAAACCTGTCCTGCCCAGTCAGCCTCAGTAGCCATAGACTGACCACAGAAGGGAGACTTGAGCGCCACTTCCAGGCCTGCGTTGGTCTGTACGAGGGAGGGTGTGAGCCCCCTTCTATCAGGAGTGATATACGATAGGGTGGGCTAGAGGGTGGCCTGTGGCTCTGAGGGGTGGGAGAAAGCTGCTTGCAGGTGACCAGTGAGCTGGGTTGGAGGTGAGTAGCAGTTGATATTGGAAGGGCGAAAGGTCTATGAGCCACGTGTGTGCCTTTCCAGAAACAATGTGGATGAAGCTTGAGGTCCCTGGAAGGGCCAGGCTCCAGAGGAGACTTTTAAAGGGACAAGTGACAGTGATGCTTCCTGTCTGAGATCCTTCTGCCTGACTCAGTTACATAAGGGAATATTCCTTAAATTGGATAATTTAAGGAATCAAAAAATTCCTCCTTTATTTCTGCTCCTGCAAAGGGTGGAGGTTTTGAAAGTATTGTCTAGCATATGAAATGTGTTACCAAGCTCTGACAGTTTAAAAATAGAGCTCTTTACTTGAAAAGAGGAAGGCTGTCAACTGAGTGGTATATTCTTACTTCCTTAATATTCCACCTCTGTTAGAATAGTTAAGCCTGAATTTTTAATGTTGCTGTTACAAATTAAAGTTCATTAATCATTCTAGTGTTGATATATCAGAATAAATTGAAGTATTTCATAAAACAACCATAGCGAGGGCAGACAGAAGCATGGACTTCTCTCTGTTCTTTTTTTTAATCTGTCAGCTGTCACAGGATTTCACTGCTGCTGGGATTTCAGTAACATTTTATTCATTCTGTTTCCTTAGATGTTTCAGGATAAATAATTTTAACAACAAGAAGGCCTGTGTGTGTGTGTGTGTGTGTGTGTGTGTGTGTGTGTGTATGTATGGATGTGTATACAGTTACTCTTTATATGGAGGTCTTGACATGAGTCAGCCATGTTTATAAGCCAAATATTGTCAATATTGTGAAGTCAGGAAACTCCAAGGCAAAAGATAACAACATGGGACATTCCTTTTGTTGTCTTAACCAGTCTCTTTCCTCCATTCTGTGTAAATGTGTGTCCAGGCATACTCCTTTCCCACACCAGAAACTCTCACTTAGTACTTGTAACTCATTTGCCTACAAATGAACACCTGTTGGATAAGGCAGAAGGGTTGGAGAAGTTGGCTACCGTAATTTTGCCCTTAAAACTGTACCGGAAAACTAAAACTGCATGCTCATGTTGAACTTTAAGGACATGTTGAGAAAGTTTGATGTTAATCAGCTACTGACCATTTATTCATATTTCTAATTCCAGTTTCTGAGGACAATGTATTTTGACTTTTGTGGTCCATATGATAGTCTTTCTTTGGACAATTCTTAGACACAACATAGTGCTGCAAAGGTTTGTTTCACATGTCATACACTTAACCTAGACAAGGAACTATTTTTTTTCATACAGTGCTGGTGTTTGTCATCAAATAAAATAAATGTTTTACAGAAACCAACACAGGATGTCTAAGGGTTTTGGAACAGTGGATTGCTTTATAAGAAAGTTAGCTGACTTTGATCTTAATTCATAATCCCTTCTATATGAATAGTCTGAAGATACTGACTTAACATTCTTCACAGCCAAATATGTTTTTGCACACAGTGGTTGAAGACAGATTGATTCTGCATCACCTGTTTTTTTGAACTGCTTTGGTAAGGGACCTCATGAATTTTAGTGTTTTGAGGTATTGTAATTAGAAAAAATGAACACAATAGGAATGTCTAGGGTTTTTGAGAAACTCATATCCTGTTTACTTTTTGAAAGACATTGGCTGTTTAAAAAATTAGCCTAAAAATGGTTTCACAGATGTCCATGGAATAATGTTTATTACATACTGAGCAGAGTAGTGGTCAAGTGATATGGCTTTGTCATAACGTTTAAGATGCATTCTCTGCTTAGCAAGCCTTTGAAGACAGTCTCTGACAAAGGGAGTGAGGGTGGGGGAGGAAGGTATTGGCACTTTGGGATTGGAGATGCATTATATACAGAACAGATAATCAACAAGGTCCTACTGTACAGCACAGGGAACCATATTCAGTATCCTCTGGTAAACCATAATGGAAAAGAATATGCAAAATAATATGTACAACTGACTCACTTTGCGTTATAGCAGAAATTAACACATCATTGTAAATCAACTAGACTTCCATAAACTGTTTTTTAAACTTGAATTGTCTCTAAAATCTTTTTTCTGGACTTATGTAGCCCATAAATGATGAAATACATTTTTGTGAAATCTTTGCAAAATGGCATTAGGGCCAGTGGTCACTTTTTGCCCTCAGTTTCTTGTTATGATCATGCTTGCAATCCACGGGCTGTATTGTGCTTCTCATTTCCTGTTGGATAGTTGAGGAGACCAGGAGATATATATCACCAAAAAATAAATAACTAAATAAATAACCTTACATTGCATAAGAAAGCACGGGGCTCTGATTTCTGTTGGAAACTAGCACTTGGTGCTTTTGAAGGTGGTCTCATTTTCACCCTATCCTGCAGAATAGAATTCTGCAGCATATGTATTCTTTTCCCATAGTCTTTTCCATTGTGGTTTATCGCAGGAGGGTTTCATATCACGGAAGCCTGTCTTTCTTGTTTCACATCCCCCCACNCCAACATCAAAGTCTTTTCCAATGAGGCAACTCTTCCCATGAGGTGGCCAAAGTACTGGAGTTTCAGCTTTAGCATCATTCCTTCCAAAGAAATCCCAGGGCTGATCTCCTTCAGAATGGACTGGTTGGATCTCCTTGCAGTCCAAGGGACTCTCAAGAGTCTTCTCCAACACCTCAGTTCAAAAGCATCAATTCTTCGCTGCTCAGCCTTCTTCACAATCCAACTCTCACATCCATACATGACCACAGGAAAAACCATAGCCTTGACTAGATGGACCTTAGTCGGGAGGGTTAGTTGGGTTGAAATGAAGTAAATTAATCATCAGTGTACCTAGCTGGACACAGAAACGGGAACATGTCATGATAAGCAGAGAGAACAGCCAGGGAGAGCACCTCTGTTACTCCCGTCTTAAGTCATCTCAGCTGCCGTGACAGAACACTGTAGCTGGGGGGTTACACCTCAGAGATGCATTTGCTTACAGTTCTAGCAGCTGGAAGTCCAAGGTGAGGGGGCCATCAGGGTCAGGTCTGGTGAGGACCCTCTTCCTGGCTTACCGACAGCCTCCTCATGTGATGAGGAGCGAGAGAGACCAGGCTTTCTGGTGTCTCTTCCTGGGCAGGCAGCAGTCCCATACGAGGGCTCAGCCTCCTGACCTCATCTCAACGTCATTACCTCCCAATGGCCCCATCTGCCAAGGATGAGGGCATTGACCTATGGATTCAGGGGACACAGTTCAGTCCACAGTACCCCACCTGCCCTGTTATGGTGCTCCCCTCGCAGCTGGGGGTACCAGTGTCAACACATTCAGTAAATGTTAGTAAAGCGCACTTTTTGGAGGCGCATGTACATATAAGCTGTAAAATTTCCTCCCGCACTCCCTGGTGGAACCATCTGCTTTAGATTCTCTTGGGGAAAACCTGTCCTGCCCAGTCAGCCTCAGTAGCCATAGACTGACCACAGAAGGGAGACTTGAGCGCCACTTCCAGGCCTGCGTTGGTCTGTACGAGGGAGGGTGTGAGCCCCCTTCTATCAGGAGTGATATACGATAGGGTGGGCTAGAGGGTGGCCTGTGGCTCTGAGGGGTGGGAGAAAGCTGCTTGCAGGTGACCAGTGAGCTGGGTTGGAGGTGAGTAGCAGTTGATATTGGAAGGGCGAAAGGTCTATGAGCCACGTGTGTGCCTTTCCAGAAACAATGTGGATGAAGCTTGAGGTCCCTGGAAGGGCCAGGCTCCAGAGGAGACTTTTAAAGGGACAAGTGACAGTGATGCTTCCTGTCTGAGATCCTTCTGCCTGACTCAGTTACATAAGGGAATATTCCTTAAATTGGATAATTTAAGGAATCAAAAAATTCCTCCTTTATTTCTGCTCCTGCAAAGGGTGGAGGTTTTGAAAGTATTGTCTAGCATATGAAATGTGTTACCAAGCTCTGACAGTTTAAAAATAGAGCTCTTTACTTGAAAAGAGGAAGGCTGTCAACTGAGTGGTATATTCTTACTTCCTTAATATTCCACCTCTGTTAGAATAGTTAAGCCTGAATTTTTAATGTTGCTGTTACAAATTAAAGTTCATTAATCATTCTAGTGTTGATATATCAGAATAAATTGAAGTATTTCATAAAACAACCATAGCGAGGGCAGACAGAAGCATGGACTTCTCTCTGTTCTTTTTTTTAATCTGTCAGCTGTCACAGGATTTCACTGCTGCTGGGATTTCAGTAACATTTTATTCATTCTGTTTCCTTAGATGTTTCAGGATAAATAATTTTAACAACAAGAAGGCCTGTGTGTGTGTGTGTGTGTGTGTGTGTGTGTGTGTGTATGTATGGATGTGTATACAGTTACTCTTTATATGGAGGTCTTGACATGAGTCAGCCATGTTTATAAGCCAAATATTGTCAATATTGTGAAGTCAGGAAACTCCAAGGCAAAAGATAACAACATGGGACATTCCTTTTGTTGTCTTAACCAGTCTCTTTCCTCCATTCTGTGTAAATGTGTGTCCAGGCATACTCCTTTCCCACACCAGAAACTCTCACTTAGTACTTGTAACTCATTTGCCTACAAATGAACACCTGTTGGATAAGGCAGAAGGGTTGGAGAAGTTGGCTACCGTAATTTTGCCCTTAAAACTGTACCGGAAAACTAAAACTGCATGCTCATGTTGAACTTTAAGGACATGTTGAGAAAGTTTGATGTTAATCAGCTACTGACCATTTATTCATATTTCTAATTCCAGTTTCTGAGGACAATGTATTTTGACTTTTGTGGTCCATATGATAGTCTTTCTTTGGACAATTCTTAGACACAACATAGTGCTGCAAAGGTTTGTTTCACATGTCATACACTTAACCTAGACAAGGAACTATTTTTTTTCATACAGTGCTGGTGTTTGTCATCAAATAAAATAAATGTTTTACAGAAACCAACACAGGATGTCTAAGGGTTTTGGAACAGTGGATTGCTTTATAAGAAAGTTAGCTGACTTTGATCTTAATTCATAATCCCTTCTATATGAATAGTCTGAAGATACTGACTTAACATTCTTCACAGCCAAATATGTTTTTGCACACAGTGGTTGAAGACAGATTGATTCTGCATCACCTGTTTTTTTGAACTGCTTTGGTAAGGGACCTCATGAATTTTAGTGTTTTGAGGTATTGTAATTAGAAAAAATGAACACAATAGGAATGTCTAGGGTTTTTGAGAAACTCATATCCTGTTTACTTTTTGAAAGACATTGGCTGTTTAAAAAATTAGCCTAAAAATGGTTTCACAGATGTCCATGGAATAATGTTTATTACATACTGAGCAGAGTAGTGGTCAAGTGATATGGCTTTGTCATAACGTTTAAGATGCATTCTCTGCTTAGCAAGCCTTTGAAGACAGTCTCTGACAAAGGGAGTGAGGGTGGGGGAGGAAGGTATTGGCACTTTGGGATTGGAGATGCATTATATACAGAACAGATAATCAACAAGGTCCTACTGTACAGCACAGGGAACCATATTCAGTATCCTCTGGTAAACCATAATGGAAAAGAATATGCAAAATAATATGTACAACTGACTCACTTTGCGTTATAGCAGAAATTAACACATCATTGTAAATCAACTAGACTTCCATAAACTGTTTTTTAAACTTGAATTGTCTCTAAAATCTTTTTTCTGGACTTATGTAGCCCATAAATGATGAAATACATTTTTGTGAAATCTTTGCAAAATGGCATTAGGGCCAGTGGTCACTTTTTGCCCTCAGTTTCTTGTTATGATCATGCTTGCAATCCACGGGCTGTATTGTGCTTCTCATTTCCTGTTGGATAGTTGAGGAGACCAGGAGATATATATCACCAAAAAATAAATAACTAAATAAATAACCTTACATTGCATAAGAAAGCACGGGGCTCTGATTTCTGTTGGAAACTAGCACTTGGTGCTTTTGAAGGTGGTCTCATTTTCACCCTATCCTGCAGAATAGAATTCTGCAGCATATGTATTCTTTTCCCATAGTCTTTTCCATTGTGGTTTATCGCAGGAGGGTTTCATATCACGGAAGCCTGTCTTTCTTGTTTCACATCCCCCCACCTGCCTTGGCAAGTCCAGCCCCTCTCAGCCCCACAGTGCTGCACTGACTTCTATTGGGGACTTAGCTGGTTGGGTTGCATCACATCTATTTTTATGGCTGACTCCCCAGCTCCTCTGTATCACCCTTGATGGCAAAGTCCGTCCACTTTACCCAGCATCCTCCCCAGGACCCAGTCCCCGTGCTGCTGGCCAGTTGGAAGCTGGAAGTCTTTGCTGACTGACTTTGCTCCACGAGTGAAGGTCGGAACTGAGCAGAAAATAGGAATTGGCTTCATACATTGTTCTAAGATTTCCCCTTCTATTTAATTGCTTTTCGAACAGAGCTGAACCCCCACAGCAATTAGTTAAACCTTGGAAAGTGATGTTTTATGTGGTTTTGATGTTTTGCTTTTATTTATGAAGTACTCTTGAAAGGTGGAGGGGTGTGCTGAGTTAAATGCTTTTCATGTCAGTTCTTCAGACTTAATAGATTGATATTTGCCCTTCAGGGTGGGTGCCTTCGGGATTTAATGTGATTGCTGGCATCCTTAGTCATTTCTGTCCTTCAAAGTTTAAAATGTATTCATTCAACAAATTTATTTTTAGTCCCTAGTGTTCCAATCCCTGAGCTGCCACTGGGGATACTATGGAAAAGCAAGGCATTTGTGACTAGTCTCTCCCCTCTCCTTTTTTTTTCTTTAGATTTTTGGATGGGCTTGGGTGCAAGTGATGACTGAGGGACCACACATGTTGTCCAGACCTGAGTCTAACCTAATTGCTTATTAAACAGAGTCAACCCCCCAAAGCTAGTTGCCATCTGCTTTCTGGCTTACACCCTCGGCCCCTTAGCAGAGGAGTTCTAGGAGCTGGAGACTCAGATCAGCCTTCCTGGCGTTTGTAACTTTTGCTCCCATGGCACCTTCCTCTTAGGCTCTCTTTGGGGTACAGACTCTGCACAGGCAAGGGGCCAGGTTCCCACATCCAAGCCTTCACCCCAAGCAGAGGCTGAGTGGGAAGTGTGGGCAAGGCGGAGCTGGGGTCCCCACTTCACAGGAAGATGTGCAAGGAAAGGGTCTGTGTCTCACCTGAGCCTCACAGTCCATGGAGGACTAAGGAGCCATCTGCCTGAGATGCAAACAGTAAAACCAACTAAAAATCTGTCTGCTATGCATTGGCTCATGCACCAGCAGTGGTCAGCAGTGTTTGGAATAAAAATACTCCTCCCTGAAGAAGTTTTCAGTTGAACTAAGGTCTAAACAACTGCAGGGATGATTAGGTTCAAATCAGTTCAGTCGTTCAGTCATGTCCGACTCTTTGCAACTCCATGGACTGCAGCACGCCAGGCTTCCCGGTCCGTCACCAACTCTTGGAGCTTGCTCAAACTCTTGCTCAACCATCACATCCTCTGTCATCTGCTTCTCCTCCTGCCTTTGATCTTTCCCAGAACCAGGGTCTTTTCCAATGAGTCAGTCTTTGCATCAGGTGGCCAAAGTATTTGAGCTTCAGCTTCAGCATCAGTCCTTCCAATGAATATTAAGGACTGATTTCCTATAGGGTGAACTGGTTGGATCTCCTTGCAGTCCAAAGGACTCTCAAGAGTCCTCTCCAACACCACAGTTCAAAAGCATCAATTCTTTGGTGCTCAGCTTTCCTTATAGTCCAACTCTCACATCCATATGTGAGTACTGGAAAAACCATAGCTTTGACTAGACAGAACTTTGTTGGCAAATGAATGTCTCTGCTTTTTAATATGCTGTCTAGGTTGGTCATAGCTTTTCTTCCAAGGAGCAAGCGTCTTAATTTTATGGCTGCAGTCACCATCTGCAGTGATTTTGGAGCCCAAGAAAATAAAATCTATCACTGTTTCCATTGTTTCCCCGTCTATTTGCCATGAAGTGATGGGACTGGATGCCATGATCTTAGCTTTTTGAATGCTGAGTTTTAAGCCAGCTTTTTCACTCACCTCTTACTTTCATTAAGAGGCTCTTTAGTTTTTCTTCTTTGTGCCATAAGGGTGGTGTCATCTGTGTATCTGAGATTATTAATATTTCTCCCAGCAGTCTTGATTGCAGGTTGTGCTTCATCCAGCTTGGCACTTCTCATGAAGTACTCTGCATATAAGTTAAATGAGCCAGGTGACAATATACAGCCTTGAGGTATTCCTTTCCCAATTTGGAATCAGTCTATTGTTCCATGTCCAGTTCTAACTGTTGCTTCTTGACCTGCATACACATTTCTCAAGAGGTGGGTCAGGTGGTCTGGTATTCCCATCTCTCTAAGTATTTTCCACAGTTTAATGTGATCCACACAGTCAAAGGCTTTGGCATAGGCAATAAAGTAGAAGTAGATGTTTTTCTGGAACTCTCTTGCTTTTTCGATGATCCAACGGATGTTGGCAATTTGATCTCTGGCTCCTCTGCCTTTTCTAAATCCAGCTTGAACATCAGGAAGTTCACGGTTCATATATTGCTGAAGAATTTTGAGCATTACTTTACTAGCGTGTGAGATGAGTGCAATTGTGTGGTAGTTTGAGCATTCTTTGGCATTGCCTTTCTTTGCGATTGGAATGAAAACTGACCTTTTCCAGTCCTGTGGCCACTGCTGAGTTTTCCAAATTTGCTGGCATATTGAGTGCAGTGCTTTCACAGCATCAGCTTTTAGGATTTGAAATAGCTCTACCGGAATTCCATCACCTCCACTTGCTTTGTTTGTAGTGATTCTTCCTAAGGCCCACTTGACTTCAACTCCAGGATGTCTGGCTCTAGGTGAGTGATCACACCATTGTGATTATCTGGGGCATGAAGATCTTTTTTGTACAATTCTTCTGTGTATTCTTGCCACCTCTTCTTAATATCTTCTGCTTCTCTTAGGTCTCTACCATTTCTGTCCTTTATCGAGCCCATCTTTGCATAAAATGTTCCCTTGGTATCTCTAATTTTCTTGAAGAGATCTCTAGTCTTTCCCANGGTCCATGGGGACTTTCCAGGTGGCTCAGTGGTAAAGAATCCACCTGTCAATGCAGGAGACACAAGAGATGAGGATTCAGTCCCTGAGTTGGGAAGATTCCCTGAGTAGGAGATGGCAACCCTCTCCAGTATTCTTGCCTGGAAATTCCATGGGCAGAGGAGCCTGGAGGGCTACAGTCCATGGGGTCTCATAGAGTTGGACATGACGGAGCATGCATGCACACACACACACACACACACACACACACACATGCACACACACACACAGGTCCTGGGCTGGAAGGCCAACCAGCCCAGGTTAGGAGGTGTCATTTGACCAGATACCAAGAAGCACATTTTAGACGTTGAATTGAAGAACAGAGGCTGTTGTGTTGGTCCACTCTTGAAGGTCAAATGATATAGAAGAAGAGAGTTAGCTATTGATTAGGACCAATGGCGGAGAAGGCAATGGCACCTCACTCCAGTACTCTTGCCTGGAAAATCTCATAGACGGAGAAGCCTGGTGGGCTGCAGTCCATGGGGTTGCGAAGAGTTGGACATGCCTGAGTGATTTCACTTTCACGCATTAGAGAAGGAAATGGCAACCCACTCCAGTGTTCTTGCCTGGAGAATCCCAGGGATGAGGGGGCCTGGTGGGCTGCCGTCTATGGGGTCGCACGGAGTCGGACATGACTGAAGTGACTTAGCAGCAGCAGCAGCAGGACCAATAGGGTGATATAGCCCAGTGTCTACACCAGCTGGTCACTGCAATGCAGATAGGAGACGAAGGTCAGATTAGAAGGGCTGAGACTCACTGACGTGGAGGAAGATTGATGAGTGACAGGCCTCTGTGCAGGGTGCTTGGCTTTGACCTCCCGGGGCAGAGGGTTTGTTGAGTAGAGGGACTCAGGCCCGATTCCCAGGGGTTAAGATGCTAAAGGAAAGCTGTTGGAGGCCATTGAGGAGTGATGGATGACACAGGGACCACAACATTTGGTGACTGTAGGATGAGGGCCAGTTAGAGAGGGACGTCGAAGCCGGTGGCTTGAGTCTTCAGGGAGTGGGGGGAGGCAAGAGTTGGTGGACTTGCTGGGGGAAGGGGCAGAAGGTGGTGTAGCCAGTGCAGGAATGTTACATGTGGGTTTTAAACACAGCACTGGAGGAAGAAAGTGTCAGAGTATTAGCGGGTCCTGAGTATACGCTTAGTAACACTGTCTTCTGCAGTGTGGGAGTCTGCAGAGACTCCTCTGCATGGGGGACCTCCTGGGAAGCCCGGGTGAGGCAGGGGCAGGGAGGAGGGCCTAGGGGCCTAGGGCAGTTCTGGTGTTGGAGGCAGGTGGGTTGCTGCAGATGGCATGCTGGGCAGCAGGGGTCCATGGCAGCCCACAGAGAGAGGAGCTGGTGAGTGCTGGGGGGCAGCTCTTGAGTGGACAAAGACTTGCGCTTACCTGGGATGCTCTGCTCCAGCCTTCCTGCAGGTCCTCACCTGTCCACCAGTGCTGATCAGAACACATGAAGTGTGTGGGTTCTGAACGGCTGTGCGGAAGAGCTGATCTCTGTGAATAGCTTAGCATTCTGCCACCTGGGGAGGGTCCTCACCCTGCCCCAGCCCGGCATCAACAGCCAGCGGCCAGAGCCCGAAGCCCCGGCGGCCACACATCACCTCCGTCTTTATGGTGAAGTGACAGGGCAGGAGGCCCCCCGCTCAGATCTGGGCAGGACCCTGAGGCTAGTTTCCCGGCTGTGCACTTCACAAATGTGACCGCTCGCTGAGATTCCTTGTACCCTGAGTGGTTCTTTTTTCAGGGTGCAGTACTGTTTCTCTATGGAAATCTTAGGCTTCCCCGATGGCTCAGTGGGTAAAGAACCCACCTGCAATGTAGGAGACTCAGGAGATGCGTGTTCTATCCCTGGGTTGGGAAGATCCCCTGGAGAAGGAAACGGCAACCCACTCCAGTGTTCTTGCCTGAAAAAATCCCATGGACAAAGGAGCCTGGCCGGCTAGAGTCTGTGGGATCACAGAGTCATACACGACTGAGTAACTAAGCACACTGTTTCTCTAGATCGAGCGTTGGTAATGCAGCTTTGTTAACTAAGGCGTAAGAGATAATTAAGTGACACTCAAGAGTGATTCTGCCCTCCCTTCAGTGAACAAGGTACACTCAGTGAACTCATGAGGTCTGTGTCCCCTGAGTGTGCTGGGCACCTTCCTTGCCTCTGCATATGGTAAGCCTCTTTGTGAGGCTTCTTACATGTTGACTGCTCAAGTACAGAATAATGGAAAGCCCCAGGAACAGCTGTGCTAGGGTTGCCGCGCCTTTAGGGCTAAAACAACAAGTAAAAATAATGAGCTTTTAAAAGGAATATAATATAACACACGTAGCTGGAAGCCATCCTGTTTGTGAAATAACATTTCCCGTCTGTACTTGTGCTGCCTGACCACAGAGAGGAAACACTGTTGCTTTAGGGTTCTTCTTTTTTGTTTTTTTCAACTCTCACCTCAATGTCTTTCACTCTTCAAAATCCCCTCATTTCATGTGGAAAGTGCTTACTGGTAAAAAATATTTCAGTGTCTGCTGTTTCTGTTGATTAATTGAATGGGAAAGAGATACCGTCACATTAATAACAGCAAATAGTGCCCCATGCATTGTTCCAAGAAACTTGCATTTATGAGCTCACTGATTTCTCACAACAGTGCTATGAAGAATACGAATTGTTCCCATTTTCTAGATGAGGACACAGGCAAAGAAGCTAAGTTTAAGTTACCAAAGTTATATTCCCAGTAAGAGAGAGCTGGGATTCAAATCTAGGCAGTCTGGCTCCTTGTTCTGACTAGTACCTTGCTGATTGTTTCCTTAGAAGGGAATCAAATGTGGAAAGTTCAGGCCTGATTTAAGATTTTGCAAAATCTGATGTTTTGGCCTATTTCTATTTAGAACTCCATCACTCAGAAGTAGCAGTATTTTCTGAGAATTTTGGAGAGGAACTTAAATCAGATTCCTACTTGCATTATTACAAGCTCATCACTACAAGGAGAAATGCTAGGGAAGGGGGATGAGCACGTAGACCTTGTCTCCCCTAAGTGCATGGACTGAAGCCGGAAGTTTTGGGTTGTTGCTCTTGTGTTTAATGAAACACAGCTTCTCTTAACCCAGTTAACTGGCCAGGATTCAAACACTGGGAAAGACCAGAAGTTATTAAACTTACAGAGTCATAGAAATAATGTTTATTGTAAATTTTTTCCTACTTGTATCTCCAATGAATGTTTATTTAAAATAACTTTTAAAAGATTGGGGTAGGCACTCTTGAAATGGGTCTTCTGGCTTATGCCAATGAGGCCAAAGGTGATGTGTCAACCCTATCAACTTTGAGATGATATTTGATAAGTTGGCCTTTACTGATGGATTTCCATTTAGATTCCAGAAGAAAATTTAAAAAAAAAATCTTCAAAGGATGAAAATCTTAGTGAACTATAAAGTGAAACTAAAATGAAGCTCCAAAATCACTGCAGATGGTGACTGCAGCCATGAAATTGAAAGATGCTTGTTCCTTGGAAGAAAAGCTTTGACAAACCTAGACAACATATTAAAAAGCAGAGACATTACTTTGCCAACAAAGGTCCATCAGTCAAACGTATGGTTTTTCCAGTAGTCATGTATGGATGTGAGAGTTGGACTATAAAGAAAGCTGAGTGCTGAAGAACTGATGCTTTTGAACTGTGGTGTTGGAGAAGACTCTTGAGAGTCCCTTGGACAGCAAGGAGATCAGACCGGTCCATCCTAAAGGAGATCAGTCCTGAATATTCATTGGAAGGATTGATGCTGAAGCTGAAGCTCCAATACTTTGGCCACCTGATGCAAAGAGCTGACTCATTTGAAAAGACCCTGATGCTGGGAAAGATTGAAGGCAGGAGGAGAAGGGGACGACAGAAGATGAGATGGTTGGATGGCATCACTGACTCAATGGACATGAGTTTGAACAAGCTTCGGGAGTTGGTGATGGACAGGGAAGCCTGGCGTGCTGCAGTCCATGGGGTCACAAAGAATCAGACACAACTAAGCGACTGAACTGAACTGAAAGTGAAATGGAGAAAAGAGTATATATGAAGGATATGGTGCTATGCTGTTTGGATTCTTATAAGACAACAAAATCACCAGCTTTGCAACTCCTAGACTCCCCAGCCTCACAGAAAGCCATAGTAACAGTAGTCCTGGATTTGGGGATAGAATTCAGATAAGTTTCAGCCTCTTGGTGGTCTGAGATTCTCTATGGAACGTAGGAATGAGTCACCTCTTGTTTTTATCTCGATTTTGTTCTCACGTTGTGACTTTCAGGGACATTTTCATCCTAGCTCTGTTGGGGTCCGATAGATTGGGAAGAGGGAGGGAGAGAGTGGACTCGAGTTGGCACCATTTTTATGGCCAGTCAGTGCCCTACAAGCGTTCAGATCACCTGATCTTGCGAATCAGTGTCGCCCGTAGAGGGACAAGGCTCAGGACTCATGGAAGGAGACTGGAGTGGAGCTCCCGCCACCCGACCCCCACTGTCCTCCGCTGGCTTCTGCTCTGTCTTCCTCCAGAAAGGGTTGTCACCATCTGCTGTATTACTGTGTTAGTTTCCTGTTGCTTCTACAACAAATCGCACAAATGCTGTGGCTTACGACCACATGAAGCTCTTACATGACGTTCTGTAGGGTGGAGATCTGATGAGGGTCTCATCCACATCGTGGTGTTGGCCAGCAGCCTTCCTCTTTAGAACATTCCAGGAGGTTCCAGAGGAGACTCCTTTCTTGCCTTTCCCAGCCTCCTAGAGGCTGGCTGAATTTCTTGGATGGCAACCCACTCCAGTATTCTTGCCTGGAGAATCCCATGGACAGAGGAGCCTGGTGGGTTACAGACCATGGGGTTGCAAAGAGTTGGACATGACTGAGTGACTAAGCACATCCATGTTAGGGACTGCCCTGACGGCTCAGTGGTAAAGAATCTGCTTGCCAGTGCAGCAGACTCGGGTTTGATCCCTGGGTTGGGAAGATCTCCTGGAGAAGGGAATGGGAACCCACTCCAGTATTCTTGCTGGGAAATCCCATGGAGAGAGGAGGCTAGCGGGCTATAGTCCATGGGGTCGTAAAGGGTCAGACATGACTGAGTGACTAAACGGTAACATCCATCTTCGGAGCATCAGCACTGATCTCTTTGGCCATTTGTCTGCAGTTATAGCTCCCTCTGACCTTAGCTGGGAAAGGATCTCTTCCTTTTCTGCTTTGGAAGACCTAAGTAACTAAATCGGGCCCATTCGGAGAACTGAGGTTCATCTCCCCAAGTCATACCAGAAAAGCCCNAAGCGACTGAACTGAACTGAAAGTGAAATGGAGAAAAGAGTATATATGAAGGATATGGTGCTATGCTGTTTGGATTCTTATAAGACAACAAAATCACCAGCTTTGCAACTCCTAGACTCCCCAGCCTCACAGAAAGCCATAGTAACAGTAGTCCTGGATTTGGGGATAGAATTCAGATAAGTTTCAGCCTCTTGGTGGTCTGAGATTCTCTATGGAACGTAGGAATGAGTCACCTCTTGTTTTTATCTCGATTTTGTTCTCACGTTGTGACTTTCAGGGACATTTTCATCCTAGCTCTGTTGGGGTCCGATAGATTGGGAAGAGGGAGGGAGAGAGTGGACTCGAGTTGGCACCATTTTTATGGCCAGTCAGTGCCCTACAAGCGTTCAGATCACCTGATCTTGCGAATCAGTGTCGCCCGTAGAGGGACAAGGCTCAGGACTCATGGAAGGAGACTGGAGTGGAGCTCCCGCCACCCGACCCCCACTGTCCTCCGCTGGCTTCTGCTCTGTCTTCCTCCAGAAAGGGTTGTCACCATCTGCTGTATTACTGTGTTAGTTTCCTGTTGCTTCTACAACAAATCGCACAAATGCTGTGGCTTACGACCACATGAAGCTCTTACATGACGTTCTGTAGGGTGGAGATCTGATGAGGGTCTCATCCACATCGTGGTGTTGGCCAGCAGCCTTCCTCTTTAGAACATTCCAGGAGGTTCCAGAGGAGACTCCTTTCTTGCCTTTCCCAGCCTCCTAGAGGCTGGCTGAATTTCTTGGATGGCAACCCACTCCAGTATTCTTGCCTGGAGAATCCCATGGACAGAGGAGCCTGGTGGGTTACAGACCATGGGGTTGCAAAGAGTTGGACATGACTGAGTGACTAAGCACATCCATGTTAGGGACTGCCCTGACGGCTCAGTGGTAAAGAATCTGCTTGCCAGTGCAGCAGACTCGGGTTTGATCCCTGGGTTGGGAAGATCTCCTGGAGAAGGGAATGGGAACCCACTCCAGTATTCTTGCTGGGAAATCCCATGGAGAGAGGAGGCTAGCGGGCTATAGTCCATGGGGTCGTAAAGGGTCAGACATGACTGAGTGACTAAACGGTAACATCCATCTTCGGAGCATCAGCACTGATCTCTTTGGCCATTTGTCTGCAGTTATAGCTCCCTCTGACCTTAGCTGGGAAAGGATCTCTTCCTTTTCTGCTTTGGAAGACCTAAGTAACTAAATCGGGCCCATTCGGAGAACTGAGGTTCATCTCCCCAAGTCATACCAGAAAAGCCCCTTTGCCATATAAAGTAACATACTCATGGTCCAGGTCATCTTGGGAAGGAACGTTATTCTGTTCACCTTCAGAGATTTTTTAAAAATAACTTTGAGTAAATACCTGTCTAGTGCAAACAGTTGACTTTTCCACTGCAGAGGGTATACAGTTCCAAAGGTGATGTGTGGTGGTCCTCAAATCTGGTCTTAATGAAGCTTTCTGGACTCACTCGCTTATTGTGTAGCTGGACTGGTTTCCCCACCAGCAGTGAGAAAGCAAGCCATGAGCATTTACAGATGGCTGTACTGTCTTTCTGCTTTTGTCGTTGTTTCCTACCTGTATTCTGTCTGTTGTTAGGACCTTAGGACTCTGTTCAGAATTCTCCTGGCCCCCCAAGCTTTCTTGACTCTTCTTTGTTTCTTGTTCACAGTTTTCCAAATGAGCTCTTCCTTTATCCATTTATTTTTGACAGCTACTGTTCCATTTTGCATTATTGATGTGTGTGTTTGTGTATGTCTTCCCCTGCCCCCCTCCCCTCTGGCACCTCCCCAGTTAAAGTTTGAGCTACTGAGCTTAAAAAATAGCTCATCATGTGTTAATTACAGAGCTGTGTTATTCTTTTGAAGATTCTAGATCTTCCTGATGTAGAATTTTTGTTTCAGTTAGCAACATCTTGATTTCTTTAAAACTGGATGTAAATGAGGTAGAACCTGCCATGTTCTAAGATCACACAAGTAGCTAATTTTTTGTTAAAATGTAGTCACTGGAGAAGGGATGGCACCCCACTCCACTGCTCTTGCCTGGAAAATCCCATGAGCAGAGGAGCCTGGTGGGCTGCCGTCTATGGGGTCGCACAGAGTCGGACACGACTGAAGCGACTTAGCAGCAGCAGCAGCAGCAGTCATAAGAAGTACAGACTGAATCGGGTAGAGTTGAGACAATTTTTAGAGTGTGTCTTCTGTGTTCTTTATGTAAAACTAGATGTTGATTGAAGCGCATAGTACACTTTAAAATTTCTTTGTTTATTGGGCAAAGAAAATATGGTCTTTTTATTTGTTGAATTTGCTTAACTTGCCTCCTTTCCCCCCTCCCCTTGGCCCCTGAATGTGTTCTGCGACCCTTACTGATTTTAAATGCTCTTGTGCAGAATTCCACCAAAGCCCCTCTCAAGAGGTCGAACGTGGAGAAGGTAACCAACGTGCAGATCCTGGTGCTGTTCGGCATCCTCCTGGTCATGGCCCTGGTGAGCTCGGTGGGGGCCCTGTACTGGAACGGCTCTCAAGGAGGGAAGAACTGGTACATCAAGAAGATGGGTACGTGCTGGGCGGGCTGCTGGTGGACGTGGTCCATCCTTCCGAGTACGTGCCATCCTTTCTCCTTCTTCACCCTTGGGCAGTTGTACACAAAGCCCATCTTTGAAGAACCAGAAGAACAGGAGTCTTGTGATAAAGTGAAGGTGGACTTATCTGGGGATTGTTGTATGTTCAGATGATTATCTCTTAAAATTACTTATGTTTTGGCTGCACTGGGTCTTCACTGCTGCGTTGCATGCTTACTCTAGTTGTGACAAGTGGGGGCTACTCCCTAGTTGTGATATGCAGGCTCCTCCCTTTCGTGAGAAGGCACCCAGGCTCCAGAGCCTGTGGGCTACAGTACTTTTGATGCATGGGCTCTGAAGTTGCGGCACATGGGCTCAGTTGCCCCGAGGCTTGTGGAATTGAACACACATCCCCTGCTCTGGCAGGCAGATTCTTAACCACCGGACCACCAGGAAAACCCCAGATGGTTCCTTTTTGATTGTTAGTGTTGGAGTTATTTTCTTAGTGGTTGCCTTAGGAATTACAGCATATGTCTTAATTCATCAGCATCGACTTCAGATTAATATTAACTCAATTCCGATAAAATACAGAAACTTTACTCCATTGTAGGTCCATTTTCTCCCCTACTTTGTGTTATTACCATATGTATTATATCTGTCTTTGTTATCAAGCCAATAATACAATGTTGTACTTACTGCCTACATAATTTTATGTCTCTTAAAGAAGCAAAAAGAAAAAAAAGTGTATTTATAGAATTGTTTCATTTTAACTTACTCATTTACTTTTATTTCCAGTTCTTTTCATTTCTTTCTGTGTATCTGAGTTACCAACTTGTCATGTCTTTGCTTCACATACCTTCTTTGTTTTCTGACTTCTTTTTGCTGACATGTATTTTACATCGGGGCTTCCCTAGTGGCTCAGTCGGTAAAAAAAAATGCTCCTGCTCTGCAGGAGACTGGTTGCAGTGCAAGAGACATGGGTTCAATCCCTGGGTTGAAAAGATCCCCTGGAGAAGGAAATGGCAAGCTACTCCAGTGTTCTTAACTGAAGAATCCCATGGACAGAGGAGATGGGTAGGCTACAGTCCATGGGGTCACAAAGAGCTGGACATGAAGAGCAACTAAACCACCACTGCCATGTTACATCTAGATAAGTTCATCGTGCAATTTTATAATCTTTTACCACTTAAAAAAAATCCAAGTGCAAGTATAGAACATATGTGCTGCTGCTAAGTCGCTTCAGTCGTGTCCAACTCTGTGCGACCCCATAGACGGCAGCCCACCAGGCTCCCCTGTCCCTGGGATTTTCCAGGCAAGAGTACTGGAGTGGGGTGCCATTGCCTTCTCCAATAGAACATATGTAATTATATTCTTTTATAAGTACTTATATAATTATGTTCTTTATGTACATTGAATTGCTGTCTGGTGTCACTTCCTGTTGTCCTGGAGAATTTCCTTTGTTATTTCTTGTAAGGCTGACTGGTTAGCAACAAATCATCCCAGGTTTTTATCTTGGACTTCTAGGGGGTCAGCATAGCTTAGAAGTCAGCCAGTGGGTGGTCAGAGGTTGTCTTGACCTTCCCTTGAGCCAGTGAGGAGCCAGTTGTTTGATCTGTGTGTGGCTTCAGAATTGGCTCACCGATGGGAAGTTTAAAATCAACCTCACATTCAATCAGGGACTAGAGGCTCACAAGGACTTGTCCCGTCTCGTGAGCAGGTGCAGCCTTGCACGTGGCCCTGCTGCCTGGACCACCAGGGCTGGGTATAGCCTTAGCTAGTCTTCCTTAGCCATCTTTCCGTGCATCTGCCTGTTTAGTTTCTGTCTAGTCTGCTGGTTTATTAGTATTGGGAGAGATTTGTCTTCCCTGATCCGGGATGTCTATTGTTTTTTCACAGTGCCCTAGGCATGGCAGGGCACTGCTCTGCTTCAGATACTGTTGGATCCCTCAAGCTGTTCCTGTTCTGACAGTCTGTCCCACCCTGGGATAGAATTTTCGCAACATGGGCTGGGGTGGGGGCGATGAGTGTTACCAGCCCTCAGGGCCCTCCCCACCCACCACCCAGAACAGAACTTAAGCAACGTGGACCTGGGGGAGAGAAGGAAAAAACAGACTTTGGCTTAAATGCCAAAGTCTCCCACTCATTGAGACTGAGCAGTTCTTCTTGAATTCAGGCTTTGGAATTTTTCTGTGTGCTCCATGATCCGTTTCTCAGCACTTTGAATGTTTGTTTTGATAGTTTTGTCCAGTTTTATGGCTTCTTGTTTTGAGAGAAGATTTGCTAATCTCCTTCCACAGCAATTCCAGAAAAATAAATAAAATTTAATGACAAAATAAATGATGATAAGTTGAGTAATACATTTGAATTCTAAACTTTGAAGTATTTTTGGGGGATGATTATTATTCCCACCCTTCTTTATATTTTAGTTAAACTGATGAAAAAAAACCACTTTTTTTCCCCCTTTCCTAGTTATCTCATATAGAAAGCTCACACATTTTGAACTGCCCAGGAAGACCCTTGTTGCCACTTTATAGATGGGAAAAGTCACTGGGACTTCTGTTGTAGGTTGGGTCAAAATTCCTTGATTTTGGTTCTTAAAACATGGATTTCAACCATGTTGTATGTTTAGCTTCAAACGTGAAGACAGATGGATTCGTTATGTGTTAGTTGCAGCATGTCATGGTTTAGGTACATAAACAACAGAGACACTACACGATATATAAGCTTCGTGGAAACTGTCGTCTAAATTGCTCAGCTGACACCAAACTCCAGTACTAGCTGCATGATTTGCAGTGAAGAATTTACCTATTTTTTTCCATTCAGTGCTTTGTGCCTGGTTATCCTTAGGGTGAAGTCTGAGTAGCTCCAGTAGAAGCCATCAGACTTCACATTTGTGCCATCCGTGTCAGGGCTTTGACTCCAGAGAACTTTCCTCTTTGACACTCGAGACCCTGTATCTCCGCCTCCTCTCCTGGCCCCTCCTCCCACCTTAGCCGAGTCTGCTTCAGATTCTTCCTCTAGGGACCATATTCCATTAAGACGTTCTTTCTCTTGTCTTCTATAAATAGGCTCAAAGCTTCTGTCTGCCTCCCTGTCTGCGCCTGTTTTGCCTGTTGACACTTGCCCCAGTTTGACCAATTCTTTAGGGTGTCCCCAATATAGTCCTATCTTAGTGAGGTTGTGGGTATTCCTGTCCTCTTTGCTGCATCCTTTTCAGTTAGCTGCCTTCGTGCCATCCTCCAGAACTTGTCTTAAGCCTTGAGTGACTGTGACTGTGACTGTGCCTGCCCATTAAACCCCGGCTGCCACGGTGTCTGCAAGCCTGTGAACTCCTCTTTAATCGATATCTCCTGCTGCATGATCACCTTGGCAGATGCTGACTTCGGCTCACCCCCTTCCCCAAAGCCTCCTGTTGGAAGCCAGCTCCTTATTGGAAGGAATTGTGTCGTCACAGCCTTGTGTATCCACAGTTCATGGCACAGAGCAGGTGCTCAGTAACTCTTTCAACTTGAATCTCTAAATGTACACTTAAGCCAGTCAACTTCTTTTGTGAACTTCTTTCAGAAAAACGCCAGCATAATAAAGTACAGAGATACTGAATGGAGACTAAGCTATGCACATATTGTGGTTTTCTTCTGCAGACGCAACCTCAGACAATTTCGGATACAACCTGTTGACATTCATCATCCTCTACAACAATCTGATTCCCATCAGTCTGCTGGTGACTCTCGAGGTTGTGAAGTACACACAAGCCCTCTTCATAAACTGGGTGAGAATCACATGGGGCTGGAAGCAGAGCTGCTGGGGACGTGTCATTTCCTAATATCCCGTCAGAGCCTTCGTGATGAAGCTGGGCGTCCAGAAAAAGAGGAGCTTCACTGATTTGTAATTCGATCTGAGATTTCACTGCCTAGAGACTGGGCAAGGTTGTCCCTGAGCTAGTGGTGGTGGTGACTAGTCACCTAGTGTCCCAGTTTCCTGGGCCATGAAACAGGCAGGTGCGCTCAGGAGCATCAGTGGGATAATGGAGAGAAAGGCAAGCAGGTCCGTCTTCCAGTGCACGGGCATGGAGTGGCTGCAGCTGCTCATGCTTTATAGTGCAGAAGGAAAGCTCTCTTAGGTGTGTCTGCTTAAGTGTTCTTTATATCAGAATTCACAGTGGCAGTGAACTTCGGTTCTGTTGCAAGAGTCCAAGTGGAATTTTCAAGGACCCACCATGGTCATGAAGCACTGGACCTCAGCAGCTAGTATTTGATGACCAGACACTTTCATGTGCATTTTTTTCCTTCGTGGGCATTTTTATTTGGGCTTCACAACAACCCTTTGAATGAGGTATTAGCTAAGCTCAGAAGTATGAGTTAGTCTAGGTTAGGAAATGATCATCTGGAAGCCAAATCTTCTAGATATAAATAAATACCATGTTTTCCCGTGTATCTCAGTGTTTTTCTACATAAATAGACCCTGTATTGTCACCACTATATTTAAAATTGGCATTTGTTTGAGTTACCTGTTTTGAGCTTCTTCTTAGTCTAAATGAGTGATGGACGGTGGATATTTGCTGAAGTCCCCCAACTCCTTTCTCTCTCTCAGGACACAGATATGTATTATCTAGGAAATGACACTCCTGCCATGGCCAGGACGTCAAACCTTAATGAAGAGCTTGGCCAGGTGAGAGCCTCTTGGGGACTTTGGGACAGTGATGTGAGCACGCAGACAATGTTGGAAGAACTGTGGAGAAAATTGTGCAAAAATAATTCTCCATAAAGGTGGTTTTGATGTCTGAAGAGCTCTGTAGTATTTGGAGGTATTATTCAGTACAAATGTTAATTGATCTTGACTTGCTTTTCGAGACATGGATAGATCTTATCACCTAGAAGATCTTATCACTTGCAACACATTTAGTACAAAAAATATAGTGCAAGGTCACTTTGTATGCAAGATTGTTAATAGGAGCAAATAAAGCGAAGACGATGGTTAAGATGCTTGGATATTGGGTTGATGTTCAGTTGCTAAGTTGTGCCCGACTCTTTAAGACCCTGTGGACTGCAGCACGCCAGGCTTCCCTGTCCTTCACTATCTTCCAGAGTTTGTTCAAACTCATGTCCATTGAATCAGTGATGCTATCTAACCATCTCATCCTCTGTTGCCCTCTTCTCCTTTTGCCCTTAATCTTTCTCAGCATCAAGGTCTTTCCCAACAAGTTGGCACATTGGATCAGGTGGCCAAAGTATTGGAGCTTCAGTTTCATCATCAGTCCTCCCAGTGAATATTCGGTGTTGATTTCCTTTAGGGTTGACTGGTTTGATTTCCTTGCTGTCCAAGGGACTTTATGCGGGGGCTAATTTGAAGGACATAAATCCATAAAATTTCTCACATGTTCCTGCTTTCGTCTCTGTAATATTTCAGGGACGCAGTTTCTTTTCCACCATCACCCCCGAACCCCTATTGCCTTTTTACTGAGTTACACTTTGCATTATGTCCTCATTGTGAGTTGAAATCACTGCAAAGTCTAGATCTGTTGAATGCACTATAATTACAGGTTATAATTTCATTTTATTTACTTATCTTATATGATTCTCCCAACAACTGCATGAAGTGAGTGCAGTATATATCAGACTAAACCGGCCTTCTCTTTGAACCCTGCTCCTGAACCTCTTTGAACCCAGTCTTCCAGCAGAGTTACTTTACCTCTCTTCAGTGTTTCTGCAACAATCTCTCCAAACATAAATACAGTAAAAAAGAGTAACAGTGATATGTGTCTGTTTCCATCCTGGGATTTTGGAGCCTGTTCAAAGGTGTGGAGACGAGCTCTTTGGTCATCTTTGTCTGCCTTTGTTATTTTAGCATAATGGTTAGCGTAACTTTGTTCTCAGATGCTGTTGAACTGGACCCAAATGATTGAAGGATTCAGTGTCCTCCAGCTCCCACGATGAGATAGTTCATCCTAATTGGGAATAGGAAAAGTTTGCATGGGGAAGTAGTTCTGAGTTGGAACTGAAAAGTCAAGTCAAAATCCAATAGGCAGAATAATAGAAAAATCTTAATTCCTTATTATAAAATTGTCATTTTAAAATATTTTTATATCATCTTTTAACTTTTAAAAAAGAAACAGAAAGAGATACTGCTTTTTGAAAGGCTGATTCTACTGAACTTTTTATACCCCTAGTCTTACTGCAGATAAAGGTTATATTTAAACTTGTTTATGGTTAAAGCATTCATTCCTTTAATAGTGTACTGATTTCATATTTCTGTGTACTATTTGACTTCTTTAGGATCATTAATAATCATTACTTGAAGCCACTTTAAAAATAATTCTTAGCATTTGCTTATATTGTATCAGTTAGGAAAAGGCTAGAGTACACAATTCTTGTTATTAATCTGTCTTGTATAAAAACAGTGCAGTGTGACTTCCCTAGCACAGTTCTTGGGAGTTCCTGGAATCCATCTCACACCCAGCTGCAGTCATGACCCCTCTTTAGAAAGTCACTGAGAAACTGGAATTTTACTGGAGACAGTTCTGTTAATTACTCCCCTCTCACTAATCTATGATGTAATTTCCCAGAAAGTTAGACATGGAGTAATGTTACTTAACCTTCTAGCCAAACCCTTATGGACGTGGACGTTGAGTCCCAGAAGGCTGAGGTCACTTTTCCAACCTGCACGGTTCAGAGCCTGGCCTGGACTCCCTTCCCTTGTGGTCCTGAGTTCTTTGCCCTTCCCCCATCGTAGCATCCACCCAGGAGGACAGAACATAACACCACTTCTGCTGCTGCTGCTGCTGCTAAGTCGCTGCAGTCGTGTCTGACTCTGTGCAGCCCCATAGACGGCAGCCCACCAGGCTCCCCTGTCCCTGGGATTCTCCAGGCAAGAACACTGGAGTGGGTTGCCATTGCCTTCTCCAATGCATGAAAGTGAAAAGTGAAAGTGAAGTCACTCAGTCCTGTCCGACTCTTAGCGACCCCATGGACTGCAGCCCACCAGGCTCCTTCGTCCATGGGATTTTCCAGGCAAGAGCACTGGAGTGGGGTGCCATTGCCTTCTCCGTTCATCTCTTGTGCACTCAGTTAATCATGTCTGAATGGTTTGCTTATTGACTTTCACAGGAATTTCTCTTTTCACCTTTGTATATTGAGAGCCTAGCGTGTTAAATCTATAGAACTTTGTGCCTTAGAAAGTTACGTTAATCTGTTGCAGTGCCACGCTGCCTTTATNCCGTTCATCTCTTGTGCACTCAGTTAATCATGTCTGAATGGTTTGCTTATTGACTTTCACAGGAATTTCTCTTTTCACCTTTGTATATTGAGAGCCTAGCGTGTTAAATCTATAGAACTTTGTGCCTTAGAAAGTTACGTTAATCTGTTGCAGTGCCACGCTGCCTTTATGTAACCTCACTATGATGGTGATTGAAAAGCTTAGTGTTCTGTGCTATTTCAGGACACGCTTTCTTAGTCCAACCAAGGGATGGAGTTTTAAAAACAAATATTTTGTGATTGCCACAGTCTGAGTTTGTTGTCTTCATGTATTAGACACAAGAATGATTGAGACGCCTTGTGGCGAAATTTAGTGCTTACTGATGTTAAATGGATTCAGGGCTGTTACTGAAATCTCTTTTGTATGTTTTCACACACTCGGACCCCAGAATTGTGGTCTTAAGCTTTAAAATATATTAGTTTTACAATATATAATTATGATATATAACATATATTTAATTATAAAATATGTTTTCTTGCCTAAGGAAATTTACCTTTGAAAACTAATACAGATTTTGAAACATGTAGAATGAAAGACTTCACTTATGTGTTTTTGCATGTTATTACATTCTTGGCATATATTTTTCTCTTTGATTTAGGTAAAATATCTATTTTCTGACAAAACAGGAACTCTTACATGCAATATCATGAACTTCAAAAAGTGTAGCATTGCTGGGGTAACCTATGGGTGAGTGTCTTTATAACTTACTGAATTTTAACTTCAAAAAGTGTAGCATTGCTGGGGTAACCTATGGGTGAGTGTCTTTATAACTTACTGAATTTTATTTGTATTCTTCCAACAAAAGAAGTTTATTTTTAGCCACTTAGTCAAATACCTTGACTTTCTGATACTTTGAAAGGGTATTTATAAGGGATTTGGTTTCATAATTACTAGTGAAGATATTTAAAAAACTGAATGAGTCCCAATTTAGAACAATTAAAACATGGTTATTTCTATAAATACTAACCTATGAGAAATCTCAAGGAATATGTAACTTTATATTTCCAATCTAGTAAGTATACATTTCTACTTCATGTTTTGATCTTGACACTTTCCTTTTTTAAAAGGAGCATAATGCATCTGGCTATGTTCTTATTTCTCAAAGTTTTGTGAGTCTGTATAAAATTTAGAATTGTTGTATTTCTGTCAAAAATGCCTTTGGAATTTTGATACGGATTGCATTGGGTCTATGGATTTCTTTGGGTAGTATAGACATTTCAATATTAATTCTTTCAATCCATGAGCACAGAACATCTTTCCATTCATTTGTGTTGCTGAATTTCTTTCAGTAATGTATTACACTTTTCAGTGTATGACCTTTCATTCCTTTGGCTGAATTTATTCCTAGGTATTTTCTTCTTTCTGATGCAAGTATTAGTGGAATTGTTTTCTTAATTTCTCCTTCTGATAGTTCTTTACTAATATATAGTAATGCAACAGATTTTTGTATATTGATTTTGTATCTTGCAACTTTACTGAATTAGTTCTAACAGATTTTTGGTGGAATCTTTTAGACTTTTTTGTATATAATATCATATCATCTATAAATAGTGACAGTTTTGTTTCTTCCTTTTCTATTTGGATACCTTTTACTTCTTTTTCTTGCCTAATTGCTGTGGCTAGGAGTTGTAATTCTATGTTGAAAAAAAAATAATAAGAGTGGGCATCTTTGTTTTATTCCTGATCTTAGAGGAAAAGCTTTCAGCTTTTCACTGTTGAGTATGATATTAGCCTTAGATTTGTCATATATTATATGGACTTTATTATATTGGGGTACATTCCTTATATACCCATTTTGCTGAGAGTTTTTTTTTCATTATATGTGAATTTTGAATTTTATCAAATGCTTTTTCTGCATCTATTGAGGCAAATATATTGGAGCTTCCCTCATAGCTCAGTTTGTAAAGAATTTACCTGCAATGCAGAAGACCCCAGTTTGATTCCTAAGTTGGGAAGATCCATTGGAGAAGGGATAGGCTACCCACTCCAGGATTCTTGAGCTTCTCTTGTGGCTCAGCTGGTAAAGAATCCACCTGCAACGTGGGAGACCTGGGTTTGATCCTTGAATTGGGAAGATCCCCTGGAGAAGGGAAAGGGTACCCACTCCAGTATTCTGACCTGGAGAATTCCATGGACTGTATAGTCCGTGGGTTCACAAAGAGTCAGACACAACTGAGCAACCTTCACTTTCACGTTCTTTCATTGAGGCAATTATATGATTTTATTCTTCATTTTGGTTTTGTGGATGGTGTTGTCATATTGATTTGCCGATACTAAACTGATCTTCCACCCTTAGAATAAATCCCACTTGATCATTGTGTATGCCCCTTTTAATGTATTGTTGAATGTGGTTTGCTAATATTTTACTGAGGATTTTTGTGTCTGTTATTCAGGGATATTGGCCTGTAATTTTCTTGTGATGTTCCTTTTCGTTCGGTATCAGGGTAATGCTGACCTTGTAAAATGAGTTTGGAAGTGTTCCCTCCTCTTCTGTATTTTGAAAATGGTTGGTATTAATTCTTCTTTGAATGTTTGGTAGGATTCACTAGTGAAGTCTTCTGGTTCCAGACCTTTGTTGGGAGTTTTTAGGTTACTGATGCAGTTTCTTTAGTAGTAATGGGTGTACTCAGATTTTCTGTATAGGTTGTATGTTACCAGGCCTTTATCCATTTCTTCCAGGTTGTCAAATTTGTTACCATCTAATTGTTCATAGTTGTCTTTTGTGATCCTTTTATTTCTGTAGTGTCAGTTGTAATGTCTTCTCTTTCACTTCTGATTGAGTCCTCTCTTTTTTGGTAAATCTAGCTGAAGTTTTCTTAACTTGATCTTTTCAAAGAACCAACTTTTAGCTTCACTGATTTTTTTTTTCTATTGACTTTTGAGTCTCTATTTAATCTTTTTTTTTTTTAGTTTTTTTTAAAATTTAATTTAAATTTATTTTTTTCTATCTCAGATGTACATGAGTTCCCAATCTTGAACCACCACCCCCCCCACCTCCCACCCCACATCAACTCTCTGGATCATCCCTGTGCACCAGTCCCAAGCATCCTGTATCCTGTATTGAACATAGACTGGTGATTCGTTTCTTACATGATAGTATACATGTTTCATTGCCATTCTCCCNCTCTTTCTACCTAATGAATCATTGCTGGAATACCTGAATACCTACCCCCTTTCCTCCAACCTCTTCCATCAGTCCTAAATTAACACCAACCCATATTTCTTCCTTACCTGTAAACATAACATGCTGGGCCCAGTCAGACTTCTTTCATAGTTCTTCCTTCCGATAAATGCAGCTTTGAGTTGTTCTTTCTTCAGAAATATCTGCTTGCATTTTTCAAAGTGGGTTCTCATTTTACTACTTCCTGATCAGGACTCTTCCAAAGTCTCTTGTTCCCTTGATGCTTCTACTTTCTCCTTTTGGTCTCAGATATTTGCCCATCTTTCCACTTTAGCATCATTTGAGACTGCAAGTAAGAAGCTGTTTAGTGGCTTCTCCAGATAATGAAATCAGACTGGATGTTTCCTTTCTCTTTGAAGCAATTGCTTTCCCTTCTGCACCTGGAGCAGCCAAGTGATGAAAGTGTCCTCATTCTTTATGGCTAAACTCAAATGGTGCTTCTGCTCTGAAGCCTCTCTGCCCTCGATGCCAGCAGAATCCATTGCTCCTCTGCTCCTACAGATACTTATATAAAGGCAATTGTCAATTTGTCTTAGAAATTTTCAGGTACCTATTCGTCTTCCCCAATATACAATATACAACAAGGACAAGCATATTTCATTCATCTCTGGAATCCCAAACCGGAACACATGAGAAACAATATTATGGTCACTGCTGAAGGCATGGTTGATGAGCTACTGGAGGAGTGAATACTCAAGTCATTCTGCATATACCAGATCATGTTCCCTGCTTTATAATGTTTGCCTTAGAAAATGTTAAGCTTAAAACCATTTAACATATGTATTCTGAAAAACACAAAAAACAAGGATGAACATTATAAAAAGAACCCTAAGCACTAAAACCGAAAAACACTTCGGTGATATGCACGCTTTTTACAACTATCTTTCTGTACATGTCTCTAAATAGACACTAAATAGATGAAGACAATATTAAACCTAGTTTTCACTTCCTAATTTAGACCAAGAGCTTCCATAGCTATAAAATTCTTTGAGTATTTTAGAACAGTCAATGAAAAACCAATAAACTAGACATTATGTTCAGCTGAAGTAATAAGTACATCAGACAAGAACAGGCTGAGAAGTTTACATGGGAATTTGTTGTATCCAGTTACAGTAGTATAAGATTATCTGCTATCACAGAAACTAGATCTAGCTGGTATATCTGAAAATTCAAACAGAAACTTTGGTATATATATTTTCCATGAAAGGTGAACACCCAAATTAGTGGTGAAATGATGATCTGGTAATCTGCTCTGGAATAACTGGTTCTCCATATGATGGTAAACAGTCAGCTCCCAGTCTGACTGTTGCTCAGATCATGAACTCCTTATTGCAAAATTCAGACTTAAATTGAAGAAAGCAGGGGAAATGACTAGGCCTTTCAGGTCTGACATAAATCAAATCCCTTATGATAATATAGTGGAAGTGACAAATAAATTCAAGGGATTAGATCTCATAGACAAAGTGCGCTAAAGATCTATCTATGGAGGCTTGTGACATTGTACAGGAGGTGGTGATCAAGACCATCGCCAAGAAAAAGAAATGCAAAAAGGCAAAATGGTTGTCTGAGGAGCGCTTCCAAATAGCTGAGAAAAGAAGAACAGCTAAAGGCAAAGCAGAAAAGGAAAGACATACCATTTGAATGCAGAGCTCCAAAGAATAGCAAGGAGAGACAAGAAAGCCTTCCTAAGTGATCAATGCAAAGAAATAAAGGAAACCAATAGAATGAGAAAGACTAAAGATCTCTTTAAGAAAATTAGACATATCAAGGGAACATTACATGAAAAGGTGGGCTCAATAAAGGACAGAAAGTGTATGGACTGAACAGAAGTGGAAGATACTAAGAAGAGGTGGCAAGAACACACAGAAAAACTATACAAAGAAGATCTTTAGATAACCACGGTGGTGTGATCACTCGCCTAGATCCAGACATCCTGGAATGCAAAGTCAAGTGGGCCTCAGGAAGCATCACTATGAACAATGCTAGTGGTGGTGATGGAATTCCAGCCGAGCTAATCAAATTCTAAAAAATGATGCTGTGCAAGTGCTGCACTCAGTATGCCAGGAAATTTTGAAGACTCAGCAGTGGCCACAGGACTGGAAAAGGTCAGTTTTCATTCCAATCCCAAAGAAAGGCAATGCCAAGGAATGTTCAAACTACTGCTCAACTGCATTCATCTCACACGCTAGGAAAGTAATGCTCAAAATTCGCCAAGGTAGGCTTCAGCAGTATATGAACTGACAACTTCCAGATGTACAAATGGATTTAGAAAAGCAAGAGGAATCAGATATTAAATTGCCAACATCCGTTGGAGCATCAAAAAAGCAAGAGAATTCCAGAAAAATATCTACTTCTGTTTTATTGACTATGGCAAAGCCTTTAACTGTGTGGATCACAAGAAACTGTGGAAAATTCTGAAAGAGATGGGAATACCAGACCACCGTGCCTGCCTCCTGAGAAATCTGTATGCAGGTCAAAAAGCACAGTAAGAACTGGACATGGGCCAACAGACTGGTTCAAAATTGGAAAAGAGTACGTCAAGGTTATATATTGTCACCTTGTTTATTTAACATATATGCAGAATACATCACATGAAAGGCCAGGCTGTATAAAGCACAAGCTGGAATCAGATTGCCAGGAGAAATATCAATAACCTGAAATATGCAGATGATACCACCCTTATGGCAGAAAGTGAAGAGGAAGTAAAAACCCTCTTGACGGAATTGAAAGAGGAGAGTGAAAAAGTTGGCTTAAAATCCATCACTCATAAAACAAAGAACATAGGATCCGGTCCCATTACTGCACAGCAAATAGGTGGGAAAACAATGGACACCATGAGAGACTTTATTTTCTTGGGCTCCAAAATCATTGCAGATGGTGACTGAAGCCATGAAATTAAAAGACGCTTCCTCCTTGGAAGAAAACCTATGACCAACCTAGATTGCACATGAAAAAGCAGAGACATTACTTTGCTGACAAAAGTGAGTCTAATCAAAGCTATGATTTTTCCAGTAGTCACGGATGGATGTGAGTCGTACCATAACGAAAGCTGAGTGCTGAAGAACAGAGGCTTTTGAACTGTGGTGTTGGAGAAGACTCTTGAGAGTCCCATGGACTGCAAGGAGATCAAACCAGCCAATCCTAAAGGAAATCAGTCCTGAATATTCATTGGAAGGACTGATGCTGAAGATGAAGTTCCATTACTTTGGCCACCTGAGGCGAAAAACCAACTCACTGGAAAAGACCCTGTTGCTGAGAAAGATTGAAGGCAGGAGAAGGAGATGACAGGGGTTGAGATGGTTGGATGGCATCACTGACTCAATGGACATGAGTTTGAGCAAGCTCCAGGAGGTGGTGAAGGACAGGCAAGGCTGGCATGCTACAATCCATGGGGTTGCAGAGCTGGACATGAATGAGCGACTGAACAACAAATCTAGTGACAAGCAGTTTAACTGAAAACAATATAAGAAGCTGGGTTATAATGGTTGTGAGAGTTCACAACTGTGTGAAACACCTTGCATTTACATTACACATTTCTATAAAAGAGCCCGACCACATCTCTCCCTGTACTTACCTATATCTGACAGGAAAGTCCAGGTACTCTCTTCTCTGGGCCAAAAAGAAGATCAGATGATCCAAGCCTTGACCTATATGTGGAACTCTCCAGCTTTATCCCCTTTTATCACCATAAACCCAAGCCAGTCTCCCTCCCCTGCTCTATTCAGCTACTCTTCAACCATCTTGAGAGGTTGCTCTGCTCTCCCTAGAAAAACTCATTCTGTGAGTGATGAATTTTTTCATACTCTCTGGGAGTATGTGTTATCAGTTGGTTTCCATATCCAATCCGAATTGCCATTGAAGGACCCATCCTGTCTCTGTGGAGTGATGGCAGCAATTGGCCCCAAGAGCAGGATACTGAGATGCTGTCCCTTACTGCCTGGGGTCTCTTCTCTCTTCTTTGGCTTTCCAACTGGCTCTGCTGTAGCTGGAGAACATGCACTTTGAGCTACTGCCGTCTGGCTAGCTTGTGCTTTCACCTTGCTTCTTTGTGCTGTATTTGTGAGCTCCTGCTAAAGCTCTGACCAACATAAATCAGTTTAGACAGCTGGCACATAGTGAAAGGATTATTGCATTGGGACCCTCCTTAAAGCAGTTCTGAATTCTCTATCTCAACCTGGACTTATGTGTGAGTCTCAGGTTGAATCATGTGTATCAATTCTAAGCTAACCCGTGACCGATACTAACCTCAAAGAAACGAGCCTTATCATCTGAACACCGGTTGTGTCCCAACCCTGTGTTGGCCCCCTTTCTCTATAGAACTCAGGAGAAAAACTGATAGTCTATTCAATAGATGGGGCAGTCACTGATATGGTGGAAGATCAGTTACTATGTGGGCTGCTGAAGTCATACCTCTGACAGTAAATGCGTGTGTGTGTTTATGTGTTGTGGTCAGTCATGTCTGATTCTTTGAGACCCCATGAACTGTAGCCAGCCAGGGTCCTCTCTCCATAGGATTTCCCAGGCAAGAATACTGGAGTGGGTCGCCACTGCCCCCTCTGCGGAATCCAATCTGCGTCTCTTGCATCTGCCACAGTGACAGGTGGATTCATAAATACTTTACAAAATGCTCCTGCTGCTTCCACCTATGCCTATTAAATACAAATGACCTTGATCCTCTCGGATTTAGAGAGGAACTTCTGTGTCACCTCTGTGACAAAGCCAAGAGAATAATCCAACCATTGCCACGGGGAGATCCACAACACTGATAGTACTAACTTGATTTGAGGTTCTCTGGAAGAAGAAACATAAAAACTTTTCATGATAAGGTCAATAACAATTCAGAATCTAATGCAAAAAACGAAAACGCAAAACTCCAAATGATAATACAATGGAAGTGACAAATACAGTGGAAGTGACAAAAGTTCTCAGAAACAAGAAATCTCGGAAGGGAGAACAAGATGGCGCATGAGTAGGTGGATGTGGAGTACATCTCTCTCCGTGGATACATCAGGAATACACTTTCAGACACAGAAGTGCCCGCAGAACACCAGCTGAGAGCAGAAAGGAGCACCTGACCAGCGGAAAAGAACATGTAGAATCACATAAAACTTGGTAGGACAAAGGAACAAGGGGAAGAAACAGGACTGTCAGTAAGACTGGACCTGTCATCGGTGCGTGGGGGAACTGAAGCAGAGGTCCACTCCCCACATCAGGGCAACTGTCTGTTAGAGAAAGATTTAAGGCTGAGAGTGAAACGGCTGGTCTTTGGCAGCCTAAATGGAATGAGAACAGTCCTTGCTGCAGCCATACATACCCCAGGTAGGGATGTAGGTGCCCTAGAAGGCACAGCACCTGAGAGCTGGAGTTTAGAGATTGTGGAGCAATCCCAGCGCGAGGGCTGCTGTTGACTGCGGAGAGAGATCAAGGGGATGTGAGGTGGGAGACTGGTGGGAAATGCCTGTGGAGAAAAGCGGGCAGCCATGGAAACAAGGCGATACTGCTGAGTCACGCGTGGGTGGTGGAGCCATCACCACAGCCTCTCCCCCTTGATACCAGCATCCACAGCCGAACAAGAGAGGCTGGCCCATCAAATGCCCGACTCACTGACATAGAGTAGGACCCCATCCAGGGTGCCCCTTTAAGTGCCTGATGTGCCAATCTACAGAGTAGGACCCCAGCCAGGGGTCCCCCCTATGTGCCAAACAACAGAGAAGGACTCCAGGTAAGGGAGCCCTCTATTGCCTGAACCGGCAGAGCTATGGAGAAAGACTGGCCAAAGAGGACTTCTGATCACTAGCTACAAGACGCTTGAAAAAGACTCCGAAGGGGCCATAACTCTTGTGGTGGGGGCAGTCCGTGTCCCTACATGCTTGGCACTGCCAGGGTCCCCACAAGCCAAGCCACTGCACCACCTTCACGCTCAACCCTCCCTGGGGCACAGGCAAAAATGTGTTGCATCTATGCAAGCAGGGTCACGTCGGTTGTGTCCAGCTCTGCGACCCTGTGGGCAGTGGCCTGCCAGGCTTCTCTGTCAGCAGGGTTCTTCACACAAGAATACTACAGCATATTGGCCAATACTGGTTGCCATACTCTTCTAGATCGCTAGATTTCTGCTGCCCCAGCTGCCAACTCCCCTGAGTACCTGGTGCTGCCAGAACCCCTGTGATCCAAGCAACTGTACCACCTCCATACCTGGTCCTCACTGNGGGTTCTTCACACAAGAATACTACAGCATATTGGCCAATACTGGTTGCCATACTCTTCTAGATCGCTAGATTTCTGCTGCCCCAGCTGCCAACTCCCCTGAGTACCTGGTGCTGCCAGAACCCCTGTGATCCAAGCAACTGTACCACCTCCATACCTGGTCCTCACTGGGGAAAACCCAAGTCCTCCAGGGCAGACTCAGGAGCAAACCCCAGTGGCCGACCCACGTACAGAGGTTGAAATAAAACCACAATTGAAACCCAGGGACAGTGTGGCAAAGGAAGAAGACTCAAAACCTTCCCACCAGCTGTACAAGCTGCAGATTAAATCGACATAATCAACTAGGCAGATTCTGTGTCTATGGAATATATAAAAGTACAGTGAGAGTTCCCACAAGAGAAAATGCACTAGTTCTGATCGCTGTGGACATTGGAGGCCAGAATACACAGGAGTAGGACCAGGTTGGAATCTGAGCTGCCCCCACAACAGGTCCAGAGACCAGCACAGTGTTGGAGGGCATCCTAGGAA
>SJYA01001832.1:603001-620438 GCA_006410615.1 Neotragus moschatus
GAATCTGAGCTGCCCCCACAACAGGTCCAGAGACCAGCACAGTGTTGGAGGGCATCCTAGGAAAGTAAGGTGGATTGTGACTTGCAAACAAAGGAAAGAACTCTAACAGCAGTAATTCAAGAAAAATATTTCTTATTCTTATGTTTTGACTTGCCAATGTTCTTGCCAATCCCAGGGACGAGGGAGCCTGGTAGGCTGCCGTCTATGGGGTCGCACAGAGTTGGACATGACTGAAGCAACTTAGCAGCAGCAGCATAGATTCTTTTGGATTTTTTCTTTTTTTCCAACTTTATTTTTCCTCCCTCTGTTGTAGATATTGATTTTATTGACACTATGAAATCTAATTAAGCTTTTGAGTTTTATTTTTTGCAGTCACACTTTTTATTGTTGTTATAAACCTCTGCCTGTAGGCTGGGCTTGTGCAGTTCTGTGGAGTTTTCCTTTTCCTTCCTTTCTTCTCCCCTTTTTCCATCTTTTCTCTTCCTCTTATTTTTATTTTTTTTAAACCTATCATCATTTTTTCTAGATTTATTCCTTTGTGTGCTTTTCCTACTGTTCTTTTCCCCTAGTAGTTAAAATTTAATGTATATAAATCTTCTTTATTTACCTCTATTTAGCTTTTCACATCTATTCTTTCTTTCTTTTCTCTGTTTCCTTTCCTCTCAACATATTTGTTCATTTTGTTTCACTTAGCAGCAGCAGCAGCAGCATGGGTATATATGTATATGGGTATATTTCATTATTTTAATTATTAATTGCCTGATTTTGTAACTTCTTTTCTCTGGGGCTCATCTTTGTTGCTTATTTTTGGGTATTTGTTTTAATCTCACCTAATACCATAACAAACCACTTGTGGAATCTTCATTTCTGACAAGAGATTAAGCCCTGAGCTTTTGGAGTGGAAGCACTGATTCCAAGACCATAGATTACCAGACAACTAACCCTGCTGCTGCTGCTAAGTCACTTCAGTTGTGTCTGACTCTGTGTGACCCCATAGATGGCAGCCCACCACGTTCCCCCATCCCTGAGATCCTCCAGGAAAGAATACTGGAGTGGGTTGCCATTTCCTTCTCCAATGCATGAAAGTGAAAAGTGAAAGTGAAGTCGCTCAATCATGTCCGACTCCTAGTGACCTCATGGATTGCAGCCTACCAGGCTCCTCTATCCCTAGGGAGTATAAAAATAGTGAGAATTTTCAGAAAGGAAACCACCTGAATACAAGACCTGGCATCACCGAACCATCAAGAGCACCTGGTGCAGGATGCCTCATCTAAACAACAAACAAACAAAAATACAAACACAGTCATCACCAGTCAGGAGTACAACCTCACTTAGCCTTGCAATCAGAAGAAAAACAAACAAACAAAAAACTCAGCACAAATCTCACCCTATACAAAACTTGCACAAACCACTGGACCAATCTTAGGAGGGTAGCAACCAAAAGGAACAAAGAATTCAACCTTGAAATCTGGAAAAAGGATACCTCAAACACAATAAATTTTTAAAAAATAATGAAATGGCAGAGAAATACTACACAAATGAAGAAACAAACTAGAAACACAGAAGTCCAAATAATGAAAAGGAAATAGGCTAACTATCTGAAAAAGAATTCAGAATAATGACAGTAAAGATGATCAAAAACCTTGGAAACAAAATGGAGAAAATGCGACAATCAATTAACAGAGACCTAGGACAATTAAAGAACAAACATACAGAGACAAACAACACAAATACTGAAATTAAAAATACTCTAGAATGAACCAATACCAGAATATGTGAAGCAGAAGAATGGATCAATGAGCTAGAAGATAAAATGGTGGAAATACCTTCTGAAGAGCAGAATAAAGTAAAACGAATGAAAAGAGCTGAGGACAGTCTCAGAGACCTCTGGGACCATATCAAACACATCAACATTAGAATCATAGGGGTCCCAGAAGAGGAAGAGAAAAAGAAAAGGTATGAGAAAATTTTTGAAGAGATTACAGTTGAAAATTTTCCCAACATGGGAAAGGAAATAGTCAATCAAATTCAAGAGGCACAGAGAGTCCCACACATGATAAACCCAAGGAGAAACATACCAAGACACACACTAATCAAATTAACAAAGACTAAACACAAAGAAAGAAGATTAAAAGCAGCAAGGGAAAAGCAACAAGTAACATACAAGGGACACCCCATATGCTTAACAGCTGATCTTTCACCAGAAACTCTGCAGGCCAGAAGGGAATGGCAGAATATATTTAAAGTGCTGAAAGGGAAAAATCTACAACCAATATTACTGAACCCAGCAAGGATCTCATTCAAAATTGATGGTGAAATAAAAAGCTTTTCAGACAAGCAGAAGTTAAGAGAATTCAGTACCACCAAACCAGTTTTACACCAAATGTTAAAAGGAACTTATATAGTCAAGAAATATAAGAGAAGAAAACGATCTACAAAATCAACCCCAAACAGTTAAGAAAATGGCACTAGGAACATATATATCAATGATTACTTTAAATGTAAACAGATTAAATGCTCCGACCAAAAGACAGATTGGCTGAATGGGCACAAAAACAAGACTCATATATATGCTGTCTACAAGAGACCCACTTCAGACCTAAAGATACATATAGACTGAAAGTGAGACGATGAAGAAATACATTCCATGAAAATGGGAAGCAGAAGAAAGCTGGAGTAGCAATCCTCATATCAGACAAAAAAGCCCTTAAAATAAGAGTACTACAAGGGACAAGGCAGGACACTACATGATGATCATAATGGTTTGGAGGGAACACTGGCTCCCTAACTTGTGCACCACAAGAATTGAACTGGACAAGAAGAGGAAATGTGGAAAGCCAAATTGGGAAGGCGCTAACGGTTATTGAGGAAGTACTCTCTTTCTCAAACCAGAGCACCTAGACTCCTCTGCACCCTGCCCCTCCCCCATGGATTTTCAAAGCTGGTGCCCTGTGGTGTCNCCCTAACTTGTGCACCACAAGAATTGAACTGGACAAGAAGAGGAAATGTGGAAAGCCAAATTGGGAAGGCGCTAACGGTTATTGAGGAAGTACTCTCTTTCTCAAACCAGAGCACCTAGACTCCTCTGCACCCTGCCCCTCCCCCATGGATTTTCAAAGCTGGTGCCCTGTGGTGTCAAGCCATGTCAGGGCTACCACTGGCAGGAGAAATTTCTTGCTGACCAATGAAAACTGTGGCTCTTCATTGTCTCAGGAAGGTATATATAGAGACACCAGGCTGCCTTGGTGTAGGCCACTGTTGCTACAACATGGGAGAACTAATTGAGGAAGTGAAGGAGGAAGAGTCAGAGACTGAGATAGACAGTGTCAATTTGGAGGCACAAGCTTCAAGTGCTAAAGGAAGAGAAAGAATTCTGATCAGTCCAATGGCTTGGACAGTGAGAAGGTCAGATCACCCTACTCATGTTCTTTCTCTTCGTCCCCCACCCAAGACTCACCCTGCTCCTGCCTGGCACAAACCCCTCAAGGGACACCCGTTCTCTCAAAGTCCTCTTTCACTAATGTCTTTCTGGATGACTTTGTTTTCTTACCAGATATGAAACCTCATGAGGAAGGTAAAATCAACGCTTCAGCAGAATCAAGACAGGAATAAGAAAGGGACAAAGTCGACAACATAGTCTTCTACCACCACCCGCATAATAAAAAGAAGGATAAAAAGCAGCCAATGGTGGATGAAGAAACCTCGGAAGAATCCCCCAACATTTCTCCCAACAACAGTTCTTAAAACACTTCTCCCAACAATTCTCAAAGTAAGCCCCAGTGCCCACCTGGAGCCCAAGATGCTGAGCCATCTGCTGTAACTCCAGGAAAAGCAAAGCCAGAATAGTCGTTTGTGCAGGGATCAAGCATACAATGATGGTCCCCTCTGTACAGACGAAAGTACTCAGATGTTGATGATTAAAGTATCAAAAAGCAGGAAAAAGATATATCTGTNTGGAGCCCAAGATGCTGAGCCATCTGCTGTAACTCCAGGAAAAGCAAAGCCAGAATAGTCGTTTGTGCAGGGATCAAGCATACAATGATGGTCCCCTCTGTACAGACGAAAGTACTCAGATGTTGATGATTAAAGTATCAAAAAGCAGGAAAAAGATATATCTGTTTTTTTTGATGATGGGGAGGGAAGGAAGGGAAGGGTCAGATGTGTGAGAGGGAGGGAGGTGGCGTCCTTTCAGTTTAGGGCCCAGACCAGCCAGTCCATACTGACTCAGACACTGGGAGTGAGGACTAGGTGAAGACTAAGAACTGCAGACTGAAGATTTCTGAGCACTGAGGATGTCTTCCTGAACACTTCATCCCGCTGGTGAGAAGCAAAAGGACTTGGTGTTTCTGTGTGTTTCAGAGGTCCCATCTCAAGAGTGGGGTGATGTAGGGGTGGTGGCTCTGGTGATAAGCAGATTCCACTTTTGAGATTTGACAATTGAGGTTTTTTTTTTTTTTGTACTTTATTTTACTTTACAATACTGTATTGGTTTTGCCATACATTGACATGAATCCGCCACGGGTGTACATGAGTTCCCAATCCTGGACCCCCCTTCCACATCCCTCCCTATACCATCTCTCTGGGTCATCCCAGTGCACCAGCCCCAAGCATTCTGTATCCTGCATGGAACCTAGACTGGCGATTCGTTTCTTACATGATATTATACATGTTTCAATGCCATTCTCCCAAATCATCCCACCCTCTCCCTCTCCCACAGAGTCCCAAAGTCTGTTCTATACATCTGTGTTTCTTTTGCTGTATCACATACAGGGTTATCATTACCATCTTTCTAAAGTTTTTACCCTTCAGGAATTTCTGTTCCTCTTCTGGTGCCCATTTGGGCAAGCTACTAAAATCAGCCAGGGAATAAAGGAATATGAAATAGAAACAGATATACCTAACCTTAACCACTGGAATTATTGCCTTGCCTACATTTCCCATAGCCAAAACCTCCATTACCCCAAATAGCCTCTAGTACACATGGATAATCTAACTCAATGAGTAATAAAATTAAGTCCTTGCCCCTATAATCACCTTTAAAATATGAGACCCTATGGACCTTTTCCATTAGCTGCAATCACACTTTTCACCTCAGTTGTTTTTAAAAAGTTTCAATCTCAATGAAAGCAGGGTCTTCACAGATTGAAACCCATTATAGGAAACCTACTGAGCAAGGTGTTATTATCCCCATTTCTGCTGCACTTAACAGACAAATTTTACTTGATCTTAAAGCGGTAAAATGAGAAGAGGCCTCAGTGTGAACTTGTACCCTTGGTGTCATGGCCCCACTCACTAGGGCTCCATGTATTTTGTTGATAATACTGCTTCCAATGAATAACTGGTAAATACTTTTCAGTCACAGCAAAACATTTGGCTAGCATGCTGTTTTCACTGCCTATTTCAACAACTTCTCAGCTACACTTAACCTTCACCTTCAAAGGGAAATGATACACCTTCACCTGTCTACTCAATGGGCCCAGTGTCCACACCTGCCATCTCACACAGGCTTTGAAGGCAATATTTTCACCAGCTTTAGCTTTTTCCAGGTACACAAATAGGACCTCACACTGATGACATCCTCCTCTGAGGAGATTCCTATGACACACATGCTACACAATCCCACCACTTCAGTTAAGTTCCTGAAAATTATTTGGTAAGTGGAGGACTGCCCCAATCTTCAGTGTCCAGAAACAGCTTTTAGGCTTTGTAGTACCCATACTGTTAAAACAAGCCCAACATGTTTTAGCCATTTTTACATTCTAGAGGCAACATTTCCTCATATACACAGGTTTTTGCTCAGTAACTTCCAAATAGGCCCGTCTTGAATGAGACTCCCTGTTTCAAAGATTCTAGAATCTGCCTGAATTGCCATAGAACAGGTACTCCTATTAGGGTCCACTGAAACTCCTTCACTGTGCAAGCTTTAGTATCCCTCTCTCATGTATCTTGGAGTCCCTGTACTGTCAACAATGGCTGTTAGTTTCATGGGCTTCTGATACAAGGAACTGCCCACCTTGGCCCAATGCTGTATGACCATAGTGTAGCAATTTTGGGTCTATGCTGGACTTGCCCGGAAATATAGACTATCTCAGGTCTTGACCTATGACCCTCCATATCCAGCTGCCCATTTGGCCTTTGATTATGGAAGTAACACTCTGCAAGCTCAGCATAGCTAGTGAGGCCTCCTTGCTATAGGATGGAGCTGAACCTGGGCCCTCTGCATATTGTATGTTCAGGAGTGAGTACCTTCTCCTGTGCTCAGCCCCCTATCAGATGTCACACTGCTACAACAGTTCATCTGTTAGAACCCTTGGACATAGGGGGAGCCTATTAAAATCAACACAGTAAAAACAAAAGGGAGTTCATTCACTTAATCAATGCTATCGTGACTATCACACTCGATGGAGCTTGCTTGAGAGTTGCTACTTTTCATCTCTTCATCAGAATGTTCCTGATAAAGGACAGGACCCAAAGATCAGCTCAAATGGCCAAACTTCAGGTAGCTGTCTTAGCACACAATGGGCCTTAGCTGTCTGGGCCAACAACTGGCCTCATCTTCACACCTTTATAGATCTCTGGGCCACTGCCAATGTGCTGACCGTCTGTTCTGACCAACGATTCCAATCCAAAATTGTCTCTCTTAGGGTAAAGAACTCATGGAATCTCTTGTATCCTGAGAGGTTATACCCAAAATATAAATCAAGGTCACATATTTTCTACATATATTAAAGTCATCATACAATGTCTCACAATGCCACTTCTTATCCTCTTTGCAGTTCTACACATTGAATGAAACCTAGGCACTCATTTTGCTATTCAGAATACACAATAGTAACTCTTGAACAAGATATTCAATGGGACACTAACCTGCTTTACTGGTCTCTTGCTGTAGTTGCCAAAATGTTTTCCATAAATAAGTCTAAATTGAATTAACTATTCAATTCTTTGTCAAACAAACATCATGGGTAAATTGTAATAGAGATTGATCCCATTGTTTATTCAATTTTATTGAGTTACAATGGACAATTAAAATTGCATATGTTTAAGGTATATTTGATTGTCTATATCCACACCTACATCTATAAAATGAAAAAAATCACAATCATCTAATTACCTATTATTTCTCTTTCTTTCTGGCCTAACTCTATTTTTGATGCATAACTCATTATGTGAGTAACAATCATTTTCATATTTTCTTGGCTTATGTGTGGCATCATTAGTCTTGACATTGAGATGAAATTTGGGATGGGGGTGTATATTTCACTTCTATGAGATGACATCAAACTCCCATATTTCACAAAAGCATATATATATATGTGTGTGTGTGTGCATGTGTGTGCAAATATATATATATATATATATGTATATATACATATGAGTATGACACTTTAAGAAAGATATCAGTATTTCAGGAAACAAATATGTCTTGAGTGCCTAGGAAGTGTCAGATATTATTCTTGGTTCCGGACTTACAGTGAAAGAAATAAAGTCAACAGTTCCTGTCATCAAGTAATTTCTATTTTCATGGGCGAAGGGGTGGTTCACGGTATTGGTGTTGGGCAGAAAAGAGCTGCTTTGGCTAAAGGGTGTGGGGAAACCTCTGAGGAGTTGGTATCTGAAACAAAATTTGAAGAATGAGATACAGTCAGTTGTGTGAAGATTTGGAAGAAGAGTATTTTAGGTAGAATAGCAAGTAGCCATGTAATGATACAAGAACAAGAACTGTGCTGAGGAACTGCCAAAGGTTGATGTAACTGCAGTACAGTCACAGAGGAACAGAGCAGAGAGAAGACTCAGACTGGAGAGGCAGAGAGGAGGTCTTGTAGGGACTTGTGGGGGTAAGAACCTGGATTTTCATCTTCTGTGCAGTGGAGGGCTGCTAGATGGTTGATAAAGAAACTGATACAGTCTGATTTCTGTTTTAGAAAGTTCACTAAATGTTGTGAACTGTAGGAATAGAGGACTCTCAGGCTCTTGGCACTACACAAGTATGATCTGATGATGACTGAGAAAAGGGTTGTAGCAGAGGGAATATAACAGTATCTAGTTGAGCAGTTGGGACCACAGGATTTCAAATCTAATCTCAATTTATAGCTTCACCACCTAAAAGCTATTTGACCTTGAGTAAGTGTCTTAACTTGGTTACCACTTAGTTTTCTCATCTGTAAAATGGGAATGATGATAGCATGTATCTATATATTCGAGTCATTCTGGGATTGAATGGAACAATTTATGTAAAACACCTGATATTATATTAGAACAATAATATGCATAGGAATAAGTAGCTTCTCCTTTTATTGATAATATAAATATGTACATACATACTTCTTGCTTCTTTCTGCCCTACCACCAACACAAACTTAGGATGTCCTCTGTCAGCTGCTGTTAAGCCATGAGTAATGAGCCCTTGTTTTTTCCTTGAAGACACAGTACTTGGGGGCATCTTCTCTCAGTAGTTAGGCATTCTGGTACCTTTAGATAATAAGTGTCTGTCAATAGCTTATGATTAATTTATTCAATAAGTAGCAATAGTATCGAATTTCTAACCTTCTCTTTCTACCTAATGAATCATTGATGGAATACCTACCCTCTTTGCTCCAACCTTTTTCATGGTTCCTAAATGAACACCAACCCATATTTCTTCCTTACTTGCAAATATAACATGCTGAGCTTAGTCAGACTACTTTCACATATTCTTTCTTCCATTAAATGAAGCTTTGAGTTGTTCTTTCCTCAGAAAAATCTGCTTGCATTTTTCAAAGCAGGTTCTCATTTTACTACTTCCTGATCAGGACTCTTCCAAAGTCCCTTGTTCCCTCGATCCTTTTACTTTCTCATTTTGGTCTCTGATATTTGCCCATCTTTCCACATTAGCATCATTTAAGACTGCAAGTAAGAAGCTGTTTAGTGGCCTCTCCAGATAATGAAATAGGACTAGATGTTTCCTTCCCCTTTGAAGTAATTGTTTTCCCTTCCACGCCTAGAGCGGCTGAATGATGAAAGTATCCTCACTCTTTAAGGCTAAACACAAATGGTGCTTCTGCTCTGAAGCCTCTCTGCCAACAATGCCAGAAGAATCCATTGCTCCTGTGCTCCTACAGATACTTATAATAAAGCAATTGCCATCTTGTATTAGAAATTTTCATATACCTATTCGTCTTCCCCAATATACACTATACAACAAGGACAAGCATATTTCATTCATCTCTGGAATCCCAACACCTGAACACAAGACACAATATTATGGTCACTGCTCAAGGCAAGATTGATGAGTTACTGGAGGAGTGAATACACAATAATTCTGCATATACTAGATCATGTTCCCTGCTTTAAAAAATGTTAAGCTTAAAATCATCTACCATTTTTATTGTTAAAGACTCAAAGTACAAGGATGAACATTTAAAAAAAGAAACTTAAGTAGTAAAAACTGAATACAGCCTGTGATATGAACACTTTTTACAACTATTTTTCTGTATATGTCTCTAAATAAATGTTAAATAGATGAAGACAGTATTTTAACTATTTTTCACTTGCTATTTTAGACCAAGAGTTTTCATAGTTTTAAAATTCTTTGAGTATCTTAGGATAGCCAATGAAAAATTGATAAGCTAAACATTAAGTTCATCTGAAATAATAAATACATCAGACTAGGATAGGTTGAGAAGTTTACATGGGATCATCTTGTATTCAATTGCAGTAGTATAAGATTATCTTCTATCAGAGAAAATATATCTATCTGGTATATCTGAGAATTCAAATAGAGACTTTGGTATGTTTATTTTACATGAAAGCTGAACTTTCAAATCAGTGGTGAAACAATGATCTTTTTAGTAATTTGATCTGTAACCTCTTTCTACCTAATAAATCATTTCTGGCATACGTACTCCCTTTTCTTCAACCTCTTCCATGGGTGCTAAATGAACAACAACCCATATTTCTTCCTTGCCTGCAAACATAACATGCTTAACTGGTTTTCCATATGATGGTAAACAATTAGTTCTCAGTCTGACAGTAGCTCAGATCATGAACTCCTTATTGCGAAATTCAGACTTAAATTGAAGAAAGTAGGGAAAACTACTAGGCCATTCAGGTATTACCTAAAGCAAATCCCTTACGATGATACAGTGGAAGTGACTAACAGATTCAACAGATTAGATCTGATAGAGTATCTGAAGAACTACCGACAGAAATTTGTCACATTGTACAGGAAGTGGTGATCAAGACCATCGCCAAGAAAGAGAAATGCAAAAAGGCAAATCGGTGGTCTGAGGAGACCTTATAAATAGTTGTGAAAAGAAGAGAAGCTAAAGTCAAGGGAGAAAAGGAAAGATATACCCATCTGAATATAGAGTCCCAAAGAAGAGCAAGGAGAGACAAGAAAGACTTCCTAAGTGATCAACGTAAAGAAATAGAGGAAAACAATAGAATGGGAAAGACTAAACATCTGTTCAAGAAAATTTGAGATACCAAGGGAACATTTCATGTAAAGATGGGCACAATAAAGGACAGAAATGGTACAGAACTCACAGAAGCGGAAGATACTAAGAACAGGTGGCAAGAATACACCAAAGAACTATACAAAAAAGATCTTCATGACCCAGATAACCATGATGGTGTGAACCCTGACCTAGAGCCACACATCCTGGAACATGAAGTCAAGTGGGCCTCAGGAAGCATCACTATGAACAAAGCTAGCAGAGGTGATGGAATTCCAGCTGAGCTATTTTAAATCCTAAAAGATGATACTGTGAAAGTGCTTCAGTCAATATGCCAGCAAATGTGGAAAACTCAGCAGTGCCCACAGGACTGGAAAAGGTCAGTTTTCATTCCGATTCCAAAAAATTTTGAAACTATCATACAATTGAGCTCATTTCACATGCCAGCAAAGTAATGCTCAAACTCCTTCAAGTGAGGCTTTAGCAGTACGTGGACCAAGAGCTTCAGATATACAAGCTGGAATCAGAAAAGGCAAAAGAACCAGGTATCAAACTGCTAACATCCATTGGTTCACAGAAAAAGCAAGGGCATTCCCAAAAAACATCTGCTTCATTGGCTAAGCTAAAGCCTTTTACTGTGTGGATCACAACAAATGTGGAAAATTCTGAAATAGATGGGAATACCAAACCATCATACCTGCCCCTTGAGAAACTTATAGGCAGGTCAAGAAGCAACAGTTAGAATCAGATATGGAACAACAGACTGGTTCCAAATTAGGAAAGGAGTATGTCAAGGACGTATGTTGTCACCCTGCTTATTTAACTTATATGCATATTACATCATGCAACATGCTGGGCTGCATGAATCACAAGCTGGAATCAAGATTGATGGGAGAAATATCAAATTCTCTGATAAGTAGATGATACGACTCTAATGGCATAAACTGAAAACGAACTCAAGAGCCTCTTCATGAAAGTGATACAGGAGGGTGAAAAAAACTATCTTAAAACTCAGCACTCAAAAAATGAAGATCATGGCATCCAGTTCCATCATCTCATGGCAAACAGGTGTGGAAAAGTGGAAACAATAGCAGCTTTTCTCTTCCTGGGCTCCAAAATCACTGCAGAACAGTTACTGCAACCACAAAATTAAAAGACGCTTGCTCTTTGGAATAAAAGCTGTGACAAACCTAGACAGCACATTAGAAAGCAGAAACATTACTTTGCTGACAAAGGTCTGTATAGCCAAAGCTACGGTTTTTCAAGTAGTCATGTACAGGTATGAGAATTGGACCATAAAGAAAGCCTAGCCCAAAGAATTGATGCTTTCAAAGTGTGGTGCTACAGAAGACTCAAGAGTCCCTTGTACATCAAGGAGATCAAGCCAGTCAGTCATAAAGGAAATCAACCCTAAATATTCACCAGAAAGACTGATGCTGAAGCTGAAGGTGAAGCTGAAGGTCCACCTCCAATATTTGGCCACCTGATGAGAATAGCCAACTCATTGGAAAAGACCATGATGAAGAGAAATATGAGGGCAGGAGAAGGGGGCTGCAGAGAATGAGGTGTTTGGATGGCATCATCCACTCAATGAACACAAATCTGAGCAAGCTCTGGTAGAGAGTGTAGGATAGGGAAGCCTGGCATGCTGCAGTCCTCAGGGTTGCAAAGAGTGAGACACGACTTAGTGGCTGAAAAACAACACAGTTGACTTACAATGTTTCTTGTGTAAAGCAAAGTGATTCAGATATATATATATATATATATATATATGTAAATTCTTTTTCAAGTTCTTTTCATTATAGGTTATTACAAGATATTAACCATAGTTCCTTGTGCTATAGAGTAGTCCCCTGTTATTTTGTATTATTTTAATTTGCTAATTGTTTTGTCATTTTGGTTCTGTTCTCTGAAATGACAATGCTTCACTATGGCAGGGACAGCCTTTGCCTCTTTTGGTCCCTCTTAGCCCTGCTTAAGAGCATGACAAACACCAGGTCCCAGCAGACACAAGAAAAAGCAGCAAAAATTAAGTAGCAACCAGTTATTTCAGGCCTTAAGCTTCTACACTGTTATTTCTTCCAAGGAAAGTAGAAAAACCTACAGTGTATTATTGGGCGAAGGAGTCTGTAAAGTAAAATGCTGTTTCAGGTCAGAAGAAAAAGGGCAAAAAATTAAAAGTAGTGGTACCTTTGAGGGCCTCTAAGTGATGAGTAGTAAGCGGTTTGTCAGATAAGGAAGGTAGCTTGAACACCTGCCAGAATAACTGGCCTCCACTCTGTGATTATCTGAGAAAGCTTTCTAAATGTAAGTATTACTTTTTTTTTATTATTAGTTCTCCAACTGGAATCATATTCGGAGTATACATTAACAAATTGAAAAATAAAAGCCATATGGTTATCTCAGTAGATGCAGAGAAGGCCTTTGACAAAATTCAACATCCATTTATGATAAAAACTCTCCAGAAAGCAGGAATAGAAGGAACATACCTCAACATAATAAAAGCTATATATGACAAACCCACAGCAAACATTATCCTCAATGGTGAAAAATTGAAAGCATTTCCCCTAAAGTCAGGTACAAGACAAGGGTGCCCACTTTCACTGCTACTATTCAACATAGTTTTTGAAGTTTTGGCCACAGCAATCAGAGCAGAAAAGGAAATAAAAGGAATCCAGATTGGAAAAGAAGAAATAAAACTCTCATTGTTTGCAGATGACATGATCCTCTACATAGAAGACCCTAAAAACTCCACCAGAAAATTACTAGAGCTAATCAATGAATATAGTAAAGTTGCAGGATATAAAATCAACACACAGAAATCCCTTGCATTCCTATACACTAATAATGAGAAAGTAGAAAAAGAAATTAAGGAAACAATTCCATTCACCATTGCAACGAAAAGAATAAAATACTTAGGAATATATCTACCNATTGAAAGCATTTCCCCTAAAGTCAGGTACAAGACAAGGGTACCCACTTTCACCGCTACTATTCAACATCTATTTTTGTTCTAATCTTTATTTCCTTCCAACTTTGAGTTTTATTTGTTCCCTTTCTAGTTATTTTTGGTATAAAGTTGTTGGAGATTTTTGTTTCTTGAGGTAGGCATTTATTGCTATAAAACCTCTCAGGATTGCTTTCGCTGCACTCTGCAAGCTTTAGTATTTTCATTTGTCTCTAGGAATTTTTGGATTTCATGTTTGATTTCTTCATTGATCCATATTTGTGAATCTTCCATTTGTGGGGGGGGGTAATTGAGTTTCGGTTTTGTATCTTGTGATAGGACAAGATGCTTGCTAGTTCAGTCTTCTTACATTTACCAAGGCTTGCTTAGTAGCCTAGTGTGTGATCTATGCTGGAGCTTGTACTTTGTGTGAATACCTGTGTTTTTGATCACAGCTCTGTAATGACTCTGTTTCTCTCTCTGGCAGTCATTTTCCAGAACTGACAAGGGAACCATCCTCAGATGATTTCTCGTAAGTGTATTTTAACAGTTCTTTATACTTGAGTGGGAAAGGCTTTGGAACAATTTTATATTAGCATTTCTCACCTGATTATTTTGTAAGTAAAAGTTGCATGTTATTTCAAGAGAGAGCCAGAATAAAAATGAAACATGAGTATGGTTTTGAAAGTCCAATCGTGTTACAGGGCTTTTAACAAAAATACCCAGCTATTGGTCTGATATGTCTTGCTCAATTCCTGCTTCCCAGCATAATATCTTTAAGGTTGTAACATGCATGTTGTAGCATGTATTAGAGTTCCATTCCTTTTGAAAGCTGAGTAATATTCCATATATATACATACCACATTTTGCCTATTAATTCATCTGTTGCGTAGCTGTCTGGGTCCAGCACAGTTGTGTTTCAGTTGTTCACCCTTGTGATGGTGGGGCTACACTCACTGCCCAGAATCATGAGAGAGGATTGTACCATGTGTGTGGAGAGATCAAAATTCAAAGACTGAAAGATAGTTTCTACTGAATGCTTATCAGTTTTGCACCTCTGACAAGTTATTAAGTCAAAACAATGTAAGTTAGGGACCATCCTTATTTTGTTTATAGTCAGGTGTGACATTTACTGTCTTGAGGTTTGAAATAATACACAATATTTCAAATCTTTAAAAGTTTAATATAAATTTGTAGGCTTTTTATGTGTGGTTCTTTCTGAAGAGAGATTCTTCCTGGGTTTGAGTTAAAGGAACTTTGGAGCTAAGTAATATCTCCTGTTCTCTTCTCAGCCGGATTCTTCCTCCACCTAGTGATTCTTGCGACTTTGATGACCCCAGGCTCTTGAAGAACATCGAGGATCATCATGTAAGGGCCATCATTCACTTCTGGAGCATTAAACATCTTATGATGCACTTGCATTTATGTATATATGTAGCATCTTGAAAGTGGCTGTTTTGGAACTTGGGGAAGAGATGTGGCTTCACTTCTATGGTGTTAGTACTTTAGGAAAATGATCAGTTTGTGAAGAACACTTTGCATAACTTAATTTGGGGCCCAATTATGTATGTAGTGAAGTTATAAAGTAAGCACATCAAGATGAGTCTGATCGTGGACTTCGCTAACATTTGAGATTTCTGTTGTTTTGTAAGATTTCTGCAAGACTGTTTCTTCATCATTGTGAATCTAAAAGGTCATGTATTTTGAAAAGTAATTACAGTATCTTTTGGTTAGGATCATCTAGGAAACAAGATATAATATGCAGGATTTATAGCATCCTACTTATGTGCTAGACATTTGAAGTATATTTCCTTGAGCACCTGAGTCACCTCAGAGAGATGATGGGGAGTTGCATTGAAAACTTGACTTGGCCAAAAGTTACCCAGAAAACAGACAGAGAAATGAGTCAGAATCTTAATCTGTTGGATTCTTAACTGTGATGTCACATTCTGAACTACTGTAGCAAACCAGGATTTACTGCTGGTCCATATAAATGCATTTTTGTTCTAAAGGCTGTTCTGAAAAATACTAACTTTTTCAGTGATCAGAGCATTTCACAACCAGTTTAATCAGTATAAATTAGACCTAATATGACTTTTCTAAAAAAAAAAAAATCAGTTTTAAAATTAGGTAAACTTGAGCAACATTAAAACTTTATCTTTCCCAAATTTTGTGAAGAGATAGATATACTTAAAACGTTCTCTGAATTGTCAGTGAAGAGGTCTGCTATAATATATTTCAGTTAGTGCCTGTTTGTTGATGCTAGAACTTTCCCAGCAGTGTTCTGAGATGTGAGCATGGAAGGCACCCGTGCTCCCAGGCTGGGATGGAGCCGTCCTGCTTCAGCCCCAGAGATGCTGACCAGGTGGTCCAGGCTGCACAGAGGATGCTGCTGAAGGCTGTGCTCTGTGTCAGGATCACAGACGTTGATACTGTCCTTTCCTGGATTTTGGTCTCAGAGGTAGATGGCGCTACTCAGCTAGAGGTCCTCTAAGCAGAAGAGTGGCATCTCAGAAGAACCTTCTGTGGAGGAGGGGAGTGTTAATTAAGGATGTTAATTAGCACCGAGGAGGACTTGCTGTCTGAGAAAGGACTCAAGCTTCCCCATAGAGTGTCAGGTTGAGAGTGATAGTGCAGATGGATGGCTGCAATGGTCTGTTCACATTGGAATGAATGGTGAAGGGTAAGGAGGAAGTACAGGGTGGCAGCAGCAAGGGATTTAAACAGTCAAACAGCAAACTGGTCCATAAGAGACTCGTTCGCTTAGAAAGTCTCAAACACCTTGCTAGGTACCCGGAGTAGGGGGTTGTGAGCCGCAGGAGATGGGCTGGGTGGCAAGCAGGTGTGAACAGAAGGGTGCCTAGAGTCCACACTGGGGCTCCTGACCTCTGTTCTGAGGGGAGCAGGAAGGAATCCCTGGATTCTAAGCAGGAGGTCCCTTGAGGCTGACCCTGAAGTAGGTCAGGGGTGTCCTGACAGCTGCTGATCTTGTCTCCGTTTGCAGCCCACAGCACCCTGCATCCAAGAGTTCCTGACCCTGCTGGCCGTGTGCCACACCGTGGTCCCCGAGAGGGATGGGGACAGCATTGTGTACCAGGCCTCCTCCCCAGGTGAGGCCCCGCAACTGGGGTGCCTGCTGCCCCCTTCCCCGACCCCTGGGTGTTTGTGGCGCTGTTGCTGCCCTGCCCTGTGCTGCTGCGTGCCTCCGGTCTCCCGCTGGCTGCAGAGTGCCCTGGGGACCAGTCCCAGGCCTATGGCTTCTCCTCTGAGGGAAGTGCTCCTTTCTAGGCCCTAGCAGGGGCGAGGAGCGAGCAGGCACCTTCTAGGTCCCCGGTCTTTGCTGCATGGAAGGCCAGGTATCTGTCGCTGGTGCAGGTCTTTTTCATGTGAAAAATAACACTTGCTGAACAGAATGCTATCCTTCCCAGAGATGAGTCAGTGCCTCCTCTGTTCTTATTGACAGATGAAGCCGCTTTGGTCAAAGGGGCCCGGAAGCTGGGCTTTGTCTTCACAGCCAGAACGCCCTACTCTGTCATCATCGAGGCCGTAAGTGACAGCCCCGGGCACCACCAGATGCTCCTGGTCACCTGCTTTCTGGAAGGCTGTCTGTTAGATATAATAATGTCTGTTGTAATTAGGAGAGCTGGTTGTCTGTGAAACTAGGCATGTTGAGAATTGACAGGTTGTGTGATTCTGCTGGCTCAGGGTTGTATGTTTTTATGTTGTTGGCTCAGGGTTGTGTTTTTGCATTTCTGTCATCTTTCTCTCTCAAAGGCACTACCCATGGTCTTCCACCTGCTGATGTGGAATAACGTGCAGGAGAGAACATGGGAAGTCTGTGGTTGCTGGGAATAATCCCCTATCCACCTCCCGCCCCAACCCCATCCTCGGGGCAGGTCCGCGTCTGTCTCTCTGAAGCCCTCCATCTCTGACTCTAGTCTCTGGGTCTGGCAGAGGACGGAGTTGACACTTAAATTTTTCTTTTTGATATGGGCTCCCCCCCTCCCCCCGAAATCAAGGCATTTGAATTTTTTCTGAGTTTCCCTCTCAAGGC
>SJYA01001832.1:620644-809172 GCA_006410615.1 Neotragus moschatus
AGGTCAGAGAGGGAGCTTGGGGTGGCAGTAGGGACACGGGTGGGTGGGACGGGTGTTTTCTGTAATGAGCTGAGAGGGGCCACGCTCACTGTCTTGGTGGGTGAGGGTCCTCTAACGATCCCCACCCTCCGTTTGGGGAGGACTTATGGCTTTTTACAGCTCTTGGCTTTCTGCATCCTCGGATCTCATGGATGTGTGTGAAGTTCATGTCTATCTGGTATAATAAGTCCATGTTGTTCCCGACCTGGCGGCAGTCCATTCTTTTACTTACGTGCAAAGTTTATATCGTATTCCAAGTTGTTTTCCACACCTCTGAATTTGGGGTGTGGACAGTTGGTAGCAAAACCTAATGGGACTGCCACAGGGCTGCGTCTGTTCTGTGTGACTCTCACCTAGCCACATATCTTGCTGCACAAGCTACAGTCCACGGGGTCACAAAGAGTTGGACACAACTGAGCAACTAACACTGCAGAAAACCCATGTGTTGTATAACAGGGTGCAGTCCCAGCCAGCTCTGCGGGAATGTAGTGGGGTGTAGTGTGTGTATATACTTCTACAAAATGTGAAAACTTCTGGATTCATGAGCCTAACTGGCCCCAGGTTTGGGATGGACCTGTGTAGCTCGTGTCCTTTATTTGTGTGTCTTGAAATGACTCTGTCACTAGCTAGTGGGACGGTCACTCCTGGTGGAGGAAATGAGAAGCTTCTACCAGAAGGGGGCGCTGTGACCCTACCAGACTAACTGCAGGGAACCGTGGAGGTTGGAAGGCGTCTGACCGGGAATAGATGGAGAGAATGAGAGAGCATGGAGGAGGGGAGGCATGGGGGGCAGGTGTGTGTAGAGAGGTTTGTGAGTGGGGAGTCTGTTGTTTTGAGAAGTTAATGCTTTGCACTTCAGGTAGGAGAGGTAAGAGCTTTTATTTCCGCCCCCCTCTAGATGGGACAGGAACAGACATTTGGAATCCTGAATGTCCTGGAATTCTCCAGGTATGTTTCTCTTTTCTTAAACTCTGTCTATATATACTGATCAGAAAGAAGAATCAGAGGGAGAGGGCGGGTCCTGATGGAAGATGTGCTGGTGGGGGTGCTGGGGAGGAGCCATGGAGGGACCTCGTGCTAAATCACGAAGTTCTCGGAATCCATCATCTTTTTCCATTCCAGTCGAAAGAGGGCAGGATGAGATGCTTATGAGTGAAGTGGGTTCATATTCAATCTTCCCCGTTGTTACTTGGCATGTGACTGGATATTTCTGAGCTGTGCAATAAGAGTACATGGACAGAGTATCATCAGAAGAAAATTAGATGCCCAGAGGAGGCACTCAAGGTCTCCATTTCTGTCTCTCCTGCCATCAAGAGCTGTGCTAATGAGTCTCCTTGGTAGGGAAGAGAATAGGTTTATGTCCCTTATATGTAAATAAGAGAGTAGGAGGCACACAAATTTCGACTTGGAGGAGGAAGGTAGGGAAAATGGAGATTGAGGGAGCCAGACCACTTTTTGGGCTGCTCACTGTTTAATCACAGGATGTGATCTTGCAAAACAGCAATGGCAGTTTTTTTCCTTTGTGTCTTTACTCTTACAGCGACAGGAAGAGAATGTCTGTGATAGTGCGAACTCCTTCAGGACAGCTTCGACTCTACTGTAAAGGGGCTGTAAGTACGGGCTGATGTCTGCACGGTGGGGACCCCTGCTTCTCCCTTACCTGCCGTTCTCAGCACCCCTCATGGTCACCCAGGTTGAAAGGCTCCTGAAGCTCACTGAGAGGTAAAAGCCCGCTGTCCATGACGGGGGTTCAAGCCAGCGTGGCCAGGACAGTCAGTGGTTGGTTTCAGAGACAGTAGCTGGCTGCGTCCTGCAGAATCCTTGGTCTGTGAATTCTGATTGCTGTTTTCCACCCTTGCATTGTGACTGTGAGAGATGCAATCATTTGTGTTGACCTATGACCTTTTAGGATTTCCCAGGTGGTAAAGAAGCCCCCTGCCAATGCAGGAGATGTAAGAGATGTGGGTTCAGATCCTAGGTCAGGAAGTTTCCCTGGAGGAGGGCATGGCAACCCACTCCAGCATTCTTGCCTGGAGAATCCCATGGACAGAGGAGCCTGGGAGGTAACAGTCGATGGGCTTGCACAGAGTCAGACACGATTGAAGCGACTTAATCTTTTAAGGATTCTGGTGTGTATTTTTTCTTTAGTAGTTGTTCTCAGTATCTGTGGTTTTTATTCACCCCAGAGGCTGTGTGACAGGCTTGAGGCGGTGTCCATCTGTGGTCCATCGTCACCTCTGGTCCCCTCTGGTTACTTCCTACGTCAGGCTTTTTGTCCTCTCTCCCTCCTGGTCATTTAATCTAAATCTTTAGGGAACGATGCTGTTGTTTATGAGCCTGACTCACAAAACTACATTCTATAAAACTGTGGTCTTATGTGTTGAAGGAAAGCTTTATTAAGCTCAGCTCTTGAGTCTGTGTCAGGAAATATGAAATAATACTAGGATCACCGATGCATTGGAAATCTTACTGATCTTTACCAGTTGTGGGAAGAAGTATTTGATGACCCTGACCAGAGTTTTTAAAAGTGGGCAATGTGTGTGAATTCTAAAGGCATCCTGTGTGAATTCATTAAGGTCCAGATTATGTTAGAGTTGACTCTTTGTGACCCCGTGGACTGCAGTGCACCAGGCTTCCCTGTCCTTTACCATATCCCAGAGTCTGCTCAAACTCAAGTGAGTTTTTCAGTGATCACTTGAGTCAGTGGTGTCATCCAACCATCTTATCCTCTGTGTTCCCTTCTCCTTTTGTCCTCAGTCTTTCCTGGCATCAAAATCTTTTCCAATGAGTTGGCTCTTTGCAGTAGGTGCCCAAAGGATTTAATTTTTTTCCAACTTGCCTCCCCCCAAACCAAACTAGATTTCTTAAAAAAATTTGGGGGGAGCCTAAAACTGTGTCGTTTGTAACATATTTGCTGCATGATCTTCCAGCCCTACTTTTGAAGGTCATGTGAATAATCCCTGGGTGATGAACTGTCTATACTATGTGTTCTCAGCTGAATTGGATTCTGTGCCAGGCAGGTTGTGCCCACCCCCAGATGGGAGTCCAGCAGTGCTAGGAAACGACCACACACTGGAACAGTGTAGGGTGTATGTTTATGCTTCCCACTTCTGCAGAGGGTATTATAAACTCCACTGGGAGCTTCACAAATCTGGGTGAACATGGGCCCCTTTGTGTCTCTGATTATTTATCTTCCTGACACCTGGGGTCCTCCCCAATTTGTGGACCCACAGCCGATTTGCTTTCCACAGCTCATGACTGCATCCAGCCCAGAGCTGTCCTTCCCCTTCCCCACTCAGTGCAGTAGATTGAAACCAGGAAGTCAGAGCTGGGCTTGCAGCGCTGAAGGGTCAGCTGGCCTAAGGGTTTGCCAATTACAGCGTTTCCCTGTTTTATAGGATAACGTGATTTTTGAGAGACTTTCAAAAGATTCAAAATACATGGAGGAGACTCTCTGCCACCTGGAGTACTTTGCCACGGAAGGTGAGTGGAGTTTGGAAATGTTATTTCTGCCGGCAAAGCTGTGCTTTCAGGGGACACTCCGGTGAGCCTTCATGTTCATGTGTCATCTCTGGGCAGCGCTTAGCTTGCTTCACAGGCGGGTGGTGGTCTTGCGCCAACCTCGTCTGCACCCTGGTGTTCTTTGCCGCTGGCAGTGACAATAGTTGAGGCCCCAGACCAGCTGTGTTCTGTGACCTACACAGGAACCCCCCCAACCCTTAACCCGGGGGACGTGGGTGAGGCAGGTTCACACCTGATGCTGCACAGAATTGTCTTCTAGTTCATAGCCCCTTTCTGGGAAAACTCCCCTTGTTGTTTTCCTTATGACACTGGCTTGCCCTTGACTTCCGGCGAGAATAACCCACTGAACCCACAGAGAACAGGAAAGGAGTTCTCTGCAGGGCTTTAGACAGACTGATGTCAGGCTCCCCTGTACATGGGAGCAGTGAGAGCCGGGCCCCTGCGTGAGTGCTGGCCACTGTTTCCTCATCTCCCTGGGCTCCCGTGGGTATGTGTACCCATGTCTGTGCATATACACGCACACACGGGGATGTGGGGGGACACACATGCACATGTGGGAACACAGTCCCACACGGGGACACATGCACACCTGGGAACACACTCCCACTGAGGGACACACACTCGGGGACATGGGGGAACACACATGGGAGCACACATGCACACATGGGAACACCCTCCCACCGAGGGACACACACACACACGGGGACATGGGGGAACACACGTGCACACCTGGGAACACACTCCCACACAGGGACACATGCACACATGGGAACACACTCCCACACAGGGACACATGCGCACACACACACACAGCCTGGCTGACTAAAGCCTGTGTCTTTCGCGTGGTAGCGTGCTGGGCCTTTGCTGCTGTCTGACAGCTGCCCCTGCCCTCCAGCCCTGGCTCCTCCTGGGTGTGGGTCATGCCCAGCTCTTGTCCTGCTCTGCTGCTGGGGGCTCACTTTTATGGCTTCTTCTCTACTGCCAGCATCTATGGAAGAGCTGGCTTATATTAAAATAGAATTGCTTTTAAATTCCCCTTTGAGTGTGCGAACGTGGAGTCAGAGTGACCGTACAGAGACAATGGTCTGTCTCACTTTTGCACACGCTGGTGGGGTCACACGGTGTCTCCTGGTGGTAAGCCCCTGCTGGCTCATCACCAGCAGCCTCACTGAGAGACCCGGGGGCTGTCTTGCAGGCTTGCGGACTCTGTGTGTGGCTTACGCCGACCTCACTGAGCGGGATTACGAGGAGTGGCTCAAAGTCTACCAGGAAGCCAGCACCATCCTGAAGGACCGCGCGCAGCGGCTGGAGGAGTGCTACGAGATCATCGAGAAGGTAGCTGCACGCGGCGGGGCGGTCTCGCCCAGCGACACCCAGCAGGCAGGCAGTCTGGGAGCAGGACTCCTTTGGCTCTACCTGCACAGTGATGCTCTCTGTCTTATGAGTGTCGCAACTCACCATTAGCTTTTTTTTTTGTTTTTTTTTCTCACTAGGAAATTACAATTTATTGAACACAAAAATTGGCAGCCTGATAACTTACTTTATGACATATTACCTTTATGTAACAGTTACCTGGTTATTTGAAACATTCAATAAAACGAGTTCATTAAGTCAATGAGGTACATCAGTGAAGAAAGATACACTTTGAAAAAACACAAAACCAAGTAAAAAGTCATCGTTAGTATTTAATCATTTCTCTGCTTTAAGAAACCATCAGTTTTTATGGGGTACTGAAAAGGTCTAGCCACCCTCTGCCAAGCATTCGTGTCTTAAGTATCAGGGCAAAAACAGCATCGATGATGTTCTGGGCTGGCCTGAGATGAGGCTTAGTGAGATTAGTTGACCCTATTGAGTTTCCTGGGCTGATAGAAGGCCTCGGCTGGTTGGACATTTTACCCACTGTTGTCACACTTACTATCGCAGCAGAGCCTGAGCCCTGCCTTTGTTGCTCCACGTTGCTGGTGTGGATTTTGTTGTTATTTCAGTTTCTCCCAAGATGTGAATTAGCTTTCTACAGGCTGATCCCCTGAAATCTGGAAGCCGGATTTCACCTTTTTGTTTCATGTCAGCAACTGTTGGTCCGTCCGTTTTCCAGTTTCAGTAGCTTCAAAGTCATTGCTTGCTTGCTTTTCTCATTCCTTTATTTATTTAAATTCACCTTTGCTTTTTGCCCCGTTATTTGTCATTTTAATGAAATTTGGGTGCAGATGGAGCTGAATTCACGTGTCCATTTACCCTGATTCTCTGAAGATTCCAGGATTTACTTTGTGAATCATAAAGCAATGAAACAGATGAAGTACCCATGTGGCCCCATGCTAGCGGCGGGCACTCAGGACATCGTTGAGCTTGCTGATCACTGAGTCATTTCTTCTCAGGTGTTGGCTGGACCACTGTCCTTTGCTTGTCAGTGAAGTGAGAGGGAGGGTACAGTCCTGTTAGTGTCCCCAAGGTGACTTGCCCAAGTGCTCTGCTGCTGGACGGTCTCTATCTCATGATGCCTGGGTACCCAGAAGCAGATGATGAGTGCTGGCCTGCATGTGTGTGTAGGAAGTGGGGGCCTCTAGCCTTGTGGGTGGTTTTGAAATGCCACTCGTGTCTGTCATTAATTATCTGCAAACAAAGGTTTCATGTAGAGGAAGAAAGGTAATTACTTTAAACATTGTGACCGCCTTTCGTTTGTGAGGAGTTTTATCATTCATGCCACTCTCACATGTTTCCCCATCTTTAACTGAAGCTGTTTTTCAATCCAGAATCTACTGCTACTTGGAGCCACCGCCATAGAAGATCGACTTCAGGCAGGCGTGCCAGAAACCATAGCAACTCTGTTGAAGGCCGAGATTAAAATATGGGTGTTGACAGGCGACAAACAAGAAACTGCTATTAATATAGGTAATTCATTTAAAAAATAATTTCCCGATGCTGATTTTTGTCTCGTGTTCTTAAAGTCTTATAGAAGTGTCCATGGGCTCCTCAGACACACTGACAGATGGTGTTTTATAGAATTCTTCATTCACAAGGCCGAGAAAAGTTTACTGAAACCAAACGAACATGCTCTTTATGAGCATTCTCTGCCTGTTATAAACATTAAAACTATGACACCTTCCTGAAAAGTAGTTGGACACACTTATAGGGCTTCCCTAGTGGTTCAGCGGCAAAATATCCCCCTGCAGTGCAGGAGACACAGGAGAGGCTGGTTCGATCCCTGGCTGGGAAGATCCCCTGGAGTAGGAAATGGCAACCCACTCTAGTATCCTTGCCTGGAAAACTCCATGGACAGAGGAGCCTGGTAGGCTACAGTCCACGGAGTCAAAGAGTCAGACAGGACTGAGTGACTGAGTATGCATTCATAAAACCTAGAGAATTCAAGAGTTGATGAGAGCTTGATTTTCTTATTACTTTTTTCACAAAAATTTAGTCTCAGAGACTAAGCCTGTTTTCATTAATTTTAAATGTGCATTACTAATTTATATAGTTACAGCCATTTTAATGATTTTTACCAATTGATATGTTTTTCTAAGAGGCTTGTATCTTTCCCTTCCCTGTATGAGTTGACAACCTCTTTGGTTTCTAAGTATTGCAGAACTGAAAATCGAAGAAAGGGAATTTAAGTCCAAGTGACTTGATGAGTGTTGCTGAAGATGGCTTTATTTCTTGTTTATGGCTAAGTAGTATTCCACTCGGAGAAGGCAGTGGCAACCCACTCCAGTACTCTTGCCTGGAAAATCCCATGGATGGAGGAGCCTGGTAGGCTGCAGTCCATGGGGTTGCTAGGAGTCGGACACGACTGAGCGACTTCACTTTCACTTTTCACTTTCATGCACTGGAGAAGGAAATGGCAACCCACTCCAGTGTTCTTGCCTGGAGAATCCCAGGGACAGGGGAGCCTGGTGGGCTGCCGTCTCTGGGGTCGCACAGAGTCGGACACGGCTGAAGCGACTTAGCAGCAGCAGCAGCAGCAGTATTCCACTGTGTATATGCCACTGAATTAGGGCATCAGTTGAGCCTGCAGAGGATGCAGTGTAGATGTCTAGACTTGATGTTGGATTTGTCCACATCAGACCACAGGCAACGGCTGTGAGCAGCCTGAGGTCGTGCTCCAGATCGAGGACAATTGTCAGCCTCTGTTCTAGTCCCATGTTCCTCAAACCTTCTGTGATATGAGCTGTTATCCATCTGTCTCCCACTATATGGACTGGATGTTTTGTACATTTGAGTGTGTCCTATGTGTATGTTAGGGTACCCAGCAGGTACTTGGGAAGCAGATCAAGTGTCTAACAATTCTTCTAGCTGGAGTAAGGAGAAGAGTCCTGAGAGCCAATTTCGCTGTGCTGGGGGGTTTCTATACCCTGTCTTTGGGCTTTACACATCAGCAATCTTAGAGCCCTGGGAGCGGGAGACATCAGCATCTACAAGGTCTCACTCTACTTAATGACCAAGCTATTAGTGCCGGGTCTTGGGGCCATGAGTCTTGGTACAGGATGAATTTTAAACAGATTCACACAACTCTCATGAACACCTTTCTCCAAAATTTGACTTAGAAAACCCTGGAGAAGGTACTTTATTTCATGCATTCTAAGACACACATTGTTTTCACATTTCACTGCCTCCGAAGTTGGAATGTCTTATGACTGTTGGCTCTTATGGTTTTTAACTGGCAAGATTTCCCTTTAGAGGTGACATTTGGTGTTTGGTGCTATTGTCTGTCTTTAGTATTTGCTCCATCTCTTGTCATTTATCTACCACCTGTCCACCCATCTGTCTGTCAGAGTTTGAAAATTTATTTAAACCATATCTTTTAGTTTATACCTTGAAAATAAATACATGTCGTCAAATTAAATTCCAGGATATTTGTCTCAAATATTAGGTAGACACAGTCATCCTGCGTGTGACTTTGAGGTCTTTTGGAACTGGCACAATGCCAGGACTCTGCAGTACCGTGCTTGAAACACACGAATGAGCTGTGTTTCCAGGAACTGGCAATTCTCTTTTTTAGCCTAAAAATTTAGCATCAGCTATTCTAAAGTGAAATTTCAGCTGTAGCCTTTGTGAATCATGTAGTTGTCATTTCCTATTATGGCTGGATGAAGCACCTATTACGTAGTAAGAAAGTAGATGTGAGGTTTTCAGAGTCTATAATTTTCTTTTAATGGAGGTAGCATAAGTGAGAACAAACTCCGAATGCATATTCCATTTTAAAGTCATCATGCTGGGAACAGCTTTCATTGTGAACCGTCTGAGCGGGAATTCCGACATCTCCCCACCCCTGACATTTTGGTGTCATTTGATACCTTGAAACCACTTCTGTAGTCTTGTGCAAGTTTAATTTCTGAAAGCCGTGAACGTGGACTTGCCCACTGGCAGGAAGATGAGTCTGGTTGTCGGGCGGTGCTGGGGGCGCTCGGCCCCAGGCCCAGTGATGCTCACAGAAGAGTCAGGTGCGCGGTTTCTTGATGACCTGCAGCTCCGTAGTTGCCAGATGCTCCCCTGTAGACTGGGGAGCATCTTCCCATCTTGAGGCCTGAGTGAATCGTGAGACCAACTCAGGAATGAGATAGATGAGACAGTAGCAGTCATGCAGTGTGGATGCTGAGCATGGCTGGCATTCATAGTAGTTACTCAGTGAATGTGTGCATGGCGGTTGGCGTATGATGGCTAAGTCCTTTCTGTAAGTCTTACATCCCCTTTGAGACTGACATTATCCCCTTTCAAAGATGGAACTGAGGCACAGAGATACCAGGTCACCTAGCCTGGGCCACACCTAGTCTGAGAGTCTGAGCGTGTGAGTCTGACATGTGACAGTCACTTCCCAGAAGGACAGATGTGCGTCAGAAAGACAAAGGGAGTGCTCGCTTCAGCACCACATATGCTAAGACTGGAACAATACAGAGAAAATTAGCATGGCCCCCGTGCAAGGATGACACGCAAATTCGTGACATGTTCCATGATTTTTATATATGGCACCGAGAAAAAATGGTACTGAAGAATTTACATACAGGGCAACAGTGGAGAAACAGGCATAGAGAATAGACTTACGGACATGGGGAGAGGGGAGGAGAGGGTGAGATGTATGGAAAGAGTACCATGGAAACTTACATTACCATATGTAAAATGGGCAACCAGTGGGGATTTGCTGTATGGCTCAGGAAACTCAAACAGGGTTTCTGTATCAACCTAGAGGGGTTGGATAGGGAGGGAGTTTCAAAAGGGAGGGGATATATGTGTACCTATGGCTGATTCATGTTGAGGTTTGACTGAAAACAGCAAAATTCTATAAAGCAATTATCCTTCAATAAAAAAATTAATTAAAAAAAAGAAAAACCAAGGGAGGCTCCGTGGGTGAGATAGGTTTAAAACTTGAACCTCAAGAATTTGTTTCAGACAAAGAATGAGCATAGAACAGGTCAACGATGGTAGGGTTTGCAGAGGACGTGGTGAGGTACGGTTGAAGCCTTTCTGAGAGGCATCTGAGGATCTGGCAAGAAAGGTGCCTGGGTGTGGTTCTGTGGACAAGCCTTCAACATTCTGGTTCTCTGATGGGGAAGGATTCTTGAGCCTTGACCCAGTCTGGAAGAGACTGAGTTCCATCTGTTATCATCCGTGTTTGACATCTGGAGCTATGTTCTGTACGCTCACACTCGAACACTGAGTGACCAGATTCTACCTGATGTCGTTTAGAACTAACAGCACACTTGTTGAGGATTTGGAGCCAAGGTGAATCCCACTGTCAGGTAGTTTGGTGGATCCCAGTTATATGGTTAGTAGGAATCAGTCATTCCTAACCCTTCCAGAGGGCTTCCCAGGTGGCACAGTGGTAAAGAACCCACCTGCCAGTACAGGAGATGTAAGAGACATGGGTTCAATCCCTGGGTCGGGAAGATCCCGTGGAGAAGGAAATGGCAACCCACTCCAGTGTTCTTGCCTGGAGAATCCGATGGACAGAGGAGCCTGTGGGCAATAGTCCATAGCGCCACTAAGAGTTGGACATGTCTGAAGCGACTTAGCATGAACACGAACCTTCAAAAGTGTCTCCGAAGAAATCTGGGTTGAGCTATCTTTGACAATATATGCTTACCTCAAAAAAAAAAAAAAAAAAAAAAGACACTAATAGTGAGTTCCAAGAGGTTTGATTTGGTCATATTTTCTAGTGTGAATGATGATTTTATTAAAGCCAGGTCCAGCTCTAAGTACCGTAGATGCTGTAATATTTTGATTTCTTTGATTCTACTCAGGTAGCAGAAAGACTCAACACTTTTGTGGTGTACTGTTAACTTCAGCCCTAGTAAAGAGTGAAATCCCAGAGGTCCCCTCCTCAGTCATTTTACGGTCGTCTTGTTAGATTGTGAGATTAAAGAAATAGACCTCAATTTACAAGAGTAGATTGACATTTCATACCTGGCTCTTCTCCAAGAGTTGATCTCATTTTATCCAAAAACATTAGAAGTCAAGCACAGCAAACTTGGATTGACATAATTTAATTTGCCACATTAACTAAGTCACATTTAACTGTGTTAAACTTCCATGGTCTGTCTAGAGCAAGTGTTCTGTGTGATAATTCTTTAAGCAAAATCTTGCTTCGTTTTCCAAATTAAAAAAAAAAAAAACCTGTTTCTTCTCAGAAGCCTTGAGTTCTGTGTATTTAAATTCATGAACGTGTCAGTGGTTTTATTTATTAACCTCTCCCTGCAACGGATAGAGAAATACTTTGAGCTTTTCCATAATATCTTTATGCAGCTTCAGTTGTCAAGTGGCATTTGACTTAAATTGCAAAATGTAAAATCAAGCGGCAGGCGACGGCTTAAAGATTACAGCTTGCTTCTGCAGCTGTTGTTCATATCAAAAACTACCAGCAAATCCTTTCACATGAGTTATACTAAATTTGTAACAGCCTCTATTGTGTGGAGTTGCTGGAAGTTTCTGGGGCAAGGGAAGAAAAACGATTAAAGTTTCAATATCCCTGTTTGTCAATGAAAATAAAATGTAGACCTCCCTTCTATACTTCACCTAAGAATTTGTAGGAAGGAAGAATATATTTGTAAAATTTTGGGGTAAGAAAATTCAATTATTTCTATCCTGCTCTGTAGAACTTTTAATGGCATCCTGGGAAACTCATTTGTACTCATCACTATTGTTAAAATACAGACTTGAACAAGTTTGGAAATGCATAGAAACTTGCGCTGTGTTTCCTCCTTTATTTTTCCTCTCCCCTCTTAGAGGTTTAACAGGTGTTTGCTTGTGTGGTCCTATAATTTTTGACTTAGTTGTTTTCACTTTAAAAATATTAATAATATGTGGCGATTGTAACCAGCAAAATAGTCTCATTCCCTTGAGATAACTGTTATTAACTGCCTGGACTAGGTATTCTTGATGGTATTCTTAAAAAAATTACAGTTGGTTAAAAAGCCCTAGTTTAGTGCTAGAAAATTTGTGTTTTGAGGTGGCTGCTAAATATTCTTGTCAAAATGACCATCATTAGTGAAGAATATACTTCATACATTCCAAACTAAACAAAAATATTTATCACCTCCCCCCCAAAAAAACACCCCAAGGTTTTTCTCATCTTAATTTTAGTCTGTCTTGAGTTCTATTTTGTGCCTGTTAGTAGTGCTTCCTGGGGATGAAAAGAGAGCCTGCTGGGTAGAATTGAGCAGATACTCATAGTAGGTCTGTGACTTGTCCATCAGTTAAATGCCTGTCGTCTTTTCTAGTAAATCCAGCAACTGTGGGAAGGGTTGTTTTGGCTCTTCTGTGGAGGACAGCCCTGGCTCCTGTTGCCCGGGGAGCAGCATGGGCTAAGGCCCTTCATGTGACGGTCACCTGCGTCCTTGCACGAAGGGTGATGTCCTTCATGCTGATGGCTTGTTCCCTGTTTCTGTGGTCAGTGGTCCATTACTGCTGTAAGGGCCACTTTTCTAGCTGGGAGGACTCTCTTCTCGCCTTTTCTCAATGAGATCAATTGAGTAGGGGTTGGTGGTGAACACATGTTGTTGCCACCTCTCTCGAGCAGGGTGATTTGAAAGAAAGCCCAGGGCCCCTATAAACACCCTGGGATTTGGGGTTGGCTAGGTCCACCTCCTCCTCTTCCCCAGAGCCTGGGGATTTGAAGGGGAGGAGCCAGAAGAGGCTCTCAAAGTCTAAGTAGGAAGAGCTTCATAGAAATATGTTCACCTTCTGAGAGGAAAAGTGGGAGAGTACCTGGCTTAAATTAATCTACAGAGGAGAGGTACCATTGTTTAAAATGCAATGGGAATTGTTAAGAATTAGCACTGAGATACTCTTATTCCAATGGAGAAGGTGATGGCACCCCACTCCAGGACTCTTGCCTGGAAAATCCCATGGACAGAGGAGCCTGGTAGGCTGTGGTCCATGGTGTTGCGAAGAGTCAGACACGACTGAGCGACTTCTCTTTCACTTTTCACTTTCATGCATTGGAGAAGGCAATGGCAACCCACTGCAGTGTTCTTGCCTGGAGAATCCCAGGGACGGGGGAGCCTGGTGGGCTGCCGTCTATGGGGTCGCACAGAGTTGGACACAACTGAAGTGACTTAGCAGCAGCACTCTTATTCCAAACCCATTTTAAAGCTCATGTAATCTTTGAAATGGGATTGCTTTGAGCTTTCGCAGGAAAAGTAACTCTCTCTGTGTATCATAGGATTCCTCTCGTGAGAATTGAAGTAAAAGTGCAAGTGTTAGTTGCTCAGTCACGTCTGACTCTTTGCGACCCCATGGACTGTAGCCCGCCAGACTCCTCTGTCTATGGGATTCTCCAGGCAAGAATACTGGAGAGGGTTGCCATCCCTTTTTCCAGGGGATCTTCCCAACCCAGGGACTGGACGTGGGTCTCTTGCGTTACAGGCAGATTCTTTGCCGTCTGAGCCACCAGGGAAGTCCCAAGCAGGTGAGGGACTTAATGTCAAAGTAGGCACGTTTATGGTGATTGAGGAGCACTTTTCGGTTCCATTTGTCTCCTAAAGTGTTTGCTGTTGTTCTAGAGAACCCAGGGCTCACCCTATTGTTCTACAAGGATAGCGAGGATAAGGGAAAATCCACAGAAAACTGACAAGTGTTTATTGATATCTCAGTTATTACTTATGGAGACCTTCCTGAGCACTGCTGTTAAAGCTGTCTGCAAGGGTCAAGCTCTACTCAGTTCCTCTGTGTGAGCCCATAGGCTTAACACGGTCATCAGTCAGGTGCAGGAGGGGGACTGAATTCAGGTGACTCTGAACATGGCGCGTCCTGGCGAGGATGGAAACTCACGTATCTTATTCTTTTTTTCACTCTAGGTTATTCCTGCCGGTTGGTGTCACAGAACATGGCCCTTATCCTACTGAAGGAGGATTCTTTGGACGTAAGTAGCTTTTCAAAAGTTGATATAATTGTGTTAAACATTTTCTTTGTTTCTACTATGGCTGATAAGCAGTGTTTATTTATTTTCCTGAAAAGTGACTATGAAACTACTTGGTGTGTTCTCTGTTTTTGTTTATGAATGGATGGCATAAAGTCATATCTTTAAACATCAAAATAGTAAGTTTAGGACACTGCTTTTTGAGCTTCATGATAATGTTTTGTTTTACTCACCTAGAGTTATACATTTATAATGGGGTAGTCTTAGTCTGATTTGACTTCCTGTTAGGATCTCCATAAAGGAGTGACGGTCAGCTCAAGTGTTGCTTGCTATGAAGACTTATAGGATTTCCTTTCTAGTTTCAAGTGTCAGGAGTTGTCTCTGTGTATATGATAGTTGGTTACACAGGCTCAGGGAGAACAGAAGAGACCCCTATTTGCCCTCTCATGGTCTAAAGCCACTGGTAAGATCCTGGCTGGGAGCTGATTTGAGGGTCACCAGTGGTCTGCTTGGCAGTTTGATAAGATATCAGGAGCTCAACAGTAAGGTTCCATTTGTAGGTCACTTAACAAGAGCTTGTTCTGGCAGGCACCCGTGGCTATGCTTACGGTCAGTGTGTTATACTTAAATGCCAGCGCTCAGAGCGGGTGTTAGGGTTAGTTACACTTGTAATGGGGGGGGATGTACTACCTGCAAACTGGGGGTGTGAATCCTCCTGTCAAGGGCAGGATGTGGTGTACCCATTGAGGATCCCAGGGGCGGGAGTCAGGGGGTGTCTGGACCTCTGAAGCCCCTCATCAGTTGATGTGAATAGTCTCTGCTTTTCCTCCCTGGGGTGTGGTGCTGAGTGAACCATGAGAGGTAAGAGGTGCTCTTACCTCTGATCGCTCTTCCGATTGGATGAGCATTTTCTTTTCAGTCTTTCAATATGAGAGCAGTCTTAAATGCATGACTTAAGAACATGTTGAAGAAAAAGAATTCCTGGGCAAATAAAACCCATGCTTACTGTATAAGAAGGAGCAGGAGTATTCTTTCTTAGAGATGAGCTGTCTGCTCTCATTGGAGAAATTCTTAAGTTACCACTGTCTCCTTCTCCCGGTGTAACCATCTACTTCTTCCACTTAAATTCGAATCATAGACCTCATGGAAGATGTTTAGTTCATGTGAACTTACATTCGAATCATAGACCTCATGGAAGATGTTTAGTTCATGTGACCTGAACATTATTTAATTGAGGTGCTCTTTTCCCTTTATTACCCAGAACTTAAATTTTCAGTGTAAAATAAAGCGATATATATTTATATATATATAAAGCAACATATATATATACATATATATATATATATATAGAGAGAGAGAGAGAGAGAGAGAGAGAAAACTTTCTGTAAGGGGTTAATGAGAAGTGAAAAATGTTTTTCTCTGCTGTCCATGGCAATAGTTGCTTGCCGTAAGTGGTTATTAATTACTTGAAATGTAACCAGCTTGATTAAGGAACTATCAATTTCAAGTAATTTAAATGACCACATGTGGCTAGTGGCTGCTGTACTGGAAGACACAGTGTAGGTCATTTTCAGTCCATTTGTGCAGGGGTCAGCAATTTCTGGCCATTGGTCCAAATCTAAGCTTACCACTTGTTTTTTCCTCTCTCAGTTTTTTTTGAGACATAATTGACATATAGCACTGTACACATTGGGCTTCCCTGGTGGTGCAGACAATCAAGAATCTGCCTGCAGTGCACAAGACCTGGGTTCAATCCCTAGGTCGGGAAGATTCCCCAGGGAAGGGGATGGCTACCGACTCCATCATTCTTGCCTAGAGAATTCCATGGACAGAGTAGCCTGGCAGGCTATAGTCCGTGGGGTTGCAAAGAGTCAGGCGCGACCAATATCATCCATTTAAGGTGTTCAGCAAAATGACCTACCTGCATTATGAAATGATGACCACAATACACTGAGTGAGTGTCATCTCCTAGAGACAAAATTAAAGAGAAAAAATATTTCTTGTGATGAGGACTCTTAGGATTCACTCTTAACCACTTTCATATATAACTTACAGCAGTTAATAAATACATTATATTTATCACGTTGTACATTCCATCCCTAGTGCTTATTTACTTTATAGCTGGAAGTTTGTAGCTTCTGACCATCTTCCTACACTTCCCCCCCCCCTCAATCCCTCACTTCTGGTACCCACAAATCTGATCTTTATCTGTGAGTTTGCCTTTGAAATATAATTGACCTAAGAAGGCAATGGCAGCCCACTCCAGTACTCTTGCCTGGTAAATCCCATGGATGGAGGAGCCTGGTGGGCTGCAGTCCATGGGGTCGCTAGAGTTGGACACGACTGAGTGACTTCACTTTCACTTTTCACTTTCATGCATTGGAGAAGGCAATGGCAACCCACTCCAGTGTTCTTGCCTGGAGAATCCCAGGGATGGGGGAGCCTGGTGGGCTGCCATCTCTGGGGTCACACAGAGTCAAACACGACTGAAGTGACTTAGCAGCAGCATAGCACTGTTAGTTCCTGTTACACAACATAGGGATTTGACCACCTGTTTTTGTAAATAAAGTTTTATTGGAAGACAGTAATTTACATATTATCAATGGTAAAGGTAAATAATTGCAAAACAGAACAAATGGTCCATGAACCCTCACCTNAACACGACTGAAGTGACTTAGCAGCAGCATAGCACTGTTAGTTCCTGTTACACAACATAGGGATTTGACCACCTGTTTTTGTAAATAAAGTTTTATTGGAAGACAGTAATTTACATATTATCAATGGTAAAGGTAAATAATTGCAAAACAGAACAAATGGTCCATGAACCCTCACCTGTTTGCTGTCTGCTCCCTCCCTGATCAGAGGGAAACTGACTCCATTCTAGTTCCACTGTGTGCTATTGCTGTATCTTCTAAAACAATGTTTTTTGAAATGTTAAGAAACACTAAGAGAGAAGTAGAATCTTTGGCTAATTTGGGGGGAGATCCAGAGTTATAAATAATTAAGTACGTTTCCCTACCACAAGTTTTGTGCAATCTTTAATATGCTTATTGCACTGTGAGTCAGGCAGAGGGTGATATAGAATATTTTGTTAACCAAACTTATTTAAACTACTGAGTTTTTTTTTTTTGTTTTGATAAGTAACTCTTGTGATAGCAATACAGGTTTAGAAATGCTGATTTCAAAAATATAGAGATTTCCTCTTTATAGATGTGATAAAGTAAAAGCAAATAAGAGGATACTCAGAGTAAGAAAACAGAAAAACGCGTATTTAACTTCAGAATTTATATGAAATCAACAGATACTTGAGTGTTCTTAGTAGGCCGTGCAGATTGCTAGAACTGCAGATGTAGCAATAAGTGACAGTGTATTCTCTACTCTCAGGTTTCTATTTTAGCTGAGAAAATAACCATTTAGCATTGACTTAAGCTTTTTTTGTGCTGGTGCCACAAAGGAGAAGTGTAAGGTAAGATGCTAAGTACAAACAGTTAGGGGGTGAGCTTTCTTGGCGAAGGATGAGATGGTAAATATTTTAGGCTCTAGGTCACAGCTGCTCTTTTCTCCCCCTTTAATGAGAAAGCAGCTGTAGACAGTACACACACAGGTCACACATACACAGATGTGAGCATGGCCCATTCGCATACATACGTCTGCCTCTTTGTACTCATGTTCTTAACACATTACTGACCAGGGGATTTTATAGACACTAACACCAGTGGCCATAATACCTTTCCAGTCAATAATGTATTAAGTATTTCCCAAAAATGACTGTACAAGTCATAAAGGAAGTCTTCATGACATTTCAGAGAATTGGTCATCATTTGGCTTGTTCCGTGAATCCAAGGCTCCAAACCAACAAATCAGTGATTTTAAAAAAGTTCATTATAAAACTTCTCTGGGCTTCCCTGGTGGCTTAGCTGGTAAAGAATCTGCTGGTAATGCGGGAGACCTGGGTTCGATCCCTGGATTGAGAAGATCCTCTGGAGAAGGAAAAGGCTACCCACTCCAGTATTCTGGCCTGGATAATTCCATGGACTACAGTCCATGGGGTCACAAAGAGTCAGACACGACTGGGGGACTTTCGCACTCATAAAAATCTGTACTCTTGGAAATTTAAAAACCACTCATAAATAATTCAAGAGTCAGAGAGGAAATCACGTTGGAAATTAGAAAATATTTAGAATGATTGAAAAATACTTTGCATCGAAATCTGTGGGATTTGAATTTCCTGGAGAGAGAAATTTGTACCATCACTACTTATCGTATAAAAGAGGAAATACTTAAAAGTAGTAAGCTATTCATACAATTTAAGGTGTTAGCAAGAGAGCAAGATAAGATCAACAAAACTGAAAGTGGATTCTTCAAAAAGACTAATGAGATTAACACAAACAGAGCTGGTCAGGGAAAAAAAATGCTAGGAATGAGAAAAGAGAAATAACTCCAGGTAGAGAGAGCAGTGATTAGAATAATATGAATGACTCTGTGTAAATAAATTTGAGGCTTAGATGAAATGGATAATTACCTAGGAAAAATATAAAACTTCAGACTCCAGGAAATAGGAACCTGAATAACCCTATAATCGTTAAAGGAATAGTATCATGACTTCTGATTTTTCCTCCAAAGAGAATACATTATACTCTAGTTTTGTCAAGAATTAAAAGAACAAACAGTTCCAATTTTATAAAAAGTCTTCCAAAAAAAATATCCCCAAAAGTCAATACTTTTCAGTGTAGGTTGATGTTTAAAGTAATCTTTGGAACAAAAGCAATAGGGGCAGAATGATAAAGAAAAATTGCAGGTCAGTCTCAACTGTGAACAGAGAGGTAACATTCTTTAATAAAAGATCAACAAACCAAATCCAATAATATAAAAGAAATCAGACATATGATATAGTTGGGTTTAATTCCGAGGCTGTAAGCATGTGTTTTCTTGAGAAAAATCTACTGTTAATATACTATGCCTCATTAATAGATAAAAATAATACAGTCATCCAGTTGGATGTAGAAAAAAAATTAGTATTTATCTTTAGCTAACAACAGCAACAAACTTTAAATCCTGGAGTAGGTGTGCACTTAACTTGATTAGGTGCATCTACTGAAATCCTATGTCAAATAACCATATCATTCATGGTCACTGATGGACTCATTGTCTCTAAAGTAGAGAGACAGCATGTTCCCGCTAGGAGTGCCTTTTATTGTTAGGTGTCCTGTTATTGCCCAGATGTCCTGGGTTGCTAGATGACTTTTTAAAGAAACAGAACATTACAGATGATTGAGGCTTCATTAGTTCTCCTTTATCCACGGTCTAAAACCTTTGGATTCCTTTGCCATCCACGTGTGTATCTATAAGCTATGTCAAACCTGGTTTTGAAGCTTTGAGATTGTATTTTATGTATCTCTGTGCAGTTTGCTGTTTTCACCCGTGTTCTTGACACTCACTCATGCTGATCAGTCTATTTCTAGCTCATTGCCGAACAGAATTGAAAACTTGGTGGTAGACGTTTCAGATGGAGTTTCCGTTTTTGTGTTGTGGTGAGTGCTGCTGAGACCGTTGCACATGTGCCATCTCTGTGCCCCTGCACCGAGAAACAAGTCCAGCTGATCCGCGTGCACACCCTGTGTCACCGGGTGAGGCTTCTTTCTCTCTGCGGTGGTTCCACCACACACTCCTCCTCCAGGAGTGTGTACAGGTTTCCATGACTGCAAACCCCATTCTGCGGATGCTCCATCCGTAATACAATAGGCACAAAAAGATGTCAGTTTCCCATTATCTTTGCCGAGGGCTGACAGTCACCTCTTAGTGGGTCTTTTTCGTACTGCTTCCTGACTGCTTGGGAAAAGTTTTCAGCGTGCTCCTCCACTCCGATTTCTCTCAAGAACTTCTGGGGCCTGTGTGATGAATTATGTTGTCAGTGTGTGGAACATCATTCTCTTCTTAAGGATTGTGGACTCCACCTCCTGCCCTCTGTACCTTTTTGGTGGTCTTTTGTTTGTCTTTTTCTTTGTGGGTAAATGGTTTCTAAAGCAGTCCTTTTCCCCCAGATAAATGAATATGAATCCTTCTTTGTTTCCATTCTTCAGTTACCACTTAATGAAGCCGAAATTTTAAGAGCAGTATTTGGTATAGCTTATCTCATCAGATTCTTCGAGTCCCTGAAGTTACCTGTTGCGGATCCAGAAAGAAAGTGATACTTCTAGTCTGTCCCCACCCCTGGAACATTTATTTTCTGTTTCTGAATCAAGAGTTGTAGGAATCACTCTTTGTTCCTCAAAAAAAAAATTAGCAAATCTGATAGATTGAATTAGGTTGTAGGGGACAAATTGCTGTGGCCAACCAAGCACATATGGCTCCTATTGAAGGTAATCATAGTAACCCTTTGACACGTGTGGCAGCTGCTGCCAGTCTCCAGCCAGGATCTAGGCTTAGAGGGCGGTGCACGTGTAATTTAAGCAGTAACCTCGAGATTAAATATGTCATTGACAATGATTTTGCAGAATAAAGCTGAAACCTGCTGTATCTTGAAAAGGAAATTATTTCAGACATATAAATAGCTTACTGTACAGTTTAATTATAGTCTTAGTAGTAGACAAGGCTCAACTGATGAATCTCGACAAAGAGATTCATGTAGGACTGAAAACCTTGCTGCATTTGTATGGAAATAGCGAAAGCTATGATGCCAAGTGGAATGTAAAACCAGTTTCAATTAATTTTGAAGTTAATTTTTTGACTGTAATTGTATGGAGAGTTATTATTCCATGACCACGTACAGTTTATCATTGTCTAATAGATTAATTTGAAGGTCTTTTCCTTGTTATTTATGTGGCATTTGCAGTATTTAGATATTAGGTTTTACTTTTAGAAGTTGATTGTTTTTATATATATATATATATTGTTTTGACTGCACCTTGTGGCTTGTGGGATCTTAATTCCCTGACCAGGGATTGAACCTGGGCCTCAGCAGTGAACACACCAAGTCCTAACCACTGGACCACCAGGAAATTCCCTTTATATCTTTATTTAAATTCTGGGATTGTATGTTCCATTGAATCTGAATTATAAGCACTTTTCAATGTTGCAGTTCTTTCCATTGAGAATTTACAGACTAGTTTTGTAAGTGGGTGTTTCTTTGAAGGGTTTGGCCAAATAGAACTGAAAACTGGTTTATCTGACAAAAACTCTTAAGTTGGGTGCTGAGACAAGGACAAGATATTTGCTTGCCAACCTGATTCTTTGTTGGTGTTACTTCAACTATGTTGTTTATTGTGGTTTTCTCTATGAATTTCTTGAATTTATTTTGTTAGAATCATGCAATTTACTGAATTACTTATATTTTCCCATGTTCTTTCTTCATTACCTTAGAATTTTAAAAAGTGAGTGTGATCTGCTGAGAAGATTTTAAGAAACACCCTTCTCCCTTCACTCTTAGCTTCCATGACCTTCCCCTCATAAACCTTATTATCTAGATTTAAAATACACAATTTAAAATACACAACCCAAAGAAAGGAGTGGGTTTCTAACTGTTTTGCAAAATAGCACTTGGTGGTGTGATGCTTGTTTGTGTTTAAAATTCAACCGTTTCTACCCATGTAGCCTACCAAAACCCTCTGCCTCATGACACATTATTTTTATTAATTTATGTGTTTCTATGTTTTATATTATGAATTTAAACAATACAGAAATCGATTACTGGTCTGGAAATTACGTGCAAGTGTCCAGCATGTAAGTATGCCATATTCATGAAAGCAGTTTGAGAATCCAGGGCTTGTTGCTTGTTCTGTAGAGAATGTGTAGGAACTGAAAGACGGTATGAGCTTGGACGGACATTTGGGTGGCAGTGGGAAAGGAGATTCCTTTTTGAACTTTAGAACTGAAGCTATTTCTAGTTTCTAGTTGTGGTAGGTGTAAGCTTAACCAGCTCTCTTGCTGAAAATAAGTAAGGCTGTTGAATTAATATTTTTATAAGTATTGAAGAGAAGACAGGTGAGGAATTCTCAGATAAAACTGAAGGAAGAACAGAAGCCTTGTCCTGAAGGCCTTCATGGCCATAGCCTAGGGATCTGAGTGAGGGGGGTGAACCTGGCTTCCTGTGGGCTTGACACCTGTGTTCTTCGCACCTGTCAGGTGCAGAGTACTCACAGAACTGGGGCTGAGAAGTTGAAGTTTGTATTTTGTATGGAAAGAAAATGACCTTGGGTGGAAGACCCAAGTTGCACAATAGACTGAAAAGCAAAGAAAGTGTAAAATGTGTGATAAAACCTAGATTAATCCTGCATACCTGGGGATATACGATCAGTCTGAAATACAACATGATGATAGCCTACAAGTTGAAGAGTGGGAAATAGATATTAGTTGGAAACCCTCATGTTGTTTGGAAATAGTTTTCAAGCAGAAATTGCTTTATGGTTGATAGAACTCTTAAGACTTAACAGCTTTTTCCTCTCTTTTGAATAGATTAATGGAACCAAATGTCCCAAGTAGACACTGAATCCTATTGCTTGGTACCTGTCATCAAGGGGGAAAGTTGGAAATCAGTAAACCAATGATGACATTACTTTTTATTGAAGTATAGTTAATTCACAAAGCCATGTTAGTTTCTGCTGTGCATCAAAGTGATCATATATATATATATGTATATACTTCTTTTTATATTTCTTTTCCATTATAGTTTATTATGAGATATTGAATATAGTCCCTTGTGCTATATAGTAGGACCTTGTCATTTATCTCTTTTATATATAGTAGCTTGTATCTGTTAATCCCAGCCTCCTAATTTATCTCTCCCCTGCCTTTCCCCTTTGGTAACCATGTTTGTTTTCTATGTCTGTGAGTCTGGTTCTGTTTTGTCATATGAGTTCATTTGTATCATATTTTAGATCCTACATATAAGTGGTATCATATGGTATTTGTCTTTCTCTGAGTCCCCTTCATATGATACTCTCTAGGTCCATCCATGCAAATGGCATTATTTCATTCTTTTTAATGACTGAGTTATATTTCATTGTATATATGTACCACATCTTTGTTATCCATTCAGCTGTCAGTGAACATGTATGTTGCCTCCATGTCTTGGCTCCAATGATGACATTTTAATTTTATTTCAGTAAAATTGTATGAAACTGTAGAGGGAAAAGAGACCTAAACAAATGAACGAATCCTCAAGGACTGTATGATCATTCTGAGGGGGAGCTGGTTTGAGGGAGTTAAGGGGAGGGTTGAGCCATGTCCCCGTGGAGGAATTATCAGTGTTGCTGTCTGGCCTCTGCTTTATTGCTCCTCTTGGTATGTTAGCGTGACTGGCCCCAGCGTCCTCCACTCTAGGCTCAGCATCCTCAGGGACGGTGTCTTATCCTACTTACTCTTACGTCTGCTCTCTTCTCCAGTTCACAGGGAGGTACCTTGAGATGCATCAAGAAATGTTTACTTAATAATTAGGAGAGATGCTCTCAATATAATTTGTTTTGTGCATTATTAAGTATAACAACTGCTTATGTGTCAAATATCAGATTTCTTAGTCCCTGGGCTAAGTGTTGGTGGAGACATTGGATGGCAAATTAACCATTAGACTCAATGAGAACTAGGCCAAATCTGTTTACTTTGCTATTTTTATTTTCCACAAACTGGTCTGCTACTTGGTGCTTACTTGCCATTGTCTTGGATTTTTAAAATTAGTATGTTTAACTCCTAAAGTATTATCTTGGGCTGATAATGTTTATAAATGTCAATCTTGGAAATTCTTGAGGGATTTTGCAGAACAGAGAGATCAGTTCCTTTCTCTTAAGTATAATTGCCTTAGGTTTTATTTAATACACTTTCATTTTTTACCAAAATCTAATTCACACACAGTTAAATTCACCATCATGCATTCTTATTTCTGTATTATGAGACACACTGGAACATGGAGTTTTATTTTTGTTTCAAAGTTTTGAGACAATAATGGAGGAATTCTTTCTTTAGGTAAGCTCATATATTTTATTTTAAATTGTACTCGTGTGGGAAATACTTACCATAAATTTAGGTCATGGGACAAAATATAATTTCTGTTCGCCCTTTCTGTGGGAACTCCATTAGGTCATTTCTAATTCTGAATTTGTATCAAAATCTACATAATGGCAATGAATAAATGATGTAAAATATTTATTCAAATAAAAGGTTGAATTCTAGGGAAGAAAATAAACAAAAAACCTTACTGTGGAATCTATATTCTTGCTATCAAGAGTCATTATGGACAGAGATCTTCATAGTTTTTTGGGTCAGACCCCAAAGTCTATTTTTTTTTTATCATTCCAGCTAATGTTGATATTTATCAAATCCAGTCCTGATACATGTGAGGAAATTTGGGGGTGGGTGGCAGGTGTGATTGCTTATATAACAATGGGTTTCCCCTTGAGGGAAATCAACTATACTTCAATAAAAGTTTTTTAAAAGTGGTAATGTTCAGGTATAAAATTATGATATTTTGAAGCCCAGATATTTTGAAGATCTGTTTCTTTTGAAGTATTGGTTGTCAAAATTAGAAATCACAGAGAGCAAGTTTATACTGAATCTAGAGCAAATTTATCCCAAAGTTTGTCTTTAAAATCCACAGTGGGCTTTGAATTTTGTCCTGTGGACATGATTCAATTATACCTTGACCCTGTGTTATTTTTATAAATCAAGATGTTCAGGGAATGTATGTGGGAAGAGTGAGGTGTGTAAGTGGAGCTAAGCAGATTTTGGGCAGCTGGCCTGTTTAGTGCCTAATGGAGAGAAAAGAAACTGAAAGAACCAGTGACATAAGCAGTCTTGTGAGGGGTGGCGGTGAGCAGAAGCCAGGAGAGAGGGTGTCATAAAGAGTGAGAGTGCTGATGAAAGAGAAAGACAAATACCACACGATCTCCTTAAACGTGGAATCTGAGACATGACACAGATGAACCTATCCGTGAAACAAACAGAATCATGGGCATTAGAGAAGAGGCTTGTGGTTGCCAAGGAGAAGGGGAGGCAGGGGAGGGAAGGATTGGGTGTTTGGGGTTAGCAGACGCAAGCTGTTGCATATAAGATGGATAAACAACAAAGTCCTACTATAGAGCACAGGAACTATATTCAGTATCCTGTGATAAACCACAATGGAAAAGAGCATGGAAAATGCATATATGTGTGTAACTGAATCCCTTTGCTGTACAGCCAAAAGGAGCACACCTTTTGTAAATCAACTATACTTCAATAAAAGTTTTTTAAAAGTGGTAATGTTCAGGTATAAAATTATTATATTTTGAAACCCAGAAAAGCTGAATCTTGTCCTGCCCCCCTGCTCCTGTACTTTAGAAAAGGGTGAAATAATCTGAAACAAATGTTTATAGGAGTTCCTATAGGGTCATTACAGACCTAAGTCATCATGTAAGAGAAAAATGGATTTGCCAAGATTTTCTCATTTAAACATTTGTGTGTAAATCTGTTAGAGATATTCTCAATTCAATGTCTTTGCTATAAATTATGAGCCACTGAAGTTTAACGACTATATTGTAATATGCATCCCTCAGCCCCCAGATGAAACTTGAACATGAAAGGCTAGGACCATGATGTTTTTTAAAGGTTCTTCTCAGTATCAATTCAGATGATGAAACAGGTTTTCCCCTCCCCCCTTTTTTTTTCAAGGAAAGATATAAAGAGGCCAATATAAAAATCTTATAAATTCACTAAATGTATTTTTTGCATATGTGTGTGTGGGGTGTGTGTGTGGGGGGGTGTGGGTGTGGGTGTGTGTGTGTATTTTTCATTTTCTGATGCTGTCATTAGGACCAGTTTCTCTTTCTTTGCTTCGAGTTTATCACCATCATGGACTTGGGACATTGGAGGAGTTTATCTTCATGGAAACAAAACTGGTCTAACTTTTCAGTTGTTATAGAAAACTTCCCCAAAATATAATCCCCCCAAATCTCCCCCCTCCCGATCTTATTCCCTACAGTTCTGAATTGGTCTATTGAATGAACTCTGCCTGTAACATCCTCAGCATCCAGCATGCTGCCTTACATTATGATGGGTACTCAATATACCGAAAGAATGAATTTCTCCCTTTGTTCCTGATTTTCACTCCTGAGATACTCACCCTAATCCTGCTTATGTGGATGCTCATTTCTTCCTGGCTTATCTTGTTTCCCTCATGCCTGCATCTCTCAAACAAGATCTGGGTTTCCATGTCCTCATCTTAGGGAGCTTATTTTGCTCTGTTGCTGACTCAGTGGAAGTTTTGCCTTGTTCCCCTAGGGCTGTGAGCTTGTGTGTTAAGACATGTATTCCATGTAGGTGGTGCTTAAGACAATAATAGAATTGAAATCCCTAAGAAGCATGTTTTTCAGTGGGAAAGTGGCCTGCCTTTTTCTTTATGTTTCTTTTCTCATCGGCATCTCTCTCACTTCTCTTGCCTTTGCTGGTCTGTAGAAGTCCCTGCTGTATAGTGTTTACAGCTTGGGAAGAGACAGTAGGTTAAGCCTGGGGCCAGAGTTCTATTTTCACCTATTTATACCTGTGGTTTATGAACACAGAAGTGAAAAAGGAGAGGAATTTGGAGGAAATTAAATTATAGAAATTGCCTTGGGTTGATTGAGTTATAATCTTAATGCTCTACTTTTTGTAACTGTAGACAGGTCCTTTACGTTTACAAATGTCATCTCAATTTAATTTACATTTTGCTAAGTCGTTGGGAGACTTGGTGAACTGCAACAAATACTTGATATTTTTCTGTATATTTTTAATGATGTCTGTATTGGAAAATGTTGCCTAAAGTTTGAACAATGCACTTCCTAAGCACACATGACAGTATTTCCCCAAACTGTGAGTACAAAGGGCATCTGAGATATGTATGTAACTTGCCAACTTGCCAGCTGGTGGTCTTGTGTACATGAGCTGCTTTGCAGAAATATAGCCAGTTTTCCCAAATAACATGACTAGTACAATTTTCCTGGTGACCACCCCATAAGTTCTCATTTCTGTTTCAGCTCCTGTAAATTTAATGACTGCCTGATTTTAGGAGGTCCCTTCCATGTGCAGTAGTATGTTACTTGGGACATACTTGAATCAGCTGAGATCTAGAAGGCTTTTGTATTTGAATTCCCTCTAGACGTGCAGAAAGGTTATTGTTTCTTTAATGGTGTAAGGAAAGCTTCACAGCAATGAGAGATTGTGCATGATCAGTTATATATAGTCCCATTTGTGGGGAGAACAACTTGGGAGTATGAAGGGTGGGCAATGAGAAGATGGACCTTTAGTGACTAGAGGAGAATTGGTGTGGATCCAGAGTTGCACTTGTCTCAGCTGCAGGGAATCAGCAACACTGTTCCTTAGGGAGACGCACAAGCTGGGATCCAGTCATCAAGAGACAAAGTGTTCTTTAAGAAGACAGAACCTTGTTCTTTTTGTTTCCATTTTTTTAAAAAATTGTTTTTTGAAGTATACTTGATTTACAGCACTGTGTTAGTTTCTGCTGTAAAGCAAAGTGATTCATTTATACATATACATGTATCAGTTCAGTTCAGTCGCTCAGTCATCTCCGACTCTTTGCGACCCCATGAATCGCAGCACGCCAGGCCTCCCTGTCCATCACCAACTCCCAGAGTTCACCCAAACTCATGTCCATTGAGTCAGTGATGCCATCCAGCCATCTCATCCTCTGTCATCCCTGTCTCCTCCTNTTCCTAAGTATTTTATTCTTTTTGTTGCAATGGTGAATGGAATTGTTTCCTTAATTTCTCTTTCTCTTTTCTCATTTTAGTGTCTAGGAATGCAAAGGATTTCTGTGTGTTGACTTTATATCCTGCAACTTTACTATATTCATTGATTAGGTCTAGTAGTTTTCTGGTGGAGTCCAATTTATTTTTAATTTTATTTTAAAATTTTATTAATTTTTTATTTAAGGATATTTGCTTTACAGTGTTAGTTTCTGCTGTACAACAATATATGGAATCAGCTACACATGTACATATATCCCCTCCCTCTTGTATCTTCCTTCCACACCCTCCTGCACCGCACCCCTCTAGGTCATCACAGAGCACCTAGCTGAGCTCCCTGTGCTAATACAGCAGCTTCCCTCTAGCTATTTTACACATGGCAGTGTGTATATATCAGTCCTACTCTCTCAGTTCATCTCACCCTCCCCTGCCCTCCCTGTGTCCAGATGTCCATTCCCTACATCTGACCATTTTTTTAAACTATTTCTTTGCTACAGTGAGGTTTCAGATATCTTATAGTTGAAGATCAAGTCTATAGTGATTTTGATTTTCCAACCCATGTTCAAGGGGTGATGATTGGATGCTCATTAAAAGAGGTTGAATTGTTCAGTTTAATAAATTTATTGAGCACCTGCTGGGTATAGTTTTAGGTGACAGGGAATAAGAGGTTATAATGGACACAGAAGGTGCTTGAAGGGAGTGCCTTGTGTAGTTGGAGGAAAGTGGGTGGATAAATGAGTCAACAAGACAGTATAAGTGCCTTGAAGGTCAGGTGACAGGCTGGTGTGTTGAGTGGTTTGGAGGGTAAAGGAGGGCACCTTTCTGTAGGATGCTCAAGAGGGTCCATCATGAGGAGCTGGCCTTCTGCCCAAGACCCAGCAGTGGTGGCATAGAGCCAGGGGAGGAGCATGTGGACTGAGGAAGTAGGTATTTACCCTTACTCTACCCACACTGAGGGACTTGCTGAGTGGGGTCCAGAAGCAGGAAAGGTTTGGCAGGTCATGTGGGGCCCTTCTACACAGAAGGAGACAGGACTATCCTAGACATTCTAGAACTTGAAAATGCAGTGTGATTAGTTAACACAGGATCAAAGCAGAGCTGCGTGTCATGGCTAGAGGGTCTGTTGTATAATTCGACTGAAGGAATTAACATTAAGGAAAGAAAAAACTGAAAGAGATAAAAGTTGGTAAAAAGGAAAGATGATAAGGATCCCTAGAGGCTGACCACCTGGGTATTGCAATCAACCGAAGGGACGGTGCCCAGGAAGGTCCAGCCAGGCTCAGTGGCGGTTTGGTCACAGACTGTGCCACACTGTCTGATGCTGTTAAATGTTTAACGTGTAAGGGGAAGTTCTTCTTTCTATGACAGTGTTTTTAGTAATAATTTTATTGTTTTGATATTTGAGAGAGAACTTAAGATATGGAGGGAAGGGAGAATATAATACTGCAGTTCATGTGGGAGCCACAGTTTAATTTTATGACAAAATCACTGACTTTAGAAAGCGTGATGTATTTATGGAACTGAAAGCTTTGTGTTGGCAATTTCTTTCAAAGAAAGCGATTCTTATTATTCTGTCATAAACCTGCACCACCCTCATGCTATTAAAGACACTTTTCCCCCCTTCCTTGAGCAGGGAACTGGGAGGGAAAACCAGGCATAGGGTGTTTCAGTGCTTGCCTTCCAGGGTTTTATTTCTAAGTGAATGGAGACCATATGGTCACATAAAGCTGAAGCTAGGAGGTTCAGAGCTTTAATTCTGTGGCCTTGAAACGTTTCCAGTTTCGCTCACAATTAGTGGGAAATAATGTGTTCACAGGACAATTTATAACTCAAACCCACCGTGTGAGTCCCACAGGCCAGGTCTAGTTACTGTCGTGTGTCCAAGAGAAGTGGCAAGTCTCCGTAGAGATGGCCAATCAGAGGACACTATGCCCTTTCCCTCTTTATCTGACAACATTTAATTGGGTGTGACACTGACTTTCCAGCGTCAGTTTCCTGGCCACTGTGTCCTAGCTGTAATCCTCATTTTACACACAGGCGTGTTCCTCCTTCATTCTTCATAGACGAAGCTTAGCTCCAGGCAAACAATTTTAAGTGCCAGAGCTTTGCTATGCTCACTCAGCTAGCAGTGCTCGTGTCCTCTGATGAATAGAAAGCTCTTCCAGGTATTTCCTGGAGGGAAAGACTCTGCAGAAAATCTGGAGACAGCTCTTATATTGATACACGTAAAATCTGCCGCTTAGTTATGCATGTTGGTGATAATCAGATAAACGGAGTGATGACTGAGCGCTCCAGCATGCTGATTGGCTGGCAAACAGGGTGTTTACGAATCCTCCAGACATACCAAAGGCCACTGCACCATTTATTGAGAAGTTGTTGGAGTTCTCTTTCTCCTCCTTCATTTTAACTTGCACAAGCAGTAACTACTCTTGGGAATGACTTGGGAGTGTTTCCTGGGGATTAAGTCTGGGTATAGCGTCTTGAGCTGTGCTGGAGATGGCAGGCTTCACGGCAAAGGGCTTCTCTCATCGGAACTTAATCACAGCATCTTGGATTGTTGATGGTGGGTTTTCAGAGACCAAGGGAGCTAAGAGCAATTTCCTTTTCAGCTTCTGACCCAGCAAGTGAGTAACTTTCCCCAAGTAATTGTTCAATAAGAGAAAAACACACGTGATCTTTGCAGGGGGAATAACAGGTCTTCAGAACTTAGAGCAGCAGCGTCCCCTCCTGCAGGAATGTTCGTTTGTGCTCTTCATGTCCTTGGCCACCTCTAGTCACTTGTGGCCAGTGTGCCCAAGGAGCTCAACTTTTTATTCTACTGAATTTGTGTGTAACTTACCGTATGTGACTGGTAGTGGCCCCATCAGGCAGTATATTAAATAGATTGAAAATATTTTTAAAGATTGAAGACAGTTCTGAAAGTGAAAAGTGAAAGTGTTAGTCAGAGTCATGTCAGACACTTTGTGACCCTATGGACCATAGCCCACCAGACTCCTCTATCCGTGGGATTCTCCAGGCAGTAATACTGGAGTGGGCTGCTACTTCCTCCTCCAGGAGATCTTCCTGACCCAGGGANAGATTGAAGACAGTTCTGAAAGTGAAAAGTGAAAGTGTTAGTCAGAGTCATGTCAGACACTTTGTGACCCTATGGACCATAGCCCACCAGACTCCTCTATCCGTGGGATTCTCCAGGCAGTAATACTGGAGTGGGCTGCTACTTCCTCCTCCAGGAGATCTTCCTGACCCAGGGATCAAACCCAGGTCTCCTGCATTGCAGGCAGATTCTTTATCATCTGAGCCACCAGGGAAGCTCCAAGAATATTGGAGTGAGTAGCCATTCACTTCTCCAGGGGAGATTTAGAATATTTTTTAAAGACTGGAGATAATTCTACCTGCTGGAGATGATTCTAAGAAAATTTAGTGTACTTAGGTCCATTCCAGGATACATTTATATTTTTGGTCTTGATTTGATGTGAGGAAGAGGCTTATGTTTTTGAGGTCATCTAAACTTATTCTTTATACAACATCATTTTGTCCAGTGCTGGGTGAGGATGATGACTTTGACTCTTGAAGAAAAAGCTTACTGCTCATGTGGGAGAAGAGTAACCTGGTGGGTTATGCTTCATTCATAAGCTGAAGAGACCAAGGCTGTATCTGTCCTGGGCATTATACTGTTTCACCTGAGGCTGAATTAGCTGATAGTGGCCCAGGGAACATGATGACAGTGTTTTTAAAGTGCGTTTAAAAGGTGCTGCTATTGTCAACATGGGTACCATCCCTCTACTCCTTCCAGTTTTGTGCATTCACAGCTTACCTGGTTTTTGCCCTAAAGTGCCTGTCCTTCACCTCGCACTCTCTTTGACCTGGTGGGCTTCTGCAGGCTGTAGTCGAGGTCATTGCATAGGGGTTAATTCATAGGGGAGAGTGTGTGGGAGGTAGATGGATGGTGGGATTCTGGGCTGTTGAGGGGCAGTTCTGTGGGAGTGCCTTTCATTTAGAGATTCAGAGGAGGTGTGGGCATCTGTGTCTTTGTGATACAGGATCTTCTTGAGTCCCCAGCTCAAGGGGGAAGCTCTCGTCTCAGGAGAATGGCAGTGCCCTCATGCTCACCCTCCAAGTTGTTGTCACCTCCCCAGGGAGGAGACTCTGGAAGATGCTCTCAGAGTCACACGGTTTATTTACTACTGGCAGTTTGGTAATGTTTTAATGCCTAGGTGACCAACTGTTTGCAATTCAACCTTTTAAGTGAAAGTGCTGAGTCATGGGAGTATATTTAGTGTCTAAGAATGTTTGACTGATTTCCAAAGTATTGAAAAAGGGGGTCCTGGGGATTGGTTTCCTCCAGCCTCTACTTACTCCCATTAGCAAAGAAAAGTGGTTAGATTCTTCTGGAGCTTGGTGACATCCATTATTATAACCTTCATAGATTGAGGTTGATCTGGCCTAGCATGCTCTGTTTTTACAAACAGAGTCAATCAAGATTGAGGTTCCCCAAGTGTCCACACCAAGTAAGTAACGACCTCTCTTTAGAATGGCGTGTATTGCTTCCTGGAGTATTCATTGTAGATTCCGTGTTCACTGCTCATAGTCTGCTTTTAAGGGGATTCATCCTGTAGTGTGATTTCAAAGAATGAACAGTGAATACTATTTATCATTCATCTGAGTGGTTTGAATTACAGCTTCGTCTTCCTTTCTAGGAGGCTTCCCTGGTGGCTCAGTCAGTAAGAACCCGCCTGCAATGCAGGAGGCAGGGTTTGATTCCTGGGTCGAGAAGATCCCCTGGAGAAGGGCATGGCAACCCACTCCAGTATTTTTGCCTAGAGAATCCCATGTACAGAGGAGTGTGGTGGGCTAAAGTTCATGGATTCACAAAGAAAGAGGTGGGAGGTGGGGGCAGGGGGAGAGGAAGAAGGAGAGAATGAGAATATGAAATGCATCAGAGTATGAGTGAGATCACATCTTTGACTTTTTGTTGGGTTAGCCAGAAATTTTGTTTGGGTTTTTCTGTTTCTGGCCAACCCAATAGAAATCTCAGATGTTGGCATTGAAATTAATCTCTTACTTTGCCCTTTCAGTAACAGCAGTAAAATGATATGTGATCACAGTAATGATGCTGTAATAGCCACTTTCTGTCAGTTTTGTCTCTGGGAGGACAAACTGTGCACTACAGGAATGAGGTGTGGGATAAGCTGGATGTAATGTAGCATCAGCAAAATCAAGATTGTAGTCAAGAGTACCTTGCAAATATTATTTGTTGATGGAACAGCCACCTGAATATTAAACATGATCAAGAAAAAATGAACTTGAGTGCTCTCAAAATCTGCAAAACTTCACCCAAAAATGTAAGAACTGAAAGGATTAACTCAGTCAAGCTTGACACAGACCTGTGCTGTCTCTGCTTTTAGCTACAAATGTCTTAGGAGACAGTGTCCTCAAACAAGTCTTCAGAAAAGCTGTCGGTTTTTCTCTGGGAACCGTTACTATGGTTGGAAACTGTGCTCCTAATGAAGCAGGCATCAAATCAATTGAACTCATGAATATTAACTTCTGAAAAGTAAATAGTAGGTCTCTAGCCCTTTAAAATGGCCACATTCTACTTTAAACTCCAGTAAGCGCTCTTAGTGGGTGTGGGTGTTCAGTTCATCCAGCCTATAAAGTAATCGTTCAGAAATAAAATTCTAACACATCATAAACTTAAGCTACATCTAAACTATGAAAAAATTCAAATTTTAATGAGAAGTAGTTCACCTTATGGCTTTTCAGCTATGACTATAACAATCTCTTAAGACTCTCTAAGGAAGTTGGAACTGATGTTTTCTCTTAAATCCTCCTGTACCAAGCAGTGGCATGAAAAATGAGTCCATGTTTGGTTTGCTTTTGCCACTGCCTCCTGTGGTGGTACTTTTGTATTCTGTCTTCAGTGGAAAATGTTGGAAAGAAGACTTGTGTCAAGCCTTTCTTCCACTTGCCTCCTTCCACCTGTCTTTTCAAGTTGACATAGAATTGCAATTTTAACTCTGGTCCCTGACTGGCTAGGTCTGCCAGGGGAGTTAGGACCCTAAGGATTAACCTCCTTGACACTAACCATCATGGCTAGCCATTGGTTTGGAAATTGTAATCATAAAAAATTACCTGATCATTAGCAAAGACTCTTTTTTTTTTTTTTTTATTTTAAAGAAAAGGATGGAAATACCTACTGAAATTGCTCTGTGGAATGTTCATTCTAATTTAAAAAAAAGTACCAGAAACAAAACTAGGGGGGGAAAGTGAGTTTGCATTGCTGTGTGTGCACTGTCTCTATCTGCCTAATGTTTATCAATTTTTACTGCATAGTAGGGGCCTCGCCCTGTGCTGGGGAGGCAAGCCCTCATCACCAGACTCACCAAGTTCAGTCCAAGGGAAAGGGACCAACAAAAAGTTTTAAAAGTGCAAACTCATAATCCTAGAGAGGGCTGTGGAAATAATGGGAGATGTGGACAGGAGTGGGCTAAGATTGGCAAGGGTTAAGGTGGAAAAAATGAATTGGAGAGAAAGCACAGGGGGGAAAAATAAGGCATGAAAAGTTCCTCCTTAAAGGTTGCCATCATGTGTGGAGTGTCCCACTGAGTATCTGTGTCCATGAGAAAGAGTGATTGTGGCTAAAATTTTGTAATTTCTCCTTAAAGGCCTCCCGTATACTTTTAGATTTATTTCTGGGTATATTATGTTGCTCTATGTTGTGATATATAGTGACTTCTTTGAAATTTTATTTGCTATGCATACATTGCTGGCATTTCTAAATGGAATTTATTTAGTAGATTATTTTGTGATCTAGGAACTTTGCTAAACTCTAATATTCTAATGTAAATATTAGTTTTTAATGAAAATGAAATGTTTTTAATGAAACATTAAAAATGAAATGTTAGTTTTTAGTGAAAATGATAATATACCCTTTGAATGGCATTGTAGTACATCTTCCAAGTCCTTGTGGTTTATCTGCTGTTTTGACTTACCTTACTGACTGGGTCCTCCAGCACATTACCAAATAAAAGTAGTCAGGGGGCTGGTTTTGTTTTTTTCTTGTCTGAATTCTTTTTAAGTTTTACCTTTAAGAATGATGCTTATTATAGATTTTCTGTAGATACTCTTTACCATGTTAAGATGAATGGATGTGAGTTGTATTAGATTCTTTTTATATATTCATTCAGAGAATCTGTTGACTTTTCATCTTTCATCTTTTAATTTTTGAGCTACAGTTAATTCTCTAATATCTTTTCGTTTATTTATTTTTGGCTGTGCCGGGTCTTCATTTCTGCAAGGGCTTTTCTCTAGTTGTGCAGAGCGGGGGTGCCTCTGTAGTTGTCTGCGCTGGCTTCTCATTGCAGAGGCTTCTCTTGGTGTGGAGCACGGGCTCTAGGGTGTGTGGGCTTCAGTTGTTGCAGCTCCTGGACTCTAGAGCATAGGCTCAATAGCTGTGGTGCTTGGGCTTAGTTGCTCCACAGCATGTGGGATCTTCCCAGGCCAGGGATTGAACCCGTGTCTCCTGCATTGGCAGGCAGACTCACTGAGTCACATCAGGGAAGCCTGGAAGTACTTTTAATCTTTGAGCTACATTTACATTTATTCAATATTAAACCAGTCTGGCATGCCCAGAAATATCCAACTTAGGCTGAATTACATTTTTTATTTTTTACTAATTTTTGTTTGGAAATGTTTATTTAGAATTTTATATCTCTATTTACATGTATATATGCTTTATATGGGTATAATTTGTCTGTGATTTTTGTTTCTCTCTGTTGTCCTTGTTGGATTGTGATATCAGTTACATAACACATAATGAATTAAAGACAAGTTCTGTATTTTTGTCTAATGGTTTGTATAAAGCTGGAATTACTTCTTTTTTTTTTTTCTACAGTTTGCTAGAGCTCATTTGTAATTGTCTTTGTGGAAAGATTTAAAATATGGAGTCCCTTTCTTGATGAGTATAAGATTATTCAGTTTTCTTTTTCTTGGAAAATCAAGTTATTATGCTATACTGTTTTTCAGGGGATGGGAGTTGCTTATATCATTCAATTTTCAAATTTATTGGCTTAAAGTTATTCATAATTATGATCCTCTTAACTTTATGACTGAAGTGCCTCTCATTTTAATTCAGTTTATTATTGATTTATTTTAGATCTTATTGATTAGAGCAATATTATCATGGAGTATGTTAGACTTTTCAAAGAACAGACTTTGGACTTTATTTGATACCATTCTGAAGGGTGAATTGTACACATCTATTTCACTCTTGTCTGTCATAACCATTTTTCTTATTTCTTATAAGTTATATCTTTCTGAAAGATGTTAATCATTTAATGCAATTTCCAACTTTGTTGTAAATGATTTTTTCTGCTAATCTTAGGTCTTCAGTCTGATTTTTTGTTTGTAATTTCTCCCTTTATTTTTACACCTGGAAAGCCATCTTCTCTCTAGAAATTAAAGATTTAGAAATTTCTTCCAACTTAATTTTATTTGTATTTTTAATGAAAGTCTAATCTGAAGTGTTATTCTGATCTTGGATATGAAATAAGACTCTGAGACTCAAAAATCCCAGCTTTGTGATCAAGGCACCTGAAGCTATTCCACCTGGTGGAGGGTTCAGTATCTGGAAGACAGTTCAAAGGACACAGCTCAGAATATTGTCTCCAGCCCTTGATGGGGAACTGAAGAGCAAGATCATTTATTTAATGATGAAACTATTGCTATTTTGTTTTAACCACTTTTTCTATATTTCCTCACTTTTGTCTGATTAAATTTATTCTGACTAAAATTTGTCTATAGGTGAGAGGCAGGTAGCGGGTATGGCAGGGGTAGGGGGCTGTCCTGGGAGGAACCCATAGGGTCAGTCTTGATCCACTGCACAAGCTCAAGATGCCTCTGGGGGTGAGATAGGGACGTACATGAGTGTGGTGGCTGGGTGGGGACTGTTACCAGGCAGAGCCTTTCCTTCTAAAGTTTCAGCCACCGACTGGTGCCAACCATTTGTTTCATGTAGGAATTCAGGCCCACCATCGCAAAGTCTGATTTTTCAAAAGAAGCAGAAACTTAGATTTTTACATAAAAAAATCTATTGATTTTGGCATGCTGGAAATGATGTTTTAGGAGTACTGCATGGCCCCAGTAAATCATATCTTAGGATCCAGGCTTAAAACCATCTGTTGGCTTTCTTTGAAATGGGAAGAACACATTTACTGTGCCTGTAACACAGAAATACTGAGAGTGTCAGGTGATGTTACTGGAAGCTCTGAGTGAAGTGGCCTGGAATGGACTAGTGAGGGTTATTGTGGGCTGGCTGATCTACTGTGGGATGCCTGAGTTATTCGGGGCACCAGCTGTTTGAGTGAATACGTAACTCGGCCCACAGTTTCTCTGTAGAGCAGTTGCTACAAGTCAGACTTGGCCCAACGCAGCAGACGCAACCCTGTAAAATGCTTGGAATGCTTGTCTTTTGACTTTTAGTGATGTTTCCCTTGTCAAGGTTCAAGGTTTGGGTTCTTCTTTTCTTTCGTGTTCAACTGATTGCATCATCTGCTAAAGGATTTCAGTTTTATGGCTCAGAATCCTGAAATCAGGGGAGGCCTAGGGGCAGACAGAGACACCCGAGCTTGCAGGACCCCCAGACCTAGGCAAGGATAGCAGATGGTCATCTTAATACATCAGAGCAGGTTGAAGTAACTGCTTGCCTTCTTCAGCAGACAGTTGTTTGGCTCTGGCTTTCGTTAAAGATTCCCAACCTAGATAGCATATCGAAAAGCAGAGACATTACTTTGCCAACAAAGGTCCATTTAGTAAAGGCTATGGTTTTTCCAATAGTCATGTATAGATGTGAGAGTTGGACTGTGAAGAAAGCTGAGTGCCAAAGAATTGATGCTTTTGAACTGTGATGTTGGAGAAGACTCTTGAGAGTCCCTTGGACTGCAAGGAGATCCAACCAGTCCATTCTGAAGGAGATGGGCCCTGGGATTTCTTTGGAAGGAATGATGCTAAAGCTGAAACTCCAGTACTTTGGCCACCTCATTCGAAGAGCTGACTCATTGGAAAAGACTGATGCTGGGAGGGATTGGGGGCAGGAGGAGAAGGGGACAACAGAGGATGAGATGGCTGGATGGCATCACTGACTCGATGGACATGAGTTTGAGTGAACTCTGGGAGTTGGTGATGGACAGGGAGGCCTGGCATGCTGCAATTCATGGGATCACAAAGAGTCGGACATGACTGAGCGACTGAACCGAGCTGAAGATTCCCTAAGTTGAACTACCTGAAAAACGTATGTGACTTTGCAAGTTGATCGTATAGGCAGATATACATAACAGCATTACCAGTCCAAGCTACAGACACCCACAGTCTCTCCTCCCCTGCAGATGGCTACTCTGCTTTTCCATTTGACTATTGTCCCTTCTTGGGTCTTTCTTGATAAAATTACCAAGACCCCTGATCACAGGTTTGCCCCTGCTTTCTGACAGCTCCCAAACCAGAGAGAACGTGAGCCTTCTGTGAAGCTTTCCCCGAATCAGCTGACAGAACTCAACCTGTAACAAGCCCCTCCTGGACCTGTTCTGGAGCGCCCCTCCACCCCTGCCCCAGTTCCAGTTGCCTGTTGGCCACCTGATTCCCACAGGCTGTCCTGGTGATCTGCAGATGAAGGGCATTGATACCTGTGTAAGAGTTGATGGTATTACATCGTTACTTTTGTTACTTGAGAAACATTAGAGGCAGAAGGACACATTATAGGAGAAAGTTTATACAGGAAGATGAATGGTAAAAACTGAATGAATGATCCATTTCATTAAAAGCTGCTTCACACATGGTCTCTCATCCAGGTTGTGAGACCTGGCCACTCGGGAGCGGGGTGGCCTCTGCAGGACCTGGGAGAGCCAGGGCGTCTCACAGGCAGAACTGTAGACGTGGCGATTCTCAGTCAGCAGGAGCCGATGACCCTTGGCAACCCAGGTCGAGAATGTTCTTTCCAAAAGCTATCGATTGTGCTGATTACGATCCTAGCAGGTTTCAACCTGCTGTCCAAGTCTGGAACTTGAGACAAGTTAAGATCAACAAGCATCTTGCGATCGAGTTTCATTTAATTAGCGTTTGCTGCCAAGTCATGGTTTGGAGGCCGACTTCCATGCCAAGTGTGTTTCAACAGTCAAAGTGGACAACCTCCCAGGACATGCTGCCTTTTCCCCAGGCCGGTTAGCTGGTAGACCCGATGTGGGGAGTGGACCCTGGACCAACCCTTCTAGCACCACTGCCTAAAGGACTCTTTGCTGCTGATGGGTGAAGACAAAGCGAAGCCTATGAAGTGGTGGAATTAGGGAAGTCGTTTGGTAGGCTTTTCCCAAAGCCAGAGGAAAGTAGTTTTAGTCCTTTATCAGGACATCTTTTTTTTTTAATGTAAGCTGACTTTTATTTTTTCAGGTCACTTTTCTAGGAAACAGACAAGGTCCTCTCTCAGGCGCTGGCAGCTCCCTTTGTGAGGCAGACGCAGAGCCTTCTCTTGCCAGCTCTATTATGTCATTGAATTAATAACGTTGTAAAGACGAAATCAGAAGTCAATTTGGCAGCTATGCCTTTGGGGAAATTTTTGGAAGAGTGACCTTCCATTTTTAATAAGCATGTTATTACATTTAGAATTGAATTACTGAGAGCTGAGCCACCCTCCTGAATTTGCTATTAGCCATTTTTTCCCCTTTTATTTTTAATGAACTAGAACCAGTCGAAGCCAGTTGTTGCTAACAGGACGCAGTCAGAAAGGAACTCAATCTTTTACTGTCAGGCCCTTTATTTCAAACAAGTTTAACTCTTCCAAATGTTAGACTTAAAGAAGTCTTTCTAGACAGCATCCATTTCTTTTTTTAAAAAATTACAGTGGGATGGAAGAATCCTTTTCATTACTTTCAGTGCCTGTCCTCATGCTTGAGCTTTCTCCCCTAAAGTCAAATACATCATTTTCATTGAAATCTTGTGATTCTGAAATTCATGCAGAAAATAAATGGGCCAGAGAGGCCAGTAGTGTTGGGTTGGCCAAAAAGTTGGTTAGAATTTTTCCATAACAGCTTACTTAAAAACTGGAACTTTTGGGCCAACCAAATATATTCTGAAACAACAAATCTGAGGCGAGGGCTTAACTAGTATCAAATACTAGAGCCCAAGTTGACACACTGATCCTTAAAACAGTGTGGTGCTGGGGACACATACAATAGCAAGAACTCAGAGGGCAGTCGAGAAGGTACCAGCTAGCAAGCTGAGTCTGCTTTAATATCAAAAATTACTCCCAAATAGGACACTGGAACTCTTCTGGAGTGACGGTGGCATAGAAAAATGGCAGTTTGCAGCCAGAAACTTAGATCCCAGACCATAAACCTAAAACAAACAAAGGGTGCCCCACATTATCTAGTGATAACATCGTCAAACTCTAGAGAATATCATATAAAATAAAAATAGACTATACTCAGGTGCGAAGCAACAAACCAAGTCATAAATCTAGAAATATTCCCTTGTTATCTCCACGTACCCTTGAGAGCAGGGCCTGTCAGGTACTCTTGGTTTCATCCCAGTTAAAGCCCACACACTGGCAAGGGTAGGTTAAAGAATGTTGTAAATGAGGAGCCATTGTCTGAACTAGCCTGTGGGGATGTGTAAGGAAATATACCAAAAAATTAAAATATGCTGGGATGATTACAGTGTGGATAATTTTCAAGAAAAACCCCTTTAACATATTTGCAGCAAATTGGGCAAAACAGTAAACTAAGCAATATGATTATATATGCTTTTTAGCTTCTGTGAAGTCTTTGATCCAGCAACAGGTATATTATTTTGTTAACTGTTTCTCAGGTGGATGATGATGGCAGGATTTGTTGAGTTCTTATCACATGCTGGATGCTTTTAAAAACTGTAAAGTAATTAGCCTCCAATTAAAATAAATTTAAATTAAAAAAATAAAATAAAATAAAAGTTAAAAAAATTACCTCTGTTCACAGAAACTGTGGAGCTTCTTGGGTGGCACAGTGGTCAAGAGTCCACTTGCCAGTGCAGGAGACATGGGTTTGATCCCTGGGTCAGGAAGATCCCCTGGAAAAGGAAATGGCAACCCACTTCATTGCCTGGAGAATCCCATGGACAGAGGAGCCTGGTGGGCTACAGTCCATGGGGTCATAAAGAGACACAACTCACACACTCAGCACATACATACATACAATTGTATGAGATATCTGTGTTTCTGAATTCATGTTAACAGTAGATCTGTAGTAAGAACTGATGTGTGTGTATGCACATGGGTCTGAGAGAGGGTGAGATGTGTGTGTGTGGGTGGGGAGCGGGGGATTTAGAATCCTCCACTGAATTGTGAGTTCCTTGAAGTTCAAGAATATTATGATACACAAGTTCTCTGACATAGGAACACACCTGACTCACCTATCAGATACTGACTATAGGACCATCTCTTCTACTCTTTCATTTCCCTAAAACCTGCTGCTGCCCCATTTAATCTAGATGGATCCAAAGTTGAATAAATGCATGGTATTGAAGATCAGAAATATTTTTTTACTTGTGGTTTTCTTGATCCAGATGATATTCGTTCATTCGTTTTGTTTAGTGGCATATAGATGGGTGTTTTGGTCCTCATTAGGATAGACAAACAATTTTTGGTTTTGACCACAGTTATTATTTAGATCGGGAAGAGGGCACAGCACCTCACTCTGGTATTCTTGCCTGGAGAATCCCATGGACAGAGGAGCCTGGTGGGCTGGGGTCTGTAGGATCGCAGAGGGTCAGAGACAACTGAAGCAGCTTAGCAGGCATGCACATTACGTAGATCGTTGAGTGGAGTCAGGAGTATCTTTTCTCTTGTTTATTAGCCTTGATATTTCAGTCACATATTAAATCAAGTGAAGGAGGAAAAAGGGGGGAACTTAAGCAGGATAAAATCAATTTCCATAGCTCTGGAGAGGCTATATGTCACTTCTGTAAAGCAGGATTTAGAAGATGTGAGATGTCATGTCTAAATCATGAACCATGTGACTCTACTTAGCATCCATTTCTAACATCTTGATGGGCACTGGCATAAAATCCATTGTTTGGGATTGAGGAGTAAATTTGTTGTCTGTATAAGTATGTTTTAAAAATAAGTGAAAGTGAAAGTCACTCAGTCGTGTCTGACTCTTTGCCACCCCATGGACTATATACAGTCCATGGAATTCTCCAGGCCAGAATACTGGCGTGGGCAGCCATTCCCTTCTCCAGAGGATCTTCCCATCCCAGAAATCAAACCCAGGTCTCCTGCATTACAGATGGATTCTTTACCAGCTGAGCCACTAGGGAATAAGACATCATTTTAAAGGAAAGAGGATATATGCTAATCAAAGTGTTGGTGTGAGGTTGGGGTTGATACATGTGCAATCACTGGTATGAACTGAGAACCAGTGGAAACGTGAGGATTCTGTACTTTGACTATGTTTGTTTCCAACACACTTGAGGCAATATAGGGTAGCATTTAGCCCAAGAATCCTGAGGTCAGATGATCTGAAACTGAATCTGGTTGTACTGCTTTGTGGCTGTGATCTGGACCAAGTTTCTTAAACTCTCTATGCCTAGACTTTCCCTACTGTAAAATGGTGGTAATCATAATACCAACCTCAGGATTATCAAGTGAGTTAAAATAGGCACTCGAACACACTGCTGTATTCAAAATGGATAACCAACAAGGACCTACTGTATAGCACATGGAATTCTGCTCAGTGTTATGTGGCAGGCTGGATGGGAGGGGGATTTGGGAGAGAGAATGGATACATGTATATGTATGGCTGAACAATGTTGTTCACCTGAAACTCTTACAACATTGTTAATCGGCTAGACCTCAAAAAAAAAAAAAAAAAATAGACACTTGATAGCATATTGTCAGCACTATGTGTTGGCTACTGTGACTTGCTGTGATGAATGGGCAGAGATTGACTAGGGCACAAAGGCAACTCACAGCATCAGAGATAAGTGTTTTTTGTGGGCTGTATCTTTGATAAAATTTGGTAGTTGCCAACAATAAATGATAATGGAATATATGTATAACTGAATCACTTTGTACAACAAAAATTAACACAGCATTATATGGTAGTAATAATTTAATTGAAAAAGGTTTAGTAGGTGCCCCAAGATGGCACCCCATTTTTCAGAAAGAAAGTACTGTAGGCCTAATGCATGACCGATTGGAGCCTATGTGCTCACCACCCCTGTGTGGGCTTCTGGATCTTTGTTCTTCTCTAGCTTTGCATGTTGAACGTTGTTTTCTTAATTGTATTAAGGAGAGAGGTCGTACTAATTTTTAGATCCTTTGGTATCAAAATAAGAATGTTCTTGAAATGGTCTGTCTGAGAGAGAAACCTGACTGGAAGTTAATAACGAGTCATTGCAAACTGAAGCAAATTATTCTAAGAAGTGTGAATTCACAATCACTGTTCTAAAAGTGAATTAATGATTAACCTAGGAAAAAAAACCTTGGCAACAAATAAACCTTATACATCAAGGTGAAAGTCAAAATATTAGTTGCTCAGTCATATCCAAGTCTGTTGTGACCCCACAGATTGTAGCGCACCAGGCTCCTCTGTACATGGAGTTCTCCAGATAAAAATACTGGAGTGGGTTGCTGTTCCTTTCTCAAAGGAATTTTCCTGACTCAGGGACTGAACTCTGCTCTCCCACATTGCAGGCAGATTCTTTATTGTCTGAACCACCAGGGAAGCCCTCACATTGAGGTACCTGTGTGTACTTGTCTTTAGGCTGCTGATGTCCCTTAAAACTATTAGCTGAGGGATCTAAGAAGGTGCTCTTGAAAAAGTTTGTAGAAACCTGGGTCTGTGCTGCAGGTTCTTCTGGCAACTGGGAATATTTGCTTGTAGCATCTGTTACAATGCAAAAGAAAACCTTCATACACAGATACTAGCTCATTTCCAAGTATTCTGTCAGTGAAAAGATGGCAGCAGCCCAAATGCAGAGGATCACCCAGAACTCACAGAGTAACTGGTAGAGAGCCAGGTGGACACCTAACCAACCACTCTGCCTGCGCTTTGTGCTGGCATCCTCAGCCACCAGTTCAGTGAATGTGCTCTGGCATCCAGAAGAGGGACACAGTGGCCTCCATCTGGGCTTTGGAGGAGAGCAAGGCTGAGGGAAGAAGAGCATCCCAGCCAAGATCACACACAGTGCATGGCAGAGCCAAGGCTTGCATCACTCAATTTGGAGTAAGTCCAGAGCTGCCAAATCTCCTGAAGGTGCAGGTTTCATAAAATTCCACTAATGCATCTACAAGGTACTTCAGTGCAACCGGGAATATCTGCCTGTAGAAAAGACCTTGATGCTGGGAAAGATTGAGGGCGTGAGAAGAAGGAGCGGCAGAGGACGGGATGCTTAGATAGCATCACCAACTCTAAGCCATGAATCTGAGCAAACCTTGGGAGATAGTGAAGGACAGGGAAGCCAGGCGTGCTGCAGTCCATGGTGTCACAAAGAATCAGACACAACTTAGTGACTGAACAACAACAACAACAAAAAGCATTCTGTTATAATGCAGAAGAAAACCCTTATATGCAGATACATCAACGTTTTTTAATTGATGTATAGTTGCTGTACAACATTCTATAAATTACAAGTGTGCAATATAGTGTTGTTGTTCAGTCACTAAGTCATGTCCGACTCTTTGGGACCCCATGAATGGCAGCAGGTCAGGCTTCCCTGTCCTTCACCATCTCCTGAAGTTTGCTCAAACTCATGTCCGTTGAGTTGGTGATGCCATCCAACCATCTTGTGCTCTGTCGTCCCCTTCCTCTCCTGCCTTCTATCTTTCCCAGCATCAGGGTCTTTTCCAATGAGTCGGCTCTCATTCCAATGAGTTGGCTCTTCGCATCAGGTGGCCAGAGTATTGGTGCTTCAGTATCAGTCCTTCCAATGAATATTCAGAGTTGATTTCCTTTAGGATTGAGTGGTACAATAAAGTGATTCACAATTTTTAAGGGTGATACTCCTTTTATAGTTATTATGGAACATTGGTCATATTCCCCATGTTGTACGTGTATCCTTGTAGCTTATTTTATACAGAAAAGTTTGTACCTTTCATTCCCCTCCCCATGTATTTTCCCTCCCCCTACTGTATCTATCTTTATCTGTCTGACTTATTTCACTTAGCATAATGCTGTCCAAGTCCATTCATGTTGTTGCAAATGGCAAAATTCCTTTTTTAAAAAAAATAACTGAGTAGTATTCCATGGTGTATATATACCACATCTTCTTTATCAAATCATCTATTGATGCTTAGGTTGCCTCTGTGGACATTGGGGTACATTAATCTTTTTGATTTAGTATTTTAGTATTTTTTTTGGATATATATCCAGGAGTGGAATTTCTGGTTGGATGGCATCACTGATTCAATGGACATGAACTTGGGCGACCTCTGGGAGATGGTGAGGAACAGGGAGGCCTGGCATGCTGAAGTTCATGGGGTCATAAAGAATCAGACAACTTAGCAACTGAACAACAATATGGCAGCTCTGTTTATTTTTCTGGGCTCCAAAATCGCTGCAGATGGTGACTGCAGCCATGGAATCAAAAGATGCTTACTCCTTGAAAGAAAAGTGATGACCAACCTAGATAGCATATTCAAAAGCAGAGATATTACTTTGCCAACTAAGGTCCATCTAGTCAAGGCTATGGTTTCTCCAGTAATCATGTATGGATATGAGAGTTGGACTGTGAAGAAGGCTGAGCGCTGAAGAATTGATGCTTTTGAACTGTGGTGTTGGAGAAGACTCTTGAGAGTCCCTTGGACTGCAAGGAGATCCAACCAGTCCATTTTGAAGGAGATCAGCCCTGGGATTTCTTTGGAAGGAATGATGCTAAAGCTGAAGCTCCAGTACTTTGGCCACCTCATGGGAAGAGTTGGCTCATTGGAAAAGACTCTGATGCTGGGAGGGATTGGGGGCAGAAGGAGAAGGGGACGACCGAGGATGAGATAGCTGGATGGTATCATGGACTCGATGGGCATGAGTCTGAGTGAACTCTGGGAGTTAGTGATGGACAGGGAGGCCTGGCATGCTGCGATACATGGGATCACAAAGAGTTGGACCCAACTGAGTGAATGAACTGAACTGAACTGAACTGAACTTTTAGTTACTTTTTTTTTTTTTTTAGAAACCTCCATATTGTTTTCCACAGTGGCTGTATCAATTTACGTTCCCATCAACAATATACAGGGGTTTCCTTTTCTCCACACCCTCTTCCACATTTGTGTTCTTTTTGATGCTAGCCATTCTGACAAGTGTGAATTGATATCTCATTGTGGTTTTGACTCGGTATTTCCCTAATGAGTAGCAATGCTGAGCATCTTTTCGTGTGCTGTTGGCCATCTCTATGTCTTCTTTGGAAAAGTGTCTGCTCAGGTATTCTGCCCATTTTTTAAATGGGGTTGTTTAGTTTTTGATGTTGAGTTGTATGAGCTGTTTAGATATTTTGGATATTAATCCCTTATAGGTCATATCATTTGCCAATATTTTCTTCTATTCAGTAGGTTGTCTTATTTTGTTGATGGTTTTTTTTGCTGTGCAAAAATTTTGAAGTTTAATTTAGTCCTGTTAGTTTATTTTTTGCTTTTATGCCCCCTTGCTTTAGGAGATGGATCCAGAATAATTTGCTGCAGTCTAAAAATTTGTGTTTTACTTGTTTGCCTCTAGGAGTTTTATGGTTTCTGGTCTTTTATGGTTTTAGGTCTTTAATCTGTTTTGAATTTATTTTTGTATATGAAGTTAGAAAATGTTTTTTTGTTCTTTTACATGTAGCTGTTCAATTTTCCCTGTAACCATGCTGGCTAGGTTTTTAAATCCAGAGGTGGATTATTAAGCCTAGTATAATCATGAAATGTGTGGTAGGAAATTTAAGATTAACAACGGTGTTTCTTTCTTTTGACTCTTATTGGCTGGTGGGAAGAACATCACAGGCTTGTAAACAGAATGTTTGCCCAGACCAAGGCAGGTGTGCCTTCCTGTTCTCAAAAACTGGCATGGTATGACATGGGCTTTAAACTTCCTAGGAAGAGATTCTTTGAAACTTTTAATTTGTCGAATCTTAAAAACAGTAGTTTTAAAATGAATGACTTTAGGTTAAATTTTGCTGTCTCACATATTAGAGTTTATTATCATAACTGAATTTTTGGCTTAAAAGTGGATATTTTTTGGTATTTTTCATTGTTGTATATGTTAAACTCTGAGAATTTGACACCCAGCTGCTGCAAAGAACCATGCATTTTAACTTTGCTTTCAGAAAGATTGCTGCTAAGTCACTTCAGTCATGTCCGACTCTGTGAGACCCCATAGAGGGCAGCCCACCAGGCTCCGCTGTCCCTGGGATTCTCCAGGCAAGAATACTGGAGTGGGTTGCCATTTCCTTCTCCAGTGCATGAAAGTAAAAAGTGAAAGTGAAGTTACTCGGTCCTTTGCGACCCCATGGACTCCACCCTACCAGGCTCCTCTGTCCATGGGATTTGCCAGGCAAGAGTACTGGAGTGGGTTGCCATTGATTAGGGCAAAGGAATAAAACTTCAAGATGGATTTGCAACTAGGTTATCTGGTTATATCAGATATGGTTATCTGGCAATATCAACATGATCCTAGGACTTCTGGTGTCTCTATGGAGCACAGGGAACTGTATTCAATATCCTGTGATAAACCATAATGGGAAAGAATATGAAAGCAGAATGTATATGTATACCTGAGTCACTTTGCCGTAACAGCAGAAATTAACAACTTTGTAAGTGTGAAAGTGTTAGTCACTCAGTCATGTCTGACACTTTGTGACCCCATGGACTGTAGCTCACTATACTTGTCTGTCCATGGAATTTTCCAGGCAAGAATATTGAAGTGGGTAGCCATCCCCTTCTCTAGGGGATCTTCCCGACCCAGAGATCAAATCTGGGTCTCCTGCATTGCAGGCAAATTCTTTACCATCTGAGCCACCAGGGAATTCCCTAAATCAACTATACTTCAGTTAAAAAAAAATTAGAAAAAAAAAAAAAAACCTGTTAACTTCAAAATGAAGCCTCAGCTTTAGTGGCTCCCCTTCCAGTGCTCCCTTAACCCAGCCTGGCCTTACTCTCCCACCGGTTCCCATTTTGTTCTGTTGTATTCACAGCGAGCCAGTCACCATTGCTGGTGTAGAGCCTGGGGTCTCCACCTTGTAGTTCCCTTTTTCCCATGTTTCCCCTCCTCACCTTCTCTCCTTTGTGGGTCTGTAATCTACCTGTTCCTCAAAATTTGTCTCAGATGTCAAATCTGCCAGTTGTGGGGGATTGGAAAGCTTTGTAAAAGAAACATCTACTTAAAAAAAAATTCCTTATTACTTTACTACTTTTTGCTCTTAACGTTCCAGTGTCTTGTAGTTATTTTTGTTACACATGCTTTCTTATTCACTTGTCTATTTTATATCACACCTTAGCCTGTAGCCTCGAGAAACGGACAGAGGAACAGGATACAGTTTTGTTCAGTGAGGCCCTTGTAGGCTGTAGCATCTGCCTCAGATGGGTACCAGCTTGGAGTTAGTATATGCTGATCTGTCTGTCTCTTATCTCTTTCTTTGATTATCTCTTTGTATGCCTTTTGTCTTGTTTGAAGATTGCTATTTTTTATTTGTTTCTATAGGGCATCAATACAAAATGCCCAAGGAGATTCTGATTTTGTTTCAGCCTGTCTTTACAGGCCACCGTAGAACAGATTGGAGTAGGAAATGGCAACTCACTCTAGTATTCTTGCCTGGAAAATTCCATGGACAGAGGAGCCTGTCAGGCTATGCAGAGTCAGACCCTACTGAGCATGCCTGTGCTAAAGCAGATATGTTAGGCTATTTGTCTTTTCTGACTTTATTGTCCTAAGCATTTCTGTAAGTGCTAACCTCTTATAGCATCACTTGACAAGGTTAGTCCATTTCTCTTTGGGGCTAGACCTTGGGGATGGAGCGATATTCTTTTCTAATACATTTGATATGGGAAGTCAGATCCCAAACTGTAAGGAATGTATTTTTTACCATGTGTGCTTGCTTTTTTGTTGTTGTTTTGAGAGGCCCTAAAATTTCCTTTCAAAAAAAAAAAAATTTCCTTGCCTCCAAACTTATTCTGGCTGCTAGTTCTTTTCTTCATTCTCTAAATTCATTTGTCAGCAGCATTTCTGGAGCTGCCTCTTGCGGTTGCCAGGCGTGGGCCAGTTTGTTCCTTTGTGAGTGTGGATGCATCTGACCTTAGGACGGGGTGAAAATCTGTATCAATGGGTCCCGGTTCTGCCTTTTGGAACTAATATATTCTTCTAATTTCCCTCACATATGATAGCTATTAAAACATTTTGAGACTGTGAACATGGCTTATTTAAGACCGGAAAAGCCTGGGTCATAGAGGAAAGAGGAGGCAATTACAGAGTGGGAGGGGAGTGGGATGGGACAAGCTCCAGTGGTTTCAGGGACTTTGGGAGATATGAATAATATGAGGCATTGTGGAAGAGATGGAAGAGGCAGGTCAGGGGCAAAAATTTTGCTCCTGTGGTCGCTTTTATGGTCGGTATGCCCTGAAAGCCTCTGATGGCTCAGATGGTAAAAAGTCTGCTTGCAACATAGAAGACTCCGGTTCGATTCCTGGGTCAGGAAGATCCCCTGCAGAAGGAAACAGCAACCCACTCCAGTATTCTTGCCTGGAAAATCCCATGGGCAGAGGAGCTTGGCGGGCTACACCCCATGGGGTCGCAAAGAGTGAGACGTGACTGAGGGACTAACACACACACACACACACATGCCCTGAAAATAATCTCTCCAGCTTCCATCTTCAGAATGAAAATGAGCGTGGTATTTTAGATGGAAAATCACAGAATTCCCACATTAGCACTGTCTTTCCATGTGACCCTGCCCCTGTCCTACCAGTAGAGGAAGACCAGAGGGGAGACTGAGGCATTCCTACATTCTCAAAGCTCTGTCTTTGAGATCACACCATTTGCATGTTTCTGTTGAGATGCTTACCAGTTAATGCTGATGGCCTTCTGTAAATTTATAAGGGATTCTATTCAATAATTCTTGTTTAACTTCCCAGAGACCAATTGCTGTAACTAGAAAGCAATGACTCTCATGTCTGTACACCACACAGGAAATGAAATCTCATTACTCCAATCCTGTTGTGTATAATATCGATGTAATTATAGGAATGGAAGTAAAAAATATACTGTAACTAATGTGATCCTGAGAGTCATACAACCTTACCGACTAATTTACCTTAATTTCATGACATTTACAAATTGGCATTTATCACTCCCTGTTCACCCTGCCTTGTTCCTCCGGTAAGCTAGGTTTCTTACTCTAGACACAAATGGAGTTGGAATCTTCCATCTACTCTATCCAGACAGCTATTCGTAAGTGGGAAAAATGGTTTAGGCTTATAAAGAATACTTTACAACAGCGGAGTTTACAAAAAGAAAGGAAAATGGCTACTGAACTAACGGAAAAGGAACCCTTTACTTTGAAAGCTGTATTTATTTGCTTCTCTGGGCCTAGTTTTACTTGGTCCTTTAAGTGGACAGGAGAAATACACAAAGTGAGTTCAGGGAAAAAAGTGAAAGATGGTATAGGACATTGGTTGGAAATTTTATAGTCCACGTGCTGCTTTGGCCTCCTGAAGCTTGTGTTTTAAAGCCTTGGTGGTTCAGCAGAAAACACCCAGGAGTGTGACTGCAGCTACGGAATCCATCATGGCTACACCCTGCCTGAAGAATGATGCCTTCAGGATGGTGTTGTTTCCTTAAGTTATAACTGAGCCATCCAAGGAGCTCCATTTTCTGCCCAAAGTAACATTTCTGCCCTAGAGAAGCCTCCAGATCTCTGTGAAGGGAACACAGTCATCCTGGTCATGGTGCCTGGCCAGGGGTCCTGTGGAGGGTCTAGATGTCAAGAAACTGTATCAGTTCTATGAGGACCCTGGGCACACTCTAAGATGCTTGTTTTATTTTCAGCCATGTATAGAATAAAACATGCAAATTAGGTATTTTTTTATATGTATATAAATCATGACTCCTCACATAATCGTTTTTCCATTCCAGGCAGTTTTAGGCCTCCAATCAAGTCATTAGGTCCTGAATTGGTTGAAACAAATTAGCTTTTAAATGTCTCTGATTCCTGTTGGCGCCCATGTTTCAGCATGAGGAGGTTACCATGGGCTCCCTGCCAGGACTGCCCTCTTGTTTCTGCCTCTCCTAGTAGATGGTATATTTGTTGCTTTATAATCCCTGCAACAGATTGAAGTTTCCTATTCTTTTTTTTCTTTCTGAAGAGTATAAAATTACTATCAGATTTGGAGAGCAAAATGAGACTGAGACTTTGAGAGAAAGTGCGTTTTCTGGCACAGTCTCCACACCCCAGAATCCTCAGCGGCACATTTCTTCCTGTTGCTTAGCTCTCGAGAGAGTAATAGTTGACTCCTTTTTAAAATGGCAGTGTGACTGTAGTTCTAAATAGCATGGAATTGGGAGCAGTGTTGAAGTGAGTGAGGCTTGAAGACTGAAACTGCATCTGAATCGTTTCCACTTGCCTCGAGAAGATTGTCTCACGGGTGGCTTTTGAAGGTACCGGATTCACTGGTTGTGTTTCTGAGTGGTTTGAAAGCAAAACTGTAGTCACAAGTGAATATAGGGAACCCTTTCATTCTTTCACTTTCTCCTTCTCTTATTCATGGGACTATGAACCTGCGTTTTCTCCCTCCGTGTGTCCCTCGTGCCGATTCTCCCCCTGAATGTGTCTACCTGGTTGTTAGCGTCAGGATTTACAAGGTGGGTGAACAGAGGAAATAGACATGGTCCCCATGAGGTGGAGGGGAGGCCTCCTGGGATGGAATCTGGGGAATGACAGCAATGCTGGTTACGTCTGTTGTGTCTGTTGTCCTGAAGATTTGGGTCATGTGACCTGGAATGCCAGGTGGCTGAGCGGGAGCCAAGCTGTCTGTCTCCAGGACCAATGCCCTGCAGTTGCCAGTCTGAGATGCTTAAAGATGTCTGACATTCTTCCTTTCCAGAAGGCATGTCATGTGTACACATGGTCACTGTTGAAGTCAAGCCTAGTGGATACATGAGTTGTAGAACAGGATAGACGGAATCGCTGCAGGCCAGGTACATGCCTGCAGTCTTTTTCAGATGCTGGCAACTATGTGGAGGTTATGTGTTTTATCAAGTAGGTTCTCATTTTAATATCTCAGGAAATGTGATGATATAACCTTTTCTCACTAATATCTTATGTGCTTTTGGTAGAAAATGTGAAGTCATTCCTCCAGGAGTAGGAAAGAATTGTGGAAGAACAATGTCTTGTGAACAGATTGTAGCAGATTCAGACGTTAACTTTTGTTCTGATGAGTATGTTTTGGAGAGTGAAGGTGTTTCGGAGGAGTGTTGAAAATATTCTTCTGGGCTCTGCTGGGGTTGGTCAGTTGAGTACACTTACTTTCAATTCGCAGACCTGAGTGCTCCCAGTGAGTGATGCAGAGGCTCTAAAAAGAACATTTGATTTTTCATTTTATGTTGGAATATAGTTGATTTACAGCACTGTATTAGTCTCAAGGATACAGCAAAGGGGTGCAGTTATATGTATGTGTGTATCTATTCTTTTTCAGATCCTTTCCCCAGAATACTGAGTGGAATTCCCTGTGCTACACACTAGGTCCTTGTTGATCATTTTATATATATTGTAGTGTGTATATTGTAATCCCCAATTTAGTCAGTTGTAGTGAGGTGGATGAACCTAGATAGAGCCAGTTATACAGATTGAAGTCAGTCAGAAAGAGAAAAACAGATATTGTATATTTATGATATATATGTGTGTATATGGAATCTAGAAAATTGGTACTGATGAACCTATTTGCAAGGCAGGAATAGACACAAATGTAGAGTACAGACTTGTGGGCACAGCAAGGGAAGAAGGGTTGGGATGAATTGAGAAAGTAGCACTGAAATATATCCATTGCCAAACGTAAAATAGCTAGCTAGTGGGCAGCTACTGTATAGTACAGGGAGCTCAGCTCGGTGCTCCGTGATGACCTAGAGGGATGAGATGGGGTGGGGTGGGAGAGAAGCTCAAGAGGGAAGAGATATATGTATACTTATAGCTGATTCATGATATTGCACGACAGAAACCAACACAACATTGTAAAGCAATTATCCTCCAATTAAAAAGAAAAACCCAATCTCCTCATTTGTCCCTTCCCACTTTCCCCTTTGATAACCAAAAGTTTATTTTCTATGAAAAAAAAAAAAAGAACACTTTTAAATGGAAATCTCCCAGTTGGTGCTTGCTTTCTTTGATTTAAGTTATATAAACTCAATTACTATAATTACATCACTTATTTATTTACTTGGTTATTTATTCTTTTGAAAAATCTGAGTGCCTTGAAGGATAAGTCTTCTGACAGAGAGATAATGGTTATAAGCTCATGATCTGATTGGAGGTACAAATCCGGTGATTGAAATTTCAAATTAAGGAGTAAGTTTCCAACTTGAGAGCTTAAGCATAGAGATGGTCAGATGTCCTTAATGTTCATGCACATCTGGGGAGGGGTGAGGTAGGTTGTTTTTTCCCGTTTGGCTTAGATCTTTCTGCATTTGCTGCCCTCAGTAGCTTGTTACCAAAGTTGAGTTCTACCGGGAGAGTGCAGATCTTTGTGTGAGGCAGAGGGTGGTAAATAAGTCATTTCAGGTGACTGAGGTCTAATCTGACTCAGAGATTACTGTGAGCAGTACTTGAGGACATCCTTACTTTTTCCTTGGCAGGGGTTGATTTTACATGAGCATATCATAAAACCTACTACATTCTCCCAGTCTTGCCACACTTCAGAAATAGATTGTTTCATGTGTGCCAAAGTAAAAAGGCTGAATTTTGCCAAAGTGGAAAGGAAAATGTAGAAATTACTGTTACATGATTATTCTAAATTTTATATATTCTTTCTAGAAAATAATCATTTTGTATTTGACTTGATAGAATGATGAACTTAGTAGGGGCTCAAAATCTCTTACTGGTAGAGTTAGTCAATTGGAAATTCAAATTTGACAAGTTAAGGCTCTCAAATGGAAAAATGTCTTATGGTAAAGAATCTGTCTGCAATGCAGGAGACCCGGGTTCAATTCCTGGGTCAGGAAGATCCACTGGAGAAGGAAATGGCAATCTACTCCAGTGTTCTTGCCTGGAGAATCCCATGGACATAGGAGCCTGGTGGGCTACAGTCCCTGGGATAGCAAAGAATTGGACACAACTGAGCTACCAACACACTTTCAAGGCTCCCAAATGGAAAAATCTCTTATTTTCTTTAGTTTCTTGGTTTTTGTTGTTTTGTGTTTTTAAGGAGTTTAGAAAACACCTTATTCTTCTTTTCATTTTTCTTTTCTTAGTGCCTTGGTGATGGAACAGTCCTCTCTTTCTCTTCCCTTCTAGAGAAAGAGAAATCTGCCTGGATTGCCTCCAGGGGGCACCTGGCTAGTTTCCCTCACTGGGTCCACAGCACACTACCTGCCCTCCTGCTGGATCACACTCATCTTTTTTAAAAATCTCCTGTCGTGGCATCACTATAGTCTAGAAATCTGCACTCTCCTGTTGCCACCAGCTGTGCATGGCTATTTAAATTAAACACAGTTGAAATGTTAGTTACAATGTGGTTGCATCAGCCACACTTCAGGTGCTCCATGGCCATGTATGGACAAGAGAGAAGAACACTGACATCTTCACAGAAAGTTCTGTTGGTGATGCTGGTCTAACATCCATAACAGTTTTTTAAAGCTTCACGTGTAAACACCTTAACCTGGCTTCTAAGCCTTCTGCAGTCTTGCTGTCTGTACAGACTGAGTATGACTCACTATCAGGTGGTGAGGAAAACCCATGGGCTGGAGCTCCCAGGAGACTGGATGGAACGGATGAGGCATCTCATTCCTTTTTCAAGAATGAGTGCTCCAACAGGCAGGAGGTGGTCTGAGGAAAGGTGTGAATGGGATCAGTTTCAGAAGTGTGCAAGATCTTGGCGAAGCACAGGGAACAAAGGGCAACCTCCCAGGCTGTTTTCTCTTCCCAGAACGAGGAGAGTAATTCCCACTCTCCGAACCACTGCAGGCTGACAGGTGAAGGGAATTTGTGTGGAAGCATTTTTTTGTTTGTTTAATTGAAGTCGGCATCACAGACTCAATGGACATGATTTTGAGCAAATTCCGGGAGATGGTGATGGACAGGGAAGCCTGGCATGCTGCAGTCCATCGGGTCACAGAGTCACACGACTTAGCGAATAACAAACAACAACAGTTGATTTTACAATGTTGTGTTACTTTCTGCTGTACAGCAGAGAGACTTGGTTATACACATGTTTACATTCCTTTGTTCTTTTCCATCCTGGTTTATCACAGACTATTGAATATAGTTTCCTGTGCTATACAATAGGACCTTGCTGTTTATCCATCTTATACAAGCTGGTTGTATCTGCTAACTCCAAACTCCCAGTCCATCACCCTCTCTGCTTCCCTCTTGGCAACTGCAAGTCTTGGAAACAGTTGGTTTTAGAATGACTGATTCTTTACAAGGGCCTCCAGGAACACTGGGAATTCTAGATGGGCTTTCTGGAGAACAGAGTCTTTGAAAGTTAAGAAACTGGAACATAAAAGGAAAGATCTGTGTTCAGGCAAGATCCAGGGCCTGAGGGTGGCAAAGGCATTGCAGGCTGGTTGTTTATGTGTCCTGTGACTCCGGACACATGAGAACCTGTGTCTTCAGTCCATTCTCTTAGAGCTGCCACGTTGGAAGGTGAGCTTGGCCTAAGTTCATTTCAGTTCAGTCACTCAGTTGTGTCCGGCTCTTTGTGACCCCATGGACTGCAGCACGCCAGGCCTCCCTGTCCATCACCAACTCCCTGAGTTTACCCAAACTCATGTCCATCGAGCTGGTGATGCCATCCAACCATCTCATCTTCTGTCATTCCCTTCTCCTCACACTTTCAATCTTTCCCAGCATCAGGGTCTTTTCCAGTGAGTCAGTTCTTCGCATCAGGTAGCCAAAGTACTGGAGTTTCAGCTTCAGCACCAGTCCTTCCAATGAAGGACTAAATGCTGACATGTTAAAAGCTTTGTTGCATGTTGGATGTAGCATGAAATATTTGTGTTCCCCTCACTCGTGTTTTCTTTAAGTTTCCAAGCTGTGGCTACTCCAGAGATGGACAGGTGTGTGACTTTGGGTTAGCAGCCTGACCTGTGTGCATTCCTGTCATCCTGGCCACCATGGGCTCCTGGCAAAGCCCCTCTGGCTGGGAAGGAAGCAGTGGGGAGCCCTTCTCGAAGTTTCCAGGGCAGCTCCAGAAACAGTAGTTTCTCCCAGTGGAAGAAGAGACGTGGTCCCGGTAGGAACTGTGGACGGCCCTACTTTCCCTCCATAGATTGGCCGTTCCATTCCTGCTCTTTTTATCTCCCTCCTCCTCATCTCACCAAGACTAAGCACTGGTCCTCAAGAACTGGAAGTGTGTGAAAACAGTGATCTGAGATGGCAGGAGACAAGGGCCACCTCAGGGCCTGTTTCCTTCCATGCACCTTTCAGAGCAGAGGGGGTGAGGGGATAGCTGTGGGTTGTTGGCTGGCCATGTGGTCTGTGGGACTAATACAGGCTGAGTCTCTAGTGAGCATGCTGGACCATAATCCAAGCCCAGAAGAACACCCTGGTCCTTGGCTGATGCTGAGAAGCAAACCATGTCACATAGAAGCAAGAGGAACACATGTCGGCTTCTGCTTGTAACTGTGTGTGTAACTGTAGCTTCAGGAACACTAATGTGGGGGGAACAACTTGTGATTGATATTCTCTGTGACCCAGACAATGTGGCAGTAAGAAGTGCCATGGCGGTTTTTATGAAGATGTGGGCAGCCTGGGGGCAGGGGCTTCTGGAGTCCCCAGCTGGCCTTGCCCCTTCCCCATGGGTCTGTGGTAAACTGGACCCTCCATCCCCGCTCTTCCCCAGACACCTCGCAGCTCTGAGAGGGGGTGGCCAGGCCGCAGCCCGGCCCTGGTACCCCGTGCGCCCTCCAGCCGAGTGGCTGAGCCGCCTGGTGCACTCCCCAGCCACCGGTTTCCTTACTTGTGCTGCTGCTTTAATTGGCCCCAGTTCTCTTCATCTGTTGTGAAAACTCTTGAAAATCGTACAGTCATTTCCTCCCTTCTTTATTGGGATTATTTTCTCTGCACGAGGTGCACAGCGGGTGACGAGACCTGTGCCCTCTGCTCAGTTTCTTGGCAAAGCCATCAGCTGGTGGGTTTCTGCAGGGTGACCACGATCCCGTTACACCTGAGGAGTGCTGGACCTGGTTAGTTCTCAACTGCATGATGTCTTTCCCCGAAGTCCTCAGGCTGTGGGGCCTGCTCTGGGGAGTCACATGTGCGGATTGGTTTGCTGCTGCTCTTGTTTAGTTGCTCAGTTCTGACCCCATGGACTGCAGCACTCGAGGCTTCCCTGTCCTTCACTGTTTCCCAGAGTTTGCTCAAACTCTTGTCCATTGAGTTGGCGATGGCCTCCAGCCATCTTGTCCATGCTGGTGGATGGCACTTTGTAACTGGCCACAGACCCCACCACTCCTCAGTGTCAGCTGTACTTTTATAACCTGCCTGGTGCCAATGATCTCCCAAAGCACATTTTCAAGTTCTTCCCAACCAAAAGCCAATAGACAGGCAAATTTCTATTCAGTTTATTCAGTTGACCCTTGACCCGTTATTAGAGCAGGAGTTGGGGCACCAGCCCTGAGTAGCTGAAGATCTATATTCTACCATCTCTGCCTCAACAACAAAGGAATGGTTGACTCATTCAAATGTACAAAGCTGAAACGTTTGGGGTAGACTCAAAGCCTCCTTTTTCTGATTTCACATTTTGTGATCCCTAACAATATCAAAATTTTTCCCCAGTTATTTAATTTAAAGATCTATAAAATGAAAATATAGGCACTACATTTGTTGGAAACCCTATTAAGTGTTTAAAACTCCATATAAGTGAACCCACACAGTTCAAAACCCATGTTGTTCCAGGATTAATTGTATTTGTATTTATCTCTCCAACTATCTTCCGACAGTGGTTTAAAATGAACAGTTGAGGGGACTTCCCTCACAGTCCAGTCTAGGGGGCATCGGTTCGATCTTTGGTTGGGGTACTAAGATCCTGCATGCCAAGCAGTGTGGCCAAAAGAGAAAGTTGAAAATGAAGAGCTGAAACAACATTCACGAAAGGAAATAAAACTGCTGAAGGACAGACTAGGAAGGCTCAGGGCCAGGATTACAGATCAAACTGCTTTATTAGTCTGTTCATTGGTGACGTTGATCTTAATGACCGCATTTATCAGGGTGGGAAGCTTATATGCTTCACGCTGACTGAGTGAACAGTCCTGGTATTGAATGACCCTGGTTTCACTGCTTTTGATCTTACTGGAAAGATTTTTTGCTCGTAGCTTTCCCTTCTTCCCCAAATGTTGCTGAATTAACGCAAGCAAAATCCTCTCCATTTCACATACTTCTATTTGTTCTCTTGAAAGTGTTGATCTCGTGACTGGCGACAGCCTGAGCCTGGCTGGCAGTGATGTGATCAATTCCTCCCCACGTTCCTCTCTGTGGTCAAGGGCTGTCTTCTGGAAAGGCCATATCAAATTCATCCTCTGTTGTGAATGAAAATAATCAGTTGGTGAAAGCCCAGAATTAGAACCCTCTTGGTATATTTATTTCTGTGTCTCCAGAATTCTGATTTAAAGCAGACATTATTTCAAGTCATGTGAACAGTAGGTCGTTCAGGAGTCTTGGATGAATCAATGTTTTCTTCCCTTCTCTGTAAAAAAAATGTATTTAAAGTAAAAGTCAAATCCAGCCTGGATTTAGAACCTATTAAATGTGGGTCTGGAGGGAAGAGCTGCTACTCTTCTAAAAATTTTCTACATAGTTTTCAAGCACTAGGGACACTCTGGTCTTCTGCATATCATCATTTCACACTTATTTCTGGTGTTGGTATTTTTCTTTTCTTCTGGGGTGTAGCTCAGATACCTTGTGAATTTGAGCCCATGTGGGTCTTTGGGCTTGTTCAAAGAATAAATTGTTCAAGGAAATTAAGCCTTTAAAAATTGTCTTGGAGGAGTTTATTAGGCTTTGAACTGCATCTGAGAAGGATGGATCAGTGCCCCTTGTTTAATTAAGAGGCTCAGAAGTCAAACTCTGTGTTCATCTGTCCTGCCCTCTCCCAATCCCTCCAGCCACTCCCACCTCCATGAAGGTGGTCTAGCTATTGTTGGAGGTGACGCCCCTCCTACAGCCTTACTCTGTTACCAACCCCCCTGGTACTTCTGCTCCAGAGAAGTCTCCAATCCTACACTTCCCTAGCCCAGCCTCACCCTCTGTGGCTGTTGGCACAGCCCCTGGACTGGTCTTCCGCTCACAACCCACGGCTCCCTTCCCTAAGCTCTCCTGTCGCTCAGGAAAGGTTGGAGCATACTCTGCAGGTCAGGCTCAGAAAAAGGCCATGGGGAAAGCATCAGTCCAGGGAAGACGTCACCTGTGGAAACGCGACCTTTCCTACGCTCTTTACTGATTTATTTGGTTTTATTTTTTCATTTTTCAAATGCGTATGCCATGGAGTACATTCCTGGCTTTTCTGACCAGAGACTGTCACTTAGAAAGTGTTTAAGTGTACAGCAGTGTCCACGAAGACATGAGATGTTTTCCTAACAGAGCTGAGGGTTTGTGGGCAGTTGGCCTCTCCTCTTATGTGACGGATTCTTCTCCCAACGACTGCTGATTTGAGAAGTGCAGAGGACCTGTGGGCAGACTCTTTGCAGAACCGGGCCGGGGTGAGTCAGCTCTGGTGGCAGCCAGGCCCAGTCCTCCTCCTTCTGTGCTCCCGCCTCAGTGGCCCCAAATGCCAGCCCATGGCCCCTTCTTCTTCCTGTGGGTGACACTCTTCGCTGCCCGCTTGCACAGCCTGCAGCTGCCACACATGCCACACTCAGATCATTTTTATGACCTGCCTTCACTGCTTCTCTTTCAGAAATTTTTTTTTACCCTCTCTGTTACCCTCTTCTTGCAAGTCTAAACACAGTCTGGACACATTACAATTCCTCTCAGAGTCCAGAAGCCTTTGGAAGTAGGAAGTGCAAAGGCCATATCATCAAAATATTAGCGTTAAAAACTTAAATCTCCAATGTCAGGAAATTAACTAATGTTATGATCATTTTTTACATGGCATCATTAAGGTTTATTTTAAAAGTTAGCCTGTATTTTTAAAGAATCTGGTCTCATCATACAACAAATCAGTAGTTCAAGAACTGAGATGATTTTGTAGCAGTTGCAATGTGCTCCACGTGAGGACATGACAGATGAGGAGCAAATTAGGCCTTTAGTTTGCAAGTGGTATTTGATCTGTTTTTTAATTGAAGTATAGTTGGTTGACAATGTTGCATTAGTTTCAGCTGTACAGCAGAGTGTCCGTTAAACGTATACATGTATGTATGTGTATATGTTGAGCTTCCCAGATGGCTCAGTGGTACAGAATCTGCCTGTCAGTGCAGGAGACACAGGAGACTCAGGTTTGATCCCTGGGTCGGGAAGATCCCCTGGAGGAGGAAATGGTAACCCACTCCTATATTCTTGCCTGGGAAACCCCATAGACAGAGACCTGGTGGGCTACAGTCCATGAGGTTGCAGAGTCGGACGTGACTGAGCACACACCAAGCACACACACATGCCCAGAAATACCTAGACTTATGAATTTAATATATATACTATATTCAATATTTTATAATAATCTATAAGGGAAAAGAATCTGAAAAAGAATCTAGAATACATATACATGGAGAGAGAGAGAGAGAAGAATATATTTTCTAGATTCTTTTTCAGATTCTTTCCCCTTATAGATTATTATAAAATATTGACTGTAATTCCCTGTGTTGTACACTAGGTCCTTATTGAGGTATGTTATCTTTCCTATGTGAGATTAATAGCACTGTCTTCCTCTGCCAAAGTTTACCTGATGTAGTTAATCACACAGTTCATTAGAAATACTCTACCAGCTTTTTCTGTAATACTTTTCTTTTTGCATTTCTCAGTTCGGTCACCATTGTATTTGCTTTGGGCACTTTATAATTCCTCCAAGAACCAAGGCAACTTTAGAAATAGTTAAGTTCAATGACTATATCATAGATAGGTTATAAGTTAAAAATGTAAATCTGCAAAGGTAAGGAAATTAAGCAATTAAGCTGAGGTTGTTATGTGGAGAGTTAAATTATTCCTGGTGAGTGGTTGTTTTTTTTTTTCGGAGTGTGTGTGGTCGGGGAGGGGGATAAGGCCCAGGAATTTTGGAGTCCTGGAAGTACTTTAGTGATAAATGTGTTATTTGTGACTCTTTCAAAACCACTGACAGTACTTACATCTTTTTTTCCTGTTGTATTTATGTGTGAGTTCTTTATCTTTTTATGTTTAATTTTATTGAAGTCTAATTGATTTACAGTGTTGTGTTACTTTCTGCTGTACAGCCAAGTGACTCGGTGACACATATATATGCTCTTTTCGTATTCTTTTCCGATATGGTTTATCACAGGATATTGGATGTAGTTCTGTGTGCTCAACAGTAGGGCCTTGCTGGTTATCTATTGTGATGATTGTAAATATGATTCACCATGTCCCCAGAATAGACAGCTACTTCCTGAGACCCAGTCCGGACAGATGTGTGAGAAGCAACTGTTGCGTGCAATTATAGAGGGTCGTTTGCTACACAGCTGAGTGATCACTCACAAATGCCGATGTCACATTCTTCTTGCAAGAGGGTCAGGCTTTGAAGTCATTTCTTAAAGAAAAAGATTATCTCTTTTCTCCAAAATTGCCAAAAGGACCCATAGTCGAAGTTAAATACCAAATGCTTTTTCATGCATCTACATTATTTCTGAGATCGTATTATACACAGTTGGGCTTCCCTTGTGGCTCAGCTGGTAAAGATTATCCACCTGCAATGTGGGATACCTGGATTCCATCCCTGGCTTGGGGAGATCCCCTGGAGAAGAGAATGGTTACCCATTCCAGTATTCTGGCCAGGAGAATTCCATGAACTGTGTAGTCCATGGGGTTGCAAAGAGTGAGCGACTTTCACTTCACTATACACAGTTAGGCAAGAAACATATCTGTGCAGTGTATAAAAGGATTCCTGGTGCTAAAACCAAAATCTAGTTTTTTGGAAGAAAATGAGTTAAGCATATTTGGGTTGCTACTTAACATCCTTTGAGAAATAAAAGGAGGTACATATTTTCAGGGAGTTTTTTTAACCTCGGTGATGTGAACTGTGTCACAACTGTTGGTCGAATTTTCTTTCAATAAATAGTGGAGACTGATAGTTTTCAAACTTTCTAGGCTTTGAAGCCTCAGTGAATAAATGGTCTCTTTCTTGTAATGATACTTGTGGGTGAGTGGCTGCTGCCGGTTTCTTTCACATGCCCCACCTGCTGAATCTCTTTTCTAACACTGCTGGGGCTGCCTTTTCAGGAAGCCATGGATCTTTGTGGATGTGAAATGTAAAAAGAAAAGAAGAACCTGAAAAAATAGAGTGTTCCGGCCCTGAAGAGAGATTCTTGGTGCTAGCCTATGTACATGGTTGTTATTAGTCAGTCAGTGTTAGTTACTCAGTCATGTCCCACTCTTTGTGACCCCATGGACTGTAACCCGCCAGTCTTCTCTGTCCAGCTCTCCAGGCAAGAATACTGGAGTGGGTTGCTATTTGCTTCTCAAGGGGATCTTCCTGACCCAGGGATCAAACCCGGGTCTCCTGCATTGCAGGTGGATTCTTCACCATCTGAGCACATTACCCTACATAATGTCCCCCATGTATTATGCGAATTATTCCACTGCACTTTGTTTCATGTCATGAATTCCAGAAAATAGAAGTCTGTTTAATTCTTTAAGCATCCAAAGATATTTCAAACTGTTAGCATTTGAGAAATGCAAATGAAAAGTACTAAATCTAATACTACCTATCCGTTAGAATGGCTGACATTAGCAAGACAGATGGTGTCAGTGTGGACAAGGATGAGGCGTAGTTAGAAAGCTCAGCTGGGACTGGTGAGAAGGCAAAATGATACAACAACTTTGGAAAAGATTCTCAGTTTCCATAAAGTAAACGTGTGTGTGTTGTATGTATCTGCATAGATGGTAAGACAGAGTAATTCCAATTTGGGAATCTACCAAAGAAAAATAAAAACGTATGTCCATACAAAGACTAGTATACAAGTATTTATAGTAGAATTAAATTCGGAATATCCTAAAACTAGAAACAATCCCCGTGTGTAATAACAGGTGAGTGAAAGATTGTGGTGTAGTCTTACATTGGAATACCACTTAGAAACAAAAAGGAATATGCTATTGATAAGTGCATAAATATTGGACAGATCTCAAAGATTAGGCTGAATGGATAGGTGACACAAAAATGACTAACCTCTGATTCTATTTATATGGCTTTCTAGAAAAGGAAAACTGTAGTAACAGAAGTGGCCAAAGGCTGGCGGAGGAAGGGATGAAATTGCCTATGGAATGTTGGGTGGGGACATTTTGGAGTGATGGAGATCTGTATTTTAATGGTAGAAGAGGTTACATGACCAACTTGGCGAGAGATTCTTGGGGCTGGCCTATGTCCTCCATTGTTATTGTTGTTAAGTCACTCAGTTGTGTCCAACTGTTTGAGACCCCATGGACTGTAGCCCACCAGGCTCCTCTGTCCGTGGGATTTCCCAGGCAAGAATACTGGAGTGGGTTGCCATTTCCATCTCCAGGGGATCTTCCCAACCCAGGGATCAAACCCACATCTCCTGCATTGGCAGGTGAATTATTTACCACTGAGCCAGCAGGGAAGTCCTGTTGTTACCCTACACAAAAATATCCCTGTGCACTACTTGAATGATTCCATTTCATTTAGGCTTATGTCTTAAAATCCGTTTGTATTCTTTTGGCAAAACTCATTGAATTGTACACTTAACGTGGCTCAATTTTTTGTTAATTATAACCCAACGAAGCTGATTAACAAAACAAAACAAAACCAAACAAACCCCTGGATAGGCTTTTGTGCTTGTGCAAATTTAGTAAATTGGGTTGGTTTACTCTGAGATTAATTTTTTTAAATCAGAAATGCAAGCATTCTATAGGAGGTAGAGATGGGCAGTACAGGGAAGGGCCTGATGGGAGTGGGGGATGGGGTAGAAGGTGATGTGAGGATAACTGACGGGCATCTGTGTTTGTATTAGTAGCAAGAGACCACGTGATCTCTTGAGGATGTTTGCTTCATGCCTGTGATATATCATGCCATTTTCTGTGAAATTAGTTGTGTTATAGGAAGTCTTTGAAATGTTACACATCTAACAGATTCCTCTTCTCTTGAACCATTAGGCCGTAAAATGACCACGAGCCTAAGAGGCTCGCGAGCCCAAAGTTCCCTCAGGAGAAGGTGGTTCGCCCTCAAACATGAAGGCTGTGCAAGTTCTTGAGTGTGATTTGACTGAGTTGCCGCCCCTGAAACTCAAGCCATCCAGGCTTTTCAGCATCGTCAGCTCTGAGCGCGTTGGAATTTACAGAAGATCAAAGTGGGAGCTGAGGCAGCTGCTGCTAGCAGGGCAATCTCAGACATTCCTTAGGACACTGCCAAGGTCAGGGAAGGGGAGAGTGACCTGCCTGGACAGAGTTCAGTGCTGGTGCACTGTTTAATTTTGAGAAAAGATTCCTGCTATCTGCAGACTGGTAGTCATGCATCCAGGGTCTAGAAATGGTTGTCTCTCCTGGTTTATGAAATCTAAAGTCAGAACAGTAGCACCACCTTCCAGATCCCATCTGCCTGTAGGCTGAGCAGGGTGCACTTCAGCTGTGCTCAGGGGCCATCTGATGAACATCTGATCTGTGAATCCGCAGAGGAGAACCATTTCCTGAGATCACGGGTAGCACTGTCTATGTTGTTTATCTAATTATGTTTAAAAACCCGGAAAGGCAGAGGCAAGCACTGACTTTACTGATAAGAAGTGCAGGGTTCATTGTACAGCATGTCTGGGTAAAAGTGTCTGGTGTGACTCAGGGATCAAATCTTTACTCAGAGTTGCCCACTTTTAGCTTTAAGTCTATGTACTTTTAATTGTGAAGGGAAATGGAGAATGTGTATGAAAAGCTGGAAATGTAATTTTTCATAGCAATGCCTAAAAGGCAAATTCTAATGAAGAATTTCGGAATGTTTCGCATCTTTCAGGCAATGAAACCCCAGCCCCAATTCCCTATGCCCCTCGTAACAGCCAAGTCTATTGTAACTTTCTGTAATTGGTTTTTTATTAAAATAAGAGAGTGTAGTATAAATTTTAGCAACTAGGCTAAATAGGTATTAACAGGCCCTGGGATCCAACCACAATTTGTAACATCGTTCCTTTGGGAAAATGGATTCTAAGTGCCCCATAACTAACTTACAAATAGACTTTTGAATCATAGTCCATGTGAGAATAAGGAACTGTTTGTGATAGTAACACCTCCAATTGGCTCGCTCCAGAATTACACAGAAGGGACCTATATTCTTCCACACATGTGCGGTGAGCCGAGCTAGTCTGGGTTTGATCAAAGGTTATTGCTGAGTGGGCATTGAAAGCCTAGGAATTAGAGACTGCAGACAAGTCAAGGGTGGAGTTGGAAGGATGGGTCTGGAGGGGGCTTAGAGGTAGGAAAGGTTTTTAATCTCAAAGGCACAGGTGTGATTCTGAGCCGATGAGATGAGGGGAGAACAGGTGACGAGAGAGGTTAAGGGTAGAAAATGTTGAAGACAAAAAGGCTAGGATAGGAGGAGGAAGGTGGATCAAGAACCGGTCATTTTTTTTTAAACCTGGAAATATAAATTATGTTTTAATTGGTTTGCAAATATTCTTTTTAAATTAGAGAAGATGAGTTATATACCCTTATCTCTTTTACATTTGATATTATTTTCCATACATTTTATAGGTTTTACTGAGAAGTGTTAAATCTAGTGGCATTCTTAAAAAAAAATGAAAGAATGTCATTTGTAGCCGTATGGTTGGATCTAGAAATTATTATATTAAGTGAAGTAAGTAAAAGACAAACACCATTGATATCACTTATATATGTCCATGGGGTCACAAAGAGTAGGGCACCACTGAGCTACTGAACAACAATAAATACATGGAATCAAAAAAAATGATACAAATTATAAATGAACCAATTTATAAAACAGAAATAGACCCATTGTCATAGAAAGCAAACTCATGAAGAAACAGTCATTTGTAAGGAAATACAGTGTCAAATGTACCAGGAAGACTGGATAGCTCACATCTTCCAGACAAACAAATGCCTCCGAGACCTATAAATAATCTCTTAAAGATACTACACTGAAGGATTAGCTGAGACACATTCATTCATTTACGAAGTCAGCACATTTACTGGGCACCTGCTCTGGGCTCGCATGATCCGAGTTTGGCAAAGGAAATTTTTGCCTTCATTGAATTTACAATTGAGCACAGTTCCAGCCAGACTCAAAGATGAGCCAGAGCTGGCTGGGGCAGGATGTTGGTGAGACCTATACTCTGCCCATAAGAATATTAGGTTTTTATTCACTCTTCTGTGTGTGTATTTGCTACCCTGATGGTATACTAGGACTTCTGGGGGTATATACGCCCCCAGAGCATAGTAAGTACTCGAGTAACCACATCTTGGTCGGTTGATGGTAATAGGTCTGACTCATGTAATTGCTTAGTTGAACTCTTTTTATTCATGGGGAAACTTGTATTTGTTAATGTACTGCACTCTTTACCAGTATATGAGAAATTGCCCAGTCAATGGAACATGAACGTGAAATCTCTTTTGGTAAAAATATTTTTTAGTAATATTTAGTGTTCTTACTGCAAGTGGAGAGCTTGGTGGCCCTGTTTTTACAGGGTGTAGTTCAGCATAGCCAGGGGGCACCACCCGCCCCAATGGCCATGCCCTGCTCACCCCAGTTCCATGTATTCCGTGTATTCTTGGCCTTGTCTCCCATGCTGCACATGTCTGACACTGCCGTTGCACACTGGAGTAGAAGGCTCGTTCCAGACAGTAAATGTGATGGGTTTTTGCTTGTTCAGTGACTGTGTCCTCCTGGTCCTTTCATCTCTGTGTCTACTACTCCAAAAAGAGTGCTGCATCGCCCGTGAATTCACCGAGTGACCTTCAGTCTTAGCTCAGGCTGCTGTCACACAAGTACCTAGTCTGGTGGACTAGACAATAGGAACTCTCTCCTCATGGTTGTGAAAGCTGGAAGACCAGGACCCGGGAGTAGACCCAGTGTCTGATGTGGGCTTTCTTCCTGGTTTGTCTTCATAAGGGTTGAGAGGGGAAGGGAAAGAGAAAAAGTTCTGTCTCTTCTCCTAAAGGGCACAGTGGGGTTATTATGGGCTCATTGAATTCTGTCCTTTGTGCATCTTATCTCAGGCTACTGTCCTGCTTTTCTCCATCTTGAACCCCCAAGGGTACACAGTCAGGGGTGGTGGCTAATGGTTTGATGACTTCAACACCCTTTATTTACTGACACGGCAGGTGACATTTTTGGCCCATACTATCTTGGGCCTAGTTGATTTTAACCAGTTTTATTCTCCGCAGCTTCTTCCTGAAACTTAGATGAGAGCAGTTGATTGACATTTGAGGGAGGGGCTGGGGTATGAAGGGCTTCCCTAGTGGCTCTGTCTTCCGCCTGCAATGCAGGACACCTGCCTTCAATCCCTGGGTCAGGAAGATCCCCCAGAAAAGGCCATGACAACCCACTCCAGTGTTCTTGCCTGGAGAATCCCATGGACAGAGGAGCCTGGCAGGTTGCAGTCCATGAGTTCACACAGAGTCGGACACGACTGAGTGACTAACTTTCACTTCAGGGTATGATTCCAGGGGAGCAGCCTTGGTAACCCTGGTGCATATTTTATCAGCACATTTCTGCCATCATGAGCCCTTTGCTCAGGCTTCTTGTGGGCCCACCCCCATTCATGCCTGAACCTCTGTGAACCATATCTGCAAACCCAGTCTCATCGCTGTAGTGAGAAGTTTCCCAGGAGGGTGCTCTGGCCACTGTGCACTGACCCCAGCAGGCACACACTCCGGAATTGCCTGGACCTGTCTGAGTTCCCCTGGAGACATCCCCAGACTGCCAGGCTGGAGTTTCCCTAAGTGGTTGGAATTGTCTTCTCTACCCAAACTCTGAAGGACAGGCTGTTGGCACAGATAAACTAAACATAGATGTTTTGTTTCAGATTCAGAATTACCCAACTCACCAACAGTAAGAAGCATAAAGTGTCCTTTATTTTTATTTTTAGTAGGAGTCCATTTAACTGTTTTTCTTAGAGCATTATTTTACGACTTCCTCTATTTCTGCGTTGACAAAGCAGGTCTTGTCACGGATGGCATTTCTTCACTGCCTGAAGTGGCAGAGGTGTGTGTTTTCCTTGATGTGGGAAGCTCTTATTGAATAAATAGTAACAGGAAGAGGAGTGGGTTTGACTGGATGCCTGTTACGTGCCAAGCAGGTTACACTGAGTAGCTCATTTTTCGTGAGAAGGCGCTATGAAGTGAGTATCCTTAGCTCCATTTTACACTTGAGGAAACTGCTGTTTAAAGAGGTTTTGCATCTTGCCCAAGGTCACAGAGGCAATAAGGGGAGAGTGGGGACCAGACCCCAGGCCACTTGACCATAGAATGACAGTTGTCCCTTAGATGCATCTTTTTTGAAATTAATTTCTACTGGAGTATAGTTGCTTTACAGTGTGGTTAGCCTCTGCTGTACAGCAAAGTCTTTTTGGTATTGGCAGCCTCCTGTTGAGAAGGGAAGCTGAGCAGTCAGACAGTAGAACCTGCTTCTCAGCTTGTGATGGTAGCTGATCCTCAGTTTAGCAAGGGGAAGAAGAATTTCAGTTCATTCTACATGATTCTTAGCTGTACTTTACGTTATCAGATGACACATATATGTATATGTCACTTCATAGCCGAAGGACAGTTGTCCAAACAGAGTAATTTTAGCGGACTGGTGTGCTTCCCTGATTAATTTAAAGCAGGTTATTATGAGCCCAAAATATCTTCTTATATTTGAACTGGATTTGAACTATTTTTGAACTATTCATAATCATGAATTCCCTAGGAAGATCAGAACATCCTTTTTTTTTTTTTAATCTTAAAAATGATTCTCTAATGAACTTATGGTTGCTAGAGGGAAAGGATGGGGGGAAGGGATAGTTAGGGAGTTTGGGTTGGACATATATATACTTTTTCTATTTAAAATGGGTTATCAGCAAGGAGCTGCGGTATAGCACAGAGAATTCTGCTCAACAGTTATGCGGCAGCCTAGACGAGAGAGGAGTTCGGGGGAGAATGGATACATGTACATGTATGGCTGAATTCTTTTGCCGTCCATCTGAAATTCACAACATCGTTAATTGGCTATGTTCCAACACTAAATAAAAAGTTAAAAAAAAAATGGTTCTATGCTTTAATTCCATCTGATAATAGATATCACACTAAAACACTTACTCAGGCTGGTAGTAATGTTTTTTAAAGGTACTGGTGATTTAATTTGGTCGAATATTTTTTGTAACATGAAAAAATTATCAATTCGTTTCTTACTCCAATGATTCATGGAGAAAAATGGTTTAATCTGCAGATCTCAGCAAAGAAAAGAAAGGGACTTTTTGTGTTATTTTTATATCCTCTAATTTCTTTTGCATGCTTTGAAGATTACCTTGTGTAAACTGAGAAGTTCTTGACATTTAAGTTCCAGCAACATTATCACCCTCACCTCCCCCCCAAAAAATTTGTATTTATGGAATTTCCTGTTCTAGGAACACCAAGAATAATGTGTATGTAGGTAAAGGAGGGGAGAGAAAGATAGTCCTAAGAACCTTAGCAATTAAAGTTCCAGTGGAAAAGAATTCAGATGCGCTAGATCAGCTGAAGATGGCAAACACAGTAGGTTTCTATAAATATCACTGTGGGGATGTTTTCACCCATAGCACAGACCTAGGCTGTGGTCTGTTGTAATCTCAATGCATCAATAGGCCAAGTTGAGCTCTGTTTGTATGTTTTACATTATAGGAGGCATGTTTTCATTTTAAGGAACTTAGTTTGGATTTCTGGGTCTTTTTTTCTGCTGTTTAAAAGCTTCTGTCTCTGCTACACGGAGATGTAACACCCCGCCTCCCCCTCCTCCCCACCACCTTGTCTCAGGCCACCCGAGCAGCCATCACCCAGCACTGCGCGGACCTCGGGAGCCTGCTGGGCAAGGAGAATGACGCGGCCCTCATCATCGACGGCCACACCCTCAAGTACGCGCTGTCCTTCGAGGTCCGGAGGAGCTTCTTGGACCTGGCCCTCTCGTGCAAGGCGGTCATCTGTTGCAGGTAGGTGCTAGTCTGCCCCAGGCTCATGCTCTGACTTGGCCGTGTCCTTCGTTTATGTAAAAGAACCACACGTGGGAGTTCTAAGGGTGAACTTTGAGGGAGGGGGAAGCAAAACCACAATACAGATTCAACTGTCCGTTCACAGATTTTGTGGGAGGCAGTCAGTGGTTTCTGCATTTTTGTTTTGTTTACTATCTTCTGAGAAGGTAAAAGTGATCAGAGCCAGGGTCTCTTGGCAGGCACACTGTGGTGTCTGTGAGGTGTCACCACCCGAGGGCGTCACTCCCTGTCTCATGCGGAGCCGGAGGTCACGGTGAGAATGTCACCATCCCCGGCAACTGCCATGATGGCCAGGGTGCCGTCACCCCGCCGTCGTGGTGAGCAGAGACACACCAGAAACCGCCAGAAACAACACGGAAAATCTGGTAGACTGTAAGTCCCAGCCCGTGTGCTCTAACTTCATGGTTTTTCAAAAGGAAAGTGAAATGAGCCTATTCGGGTTTCTCAGGGGAGAGCAAGAATGCCTTCCAGGCTCTACGGGAACTCACGCACTGCTTGCCAGGTGCTGGACACCAAAGGAAAACATCTTTTTCCCCTTCTGACCGTGGCTGCTCTCTGAAGCCTCTGTGTGTCCCACCTCACTGGATCCCTCACTGCTTCACAGGGAGGCGTTCACCCTGGAACTGGCATGGGAAGAGGAAATTTCAAATTAAATGCCGTTACTGTCTACAAAATAGAACCATTAATTGAAAAAAAAAAAAACCCAGATGGTGCAGTTTTACCTCCAGGAGACATTTCTTGGCTGGTCTCACATTTAAGATTAAGGGGGGGATAAAAAAACCACATACTTTTTTTTTTTTAAAGCACATCTTTCAGATGCTTTCTCTTCATTGAGAATTTAAACTTTAATATGTGACTTCAAATATAAGGTTAACCTTCCATTTAAGGTTTACCTTTTCATTTTTAAAATGTAATGGTTATCAAAGTTACCCTTTTCTCTAATAATAGAAGAAAAAAAATTTTTTTTTCAGAAAATAATTTTCACTGAAATTGTTTTGTGTTGTCTCCCAGCAGTATTGATTCAAAGACTGGCAAAGGCTGTGTGAAAATGGATAAATACTTTAAAGCAATATTTTAGGCAGCAGAAAGAGGGAAAATGGAAGAATTTAAGATTTTGCTGAGATTGGAATCACACTGTTTTGCTAATTACACATCATTATACTAAAATCATGGCATCCGGTCTCATTACTTCATGGCAAATCGATGGGAAACAATGGAAACACTGACAGACTTTATTTTCTTAGGCTCCAAAATCACTGCAGATGGTGACTGCAGCCATGAAATTAAAAGACGCTTGCTCCTAGGAAGAAAAACTATGACCAACCTAGATAGCATATTAAAAAGCAGAGATATTACTTTGCCAACAAAGGTCCATCTAGTCAAGGCTATGGTTTTTCCAGTGGTCATGTATGGATGTGAAGAGTTGGACTGTGAAGAAAGCTGAGCACTGAAGAACTGATGCTTTTGAACTGTGGTGTTGGAGAAGACTCTTGAGAGTCCCTTGGACAGCAGGGAGATCCAACCAGTCAATCTTAAAGGAAATCAGTCCTGAATATTCATTGAAAAGGACTGATGCTGAAGCTGAAGCTCCACTACTTTGGCCAACTGACTTGAAGAACTGACTCATTGGAAAAGATCCTGATGCTGGGAAAGATTGAAGGTAGGAGGAGAAGGGGACAACAGAGGATGAGATGGTTGGATGGCATCACCGACTCCATGGACATGAGTTTGAGCAAGCTCTGGGAGTTGGTGATGGAAAGGGAAGCCTGGTGTGCTACAGTCCTTGAGGTCTCAAAGAGTTGGACATGATTGAGCAACTGAACTAAACTGAACTGTTACCAGTATTTTTTCATGTGTTTAAAATCCTAGGAAAGTCGTCATCTAGGCAACAGTACATTTAGTGATCAGTGTGGATGACAGCTTACTGTTGTTGGCAGGGATGTTGGCATTTATTTATTGAGATAGTCCACTAAGGTGTTTATTGTAGGCTTGATATTCACACTGTATGTTCCTGGGCACCATAGGAGAACAGAGAAAAGACTGGTCTTTGTCTTCAGTGCAAATGGTGAATGTGCCTTTGTAATCCTTGCTTCTGGTCTCTTTCTTTACTTCTCTTGTACTCCTCTCCTCCTTGAAATCAGGCCTCCTCCAGGAAGGCCTCCAACTTACCATATGCACAAACTCTCAATTCCTTTCTTGATTTGTCCTCAGCATCTGATGCTGAGAGCCACCACCCTTTGTATTCTCCTCTATTTCCATGACACCTTTCTCTTCTCCCTAGTTTTGTGTTTCCCTCATAGAGCCTTTCACACCAGCTTTGAGACTCCGTATTTTTAGCTTTCACCTTTGGCCCTGTTGTATTTCCAACCGACATCTCTTCCACATATGTGTTCCCTCTGCTCTTACGGCTCATTTGTCTTCTCCATTAGTGATTCTCAGTGCTAACTTCCCACTGGATCATCTAGAGAGCCTAAGACATTTTCTTTAAAAAATTAAGCATAGAATTACCATGTATGACCTAGCCATTCCACTCTTGGGTAGCTACCCAAGAGAATTAAAAAGAGGTAACCAAGCAAATATTTGTGTGTGCATGTTCAACGGAGCACTATTGTAATGGCCAAAAGGTGGACATAACCCAGGTGTCACTCGATGGATGAATGGACAAGCAAAATGTGGTCTGTCCATACAATGGATGCTTTTTCAGCCATAAGAAGGAATGAAGCACTGATACATGCTGTAGCATGGATGAACCTCAAAAACATACCGAGAAAAATAAGCCAGTCACAAAAGACCATGTATTATAGGGTTCCATTCATGGGGTATATTCAGAATCAGCAAATCCACACAGAGAGAAAGTGGCTTAGTGGTTGTCTGGGGTTGGGGGAGAAGGAATCGGGAGTGAGTCTCTGGTGGATATGGCTCTCCTTTTGGGGATGATGAATGTGTTCTGAGACCACAGTGGTGATGCTGCATAGCACTGTGAATGAACTGAGCTCTTACACTTGATGTGGTTAATTTTATGTTAACTTTGCTGTTGTTGTAGTCACTCATTTGTGTCTGACTCTTTGCGACCCCATGGACTATAGCACACCAGGCTTCCCTGGCCTTCACTATCTCCCAGAGTTTGCTTAAACTCATGTCCATCAAGTTGGTGATGCCATCCAACCATTTCATCTTCTGTCGTCCCCTTCTCCTCTTGCCCTCAATATTTCCCAGGATCAGGGTCTCTTCCAATGAGTCAGCTCTTTGCAACCAGGTGTCCAAAGTATTGGAGCTTCAGTTTCAGCATATGTCCTTCCCATGAATATTCAGGGTTGATTTCCTTTAGGATTGACTGGTTTGATCTCCTTAGAGAAGACTCTCAAGAGTCTTCTCCAGCACCACACTTTGAAAGCATCGTTTCTTTGGCCTTCTTTATGGTCCATCTCTCACATCCATACTTGACTACTGGAAAAACCATAGCTTTGACTATATGGACCTTTGTTGGCAAAGTGATGTCTCTGCTTTTTAATACACTGTCTATGTTTGTCATAGCTTTTCTTCCAAGGAGAATGTTAACTTAAAAACATAAACTAATGAACCAAAGAATTCATGCACTGCAATGACATGTTTGTTGAATGAAAAAATGGACTGTTGAATGGAAGTTTTATTGATTCATTTGAATGAAATCTTTGTTGAGAGAAAATAAGCAAAAAAAGCCTGAGCCCTAGGCCCTATCCCAGGATAATTAATGTGGAATTCTAGGAATTTTATAAGCCAGCCTCTGGGTGGTTCTGATGAATAGTCAGGGTTGAAACCAGATGACCTCTCCAGTCTTTCTGTCTCATGCGACCTCTCCATTGAGTTCCAGCTTGAGAGCTCCCCCATCTGTGTCTGGGGTTCCTCACACTGACATTCTTGGGCACCTTGAGTTGGAATGTGACTGAGTTGGTTACTGTCCTCTGGTCCGTGCATCTCCTCATCTTTGCCAGTCTTCCCGCTGGTTTTCCAGGTTTACTGTCTCGGTGGATGGTACTCCTCTTCTCCATCACCAGGGCCTTTTAGTAGCAGAACAGGCATGATTTTATACCCAAGGAACTTTTAGAGAGACTAAACCACATAGACAGATTATGACATTGAGGTCAGAAATTGCAGGCTCATAAGTTATTCTTGAAAAGTGTTGTCTGATTTTTCATAAGTGAGGAAATGAAAGCCTCAGACAAATGACATCATCTTGCCTATGGGTTCAGCGAGTGGAGGAGACATTATCCACAATCTGAGTGAGATGAGGGCCTCTGCTTCTGAGTCATGAAGTTGTCTGTGCCAGAAAATCCACTGTCTTGTGTTTATTATTGGGACCAAATGTAAGGTTTGATTTTTAACACGTTTTTCAACCCATAGAATTTGTTTAAACCTATTCAGCATAAAATTTTGTGGGATTTATCATTCCCCAGAGTGCTTCCCAGGTAGCGCTAGTGGTAAAGAACCCACCTGCCAGTGCAGGGGACTAAGAGATGTGGATCGATCCCTGGGTCAGAAAGATTCCCTGGAGGAGGGCATGGCAACCCACTCCAGTATTCTTGTCTGGAGAATCTCATGGACAGAGAAGTCTGGCAGGCTACAGTCCATGGGGTCACACAGAGTGGGACATGACTGCAGTGACTTAGCAAGCACACACGGAGGGATAGCAGGCATGTAGAAAATGGGTTGAAAGAAGGAATCCTATGTTCTCTCTTCCCTGTTCCTGTTACCTAAAATGGCCGTCTATCTTGTTTTCTTATTTTTCCTTTTTCTGTGAAGCTCTTTATTTTGTAGAGCTTCAAACTGGAGATCAGTTTTGTAGGCACAGATGAGAGTCTGGGGGCACTTTGACTTCTTGAACACTGACAAATTGGAAAGTTTATCTCGACGGGAAGAGAGTCATGAAAGAATCATCAGGGCCTGCTTTGTGAGGGAGCTGGTGGATGACCCCACTGCAGCCCTCTGCAAACACGGGGTGCTCACAACTCCAGTGCTGCCCCCCGGGCAGAGGTGATTTATGGCTCTGTGTCTCTGGGCAGGAGATGGGGTGGAAGGAAAACATCACAGCAGAGATTTCCCCTGGTTGTGCAAGTTAGGCATCTCAGAAAGCATCGTTTATTTTCTCCAGCATGTTTAGACTTCTGTCTTTCAGGACAGACGCAAAGATAAACAGGTATGTGCCTACCCTCGTTCCATGGGAGTAAAGAGAACGCAGAGGAGAGCACAGAGCGGGCACGACCAGCATTTCTGAAAGCTTTGGGGGCTTATTTTTCTAAGAGTGATTTATATTTCTTGTAGAGAAAAGTCAGAAAGTGCAGATAAACAAGAAGAAAGAAAACAGCATTCCCAATCCTGTAGACTGGAGGTAAGCCTTGTTAGTGATCAGTGTCTAAACGGAGATCTTTTTCAGTTGAAGTGGCTTTTCTTGGAAGAGGGTTAGACTGTCCACAATATGTGGAGTGCAAAGACGATAAATAGTTTTTATGGCAAATAGTAACATAAAATGTGTGGTTTAATTTATTCCTCGTTGCTGAATATTCAGGTTAAGAGGTTTTTTTTCCCCTCACTGTTTAAGTATTACTATGAATAAGGTTGTTATAGCTCAGTCTTTGTAAGGATGCTTGGTTTCCATAATATAATAGTGGATTCAAGAGGGAGGAATACAGACATTTACAAAAATGTCTGTGCCCTTCCCCTTGGAAAGCAAGTGATGACTTGGGTGTGGTCAGTGGTCACTCTCTGGCCATCCCTGGCCAGGACAAACGTGCTGTCCTGTTTGGGCAGCAGAGCTAGGCTTTGTTAGTCTCGCCTAGAAAGAGGAGCAGTTGAGAGGCTATTTTGTGTCAGGACACACATATGCAGAATCTAGGGAGGAGCCACCCTGCGTTTTTACCTGCTGACAGTGTCATTCCCACGACTGGCTCAGTCTTACACTTTCTGAGCTTCCTGAAGCGCCAGACTCACTTATGCAATGTCTGTGCCTCTGTCCCCCTGGGAAAGGAACTGCTTCATCCCGCTCGTCTCCCTCCAGCTCCACTCTCCCATCAGTGAGGCATGATGGACTTTGAGATGTCTCAGGACGCTGTGATTTTTCATGGGGTGTCTTTCAGCCTGTGAGCCATCCACAAGAATAATATCAAAGCAGAGCTCAGACACACTAATTAGAATTGTACCACCGATAGTGTTTGGATTGGCCCCGATGTTGGTAGGGATCCAATCGTACACTTGCAAAAATAAAACTTTTCTTTGGTTTCTTTCATGATGTGATTTCTCAGCATCCTACGTGTTTGGTTACAAGTCAGCTTCCTCCTTGGACCTTTTATTCCAGAGAGCATTATTAACTTGTCGAGTTGTAAGTCTATCCTTGGGTTGTTTGTATTACGGCTTAAGAGTATGTAAGCCCATTTGTTGATTAAATGCAATTAAGGGAGAATTCATTTTTAGACAGGTTTTCTCTTTTTTTGGTTAGCTCTAACATGAATGCTATTATTTGGATGATTACAGCAATTTTATTTGGTCCTAACTGGCCTTATTGTTACTCTGCTAAAGATGAATGCTTAGATGTAATGATTCTTTGGCAACACATTGAATGAAAACAATTTCCAGAAGCTCAAAGTTTAAGAAATGTTTTTCTACCACAGTTTTACTAGTGTTTCTCCAAAATGAAAATGAGATGGGTGTAGATTTTGTAATGTATAAAAAAGTCCTTATGTTAACTGTTGTAGAGACTGGCATATTTGAAGGCTTCAGAGTATTAATCCGAAATAGTGAAAGGAATCCCTTTCTAAACATTCCATCTTAGAAAAAGAATTTTATTCAACTTTTGGAAGCCAAAGATAATTTTGGCTATGACTCATGTTTAGAAATGGACTATTTTCATCTTAAGTAACTATTGCAGGAAACAGTTTATGCTAATCACTCTGGGATCAACTTTTGACTTTTAGAGGTTTCTGATATGTTTGATTCCCCTCCAGCTAAAAGTTATCTGTTACCACTATTTACATGTAACTCCTTCTGGTGAGAAATAGACAAGTGAATTAACCTGTCAACTTAGTTGCTTGTGTCCAGAACTAACAAAATGATTTGGTAGACAGATGTCTTTTTATAGTACCTGTGATAAAACATGGGCAAATATTTTAGTATAGATTCAGACTGCAGGAAATTCCTCTTTAAGAAAATCTAGTATAAGTAATTCAAATGAAAAGTTGGTACTTACAGCATGACAACATGATAGAAATATCTACTGGGGGACATTTGATAATAGGGTTTGATCTATAATAATATGCTGTGTTATTGGAAACATCTCCCAGAAGAAAATTCTTTTTAGTTATAAAATTGGTGTTATATCACTTTTCATCTGTAAGGAAAGTATTATTCTGAACATTTCTGAAAAGTGGTTTACATGACAAGGGTTTCCTTGGATTGGTGATCTTCACATCAGTGTGTCTACATAGGACCTCAGGTAGAAAATGGGCAGGGGAAGGATGGAGGCCCTTTTCCTTTTCGGCAGTAGTCTAAGAATTATGGTAACAGGATTCCCCAGCTCTCCATCCTTCTGCTCTGCTGCTTCCAACACCAGGGCCCGGCAGGAGATGCCAGAGGAGCCCAGAGACACGTCACGTCTCACGTTTTTTCCTGTGTTTCTTCCTCTCCCCCCTTTCATGAATGATTAATTTGCCTGTGCATGTCATTTTTGACAGTGCTGCTTGCCAAACAAAACAGAATGATGTTAGGTCAAACCGTGGTCCAAAGTTCTGAAATAGAAGCTCATAATATTTGGCATCTTTCCTACTAGAAAAACAAACCAGTGGAGGACAAAGTCAAGAGCAGAGCTCAATTAAACATGGGGAATATGTCGTGAATATTTTATGTCCCCAGGTCTTGCCTTGTGATAGTATTTGTACTTAAAGTGCCTTTTTTTCCCTTTTCCTGTGAAGTTGTCCTGCATGTGTTTCATTAATACAAGCAAGTGTCATGTTAACTTTCGTTTGGAAAAAAATCCCACTTCTCCTGACAGCACTGATGTCTTTCTGATTGAGAATATGCAAAGTAGCTCTTACCTTAATTGGTCCCAAAGAAAATTATGTTTTCCCTTTCCCTGTCTATGTATCTGATGCATTCCCTCATTTATCACCTCTTGAATTCTCGATGCCTCCCCTGTCCTCATCTGACAGCTAGGATTCCTCCGATGACTTTGAACATCATATGGAGTGCTCCACCCTGAAGCTTCCCTGTCCCCCAGTTTGAATAGGAAGGGTCAGGGTTACAGTTTGCATCCACAGACTGAAGGCATCTATGTTTCTGCTTGTATTTTCCAGCTCTATTAAAGTGTAATTGGTATACAGAAACCACACATAATTAGCATATGCAGTTTGCAGAGTCCAGACATATGTATCCACTCTTTTCACCATCACCACAATCTGGGCAATTAACATATCCACCACCTCCCAGGGTCTCCTTGTGTCCCCATTGGTGTATTTTTTTGCTTGTTTCTTTTGTTTGATGTAGTAAGGATGCTTAGCATGAGATCAGCTCTGTGGACAGGTTGTCAGGGACCTCATCGTGAACTCCAGCAGGTCTCTGGAGCTTACTTGTGTGTTACTGGAAGTCTATACCCCCTGGACAACAGCCCCCCGCCCCTCCATCACCACCTTTCTGTTGTTGATTTCTATGAAAAGAAGAAAGTGAAACTGTCGATTGCTCCATTGCGACCCTGTGGACGGTAGTCCACCAGGCTCCTCTGTTCATGGAATTCTCCAAGCAAGAATACTGGAGTGGGTAGCCATTCCCTTCTCCAGGGAATCAAACTGCCATTGCAGGCAAAGTCTTTACCTTCTGAGCCACCAGGGGTTCTACCAGTGACTATTTCAGACGCCTCTTGTAAGAGGAATCATGCGGTGGTTGTCCTTCTGGGACCGATTTGTTTCACCAGCATAACATTTTCTGGGTCCATCTGTCCACCGTGAGAGCAGGGTGGCTTCTCTGCTTTGAGCCCCTGAGATTCCATAGTGAACTTGAGAGAGGATGCAGGACAAGGGGGAGAATGCAAGACAGAGAAGAACATTGACATCTTTTGTTTCTCAGAGTTCTTGATATGATATTTATATTCTGTCCCACTTTAGATTTACAAGCAGAATTGTCAACAGGAGAGAAGTCAGACTGGTGGAGTCAAGTTGCCAAATTTTGGAAGCCTGGGCTTGGTTTGAGTTTTCTGATTGGTGATTTCAGAGCTTTGTTATCAGGTTTCTCTACATAGCTTTGCTGGGTCAGCGAGGGCTAAGAGCTTCTGCTGAAAGGCTTGCTTTCTGCTGTTGATCAGCTGACAGAGGTCTGCCAGCCAGTGGTCTCCTGTGGCTGAGTTCCAGATAGGCTGGCCAATGAGAGAGCGAGGTAGACAGACAGCCAGCCACTCTCACACAAGTACTCCATCATTTGACATCTGGATCATCTGAGAAGAGCAGAGCCAGCCTTTCTTCCTACTAAGCGAGTACTCACTGTGGTATCCTTTCAGTTGGGCACACCAGTCATTAAAGACCAAAGTAAATATACCAGCTTGAAGACAATCCTTTCACAAATATACGAGCGTCAAGTTAAAACCATCTGTCAATCATTGTGTGTTTTTCCTTTTATTTGTTTTAATGAATAGGTGTTGTTTGAATATACTAGAGCCTGAAAAATTAGAAGTCTTATGTTATCACAGTATTTTACCAATGCACAGATAACTGAGGCTTAAATTCTTATTTTGTTTTTATAAATCCACGATGAACATAAATTATTGTCCCTGAAACAGAAGATAGCAACAGGAAGGGAATAAATGCTTATTTGCACACTATTGAACATGTGAACATATAGATTCAGTGTTTTTTCAAACCCTAATGCTTCATGTCACAATAGAAAGTTTGAATGATCAAATCTGGGAACAAATGCAAGATTAATATAGGAGGCAATGAAGCCTTTTTTTTGAAAAATGGAAGAAAAGTGTTGCATGATGTTCGCTTACTTTCATGACACTTGGGATCTGAGTTTCTATTCCCGTATAGCTGTAACTGTATATTAACCCATGAGAGTGTAAACACAGCTACTTAAGAATAAATAACAACTGCATTAGGGCTGGTGCCAACATTTCATGAAGTTTAAAATATTTATAATCAGAGAAGTTAAAGAGAGAAGGCAGGGGTTGGCTGTGGTCCCGTTTGTGTTTCCTGTGTAAAAACTGTGGCCGAATCTTTAGTGTGAGTCCACCCTTGGGGACCTTCTGTATTTCTTTTGTATCTGAGGTTGTCTTGTGCTAAAGATTTCTCTGGATTCAGTGTCATGTTATAAAGAAAAAAAGAGGGCTTTAAATATTTTCTAGACCTGCCAAAGTCTAATTATGGTGAGAGTCTAATTATGGTTAATATTTTTATATATATTTTTAACTGAAGTAAAGTTGATCCACAATGTTGTATTAGTTTTAGGTATATAGCAAAGTGATTCTGTTTTATATATACACATATATTCACACCCCTACACAGACACACACACACAGACACACACACACAGACACACACACACACACACATATACTTTTTCAGATTCTTTTTCCATATAGGTTATAATGAAATATTGAGCATAGTTCCCTGTGAATACAGTAGGTCCTTGTTATTTATCTGTTTTATATATAGTAGTATGAATGTGCTAATTCCAAACTCCTAATTCACCCTCTCTTCCCCTTTCCCTCTGTGCAAACCCTAAGTTTTCTGTCTGTGAGTCAGTTTATGTTTTGTTAGTAGTTCATTTGCATCAGTTTTTAGATTCCACATAGAAGTGTTATAACATTTGTCTTTCTGACTTGTGTTGCTTAGTATGACCATCTCTAGGTCCATGAGTGTGGCCGCAAACGGCATTTGATTAGTCACTATAGTTTGTGCAGCTACAGGATGAAAATGAGAGGGAAAGACTCTGGGCTGCACACAGAGTCACCCTGAGCTTACATGCAACCTGGTGGAAAAAATATAAACGTAGCACATCTTTAGAAAATACATAAAACAAAGCATGTAAATGATGAGAGCTGATTGCAAATTAAATTCATACAGCAGCAAGTTCTAGTATTTATCATTGTGGTTTGATCAGGGGACGTTTTCTGGAGGAGGTAAATCCTCTTTGCAGCTTGCAGACGTGATGGAAATTTGTAACATGGGGAGAGGCTAGTACTATCTTCCTAGGGGGTCAGGCTGGATCTGAGGTGGACAGGACTTCAGGAGGAAGGCGTGTCACAGCTGATGCACCAGGTGACATGGTTGGCATCTTTCGTAGAACAAATGTTCTATGAATGTTCTTTTTTGGTTGCAGGAGGAAACTGGAATGTTTTGTAGTTGATTTTGGGGGGCCCTTGCCTTTCTGTATTAATTTCCTTGATGTGTGAAGTTGCACTGACAAGCAGCCACTGAAAGCCTATGCTCTTCTCTATCGACTTGCTGTGCTTCCATCAAGTGCAAGTCGCAGGGCTGCTCTTTGTCTTTGGGTTTGTAAGCCAGGCTGCTGAAGCTGTTCCCCACCAGACAAGAACTCTGAGCTCCCCTTGGTTTGCACAGAACATGGAGGTTTTCACCTCAAGGCATGGAGACCATCTTCATCGGTCAGTGCTTCTCCCTTTAGGTCTCTGGAGCTGAGAGGACGAGCCTTGTAGGAAGTCCCTCTTTCTCCATGCAGGCTCAGAAGAGGAGGAAGTGCCAAGGAAGGTGAAGCATCCTCCATAACTCAGTCCGTCTGTCAAGGTCACCGAGAGGCAGGGCTTTGGGTAAGGTCAGGCTTGCTTGCTGAGTAATGAGCCTATTCAGGGTAATATGAATATGCTGCCTATATCCAGACCAATCCCATGGGTTTGCTGGAAGTGTACAGACTCTGGGGGACTAGATGACAAAGATCTAAGTGGCTTCTCTCCTGCTCTATCCGAGACCACAGACACAGTGAAAGGGAATCTAAGTGCTATGGACATAATTACATCCTCCCAAAATTTAACCAGTCAGTTGACTTCCTTTAGAAGTCAACCCTGAATATTCATTGGAAGGACTGATGCTGAAGTTGAAGCTCCAGTACTTTGGCCACCTGATACAAAGAATCAACTCACTGGAAAATACCCTTTTGCTGGAAAAGATTGATAGCAAGAGAAGGGGGCAACAGAGGATGAGATGGTTGGATGGTATCACCAACTCAGTGGACATGAGTCTGAGCAAACTCTAGGAGATAGTGAAGGACAGGGAAGCCTTCAGTCCATGGGGTCACAAAGAATCAGACATGACTTAGTGACTGAACAGCAACAAAATTTGTATGTTGAAACCCTAGCCACTAATTTGACCATGTTCAGAAACAGCCCCTTAGGAGGTAACTGAGGTAAAATGAAGTCATAAAGGAGAAGAGGGTGACAGAGGATTAGACGGTTGGATGGCATCGCCGACTCAATGGACACTGAGTTTGAGCAAACTCTGGGAGATAGTGAAGGATAGGGGAGCCTGGCATGCTGCAGTTCACGGGGTCGCAAAGAGTCAGACATAACTTAGCAACGGAACAACAAAAACACAGCAACAACCTGATCCAATAAGCTTAGTGTCTTTGTAATCGGTACCAGAGAGCTCTCAGCCGGGTATGCACACAGTGAGAAGGCACCGTCTACAAGCCAGGCAGCCGCTCTCCCCAGAAACCCAGCTGGCCAGCACCTTGGTCTTGGACTTCTAACTCTGGAACAGTAGGAAAAGTGTCTTTCTGTTGTTGAAGCCCCCCAGTCTGTGGTACTTCGTTATGCCTACCTGAGCCAACCGATAAGCTTAGGTCTCCGTACTGCTCAAGCTAATTAATGAAATCCTCAAGTCTGAGTTTGTGTATATAAAAGGATTTGCGGGGTATGAATGCTAGGTGGGGAGAATTGCATGGGTAGGAAGTGATAGCCTTAGAAGTATTTCCTTGTTGAAATAGACCAGGAACTGCTTGGAATGGAAATTTATGCCATCCCAACAAAACATATGGAGAAGGAAATGGCAACCCACTCCAGCATTCTTGCCTGGGAAGTCCTGTGGACAGAGGAGCCTGGCAGGCTAGTCCATGGGGATAAGAGTTGGACATGACTGAGTGACTAAACAACAGCAAACAACAAAGGATAAGTTACTCAGCTGATAGATGGGAAGGAGAGGGATATCTTCATGGAGCTGAAAACTTAATACTGTATTTAGTTCACTATACCAGTCCCCCCTTAAGATGATCCTAAGATTAACTTGATTTATTTTGTTTTAAGGTACATTTAGTAACTTAATCCTTAAAAGTCAACATGGTGATCACTGTACACAGTTCCCTTCTTTCCCAGAATGATGTCTGTTTCTCTTACTAAGTTCCCAGCTTTGTCAGTTCATCCCATATTTCAGTTTTGATGTCAGCTTTGAGAAGCAGAAATTGCCCCCTCTGTTTCCAACTTGAAAGGCACGTTTACAATTCTGTGTAACAAATGGCATCATTCTCACAAAGTCTGTGTTATCTGATAGGACTAAGGGGTGATTTTCATTGGCTTCAGAATTTTTACCAGTTTTATATATATATATACACAATATTATTCAAGCATACCTTTGTGTATGAAAGGGTGCTGATTTAGAACCAATTTACATTAGCCCACTCATTTTCAAATTCCTGAAATTAATCAGTCTTATTTAGAGTGCCACAGCTTTCATGTAGATATTTTAGGGGAAAAAAAATATCTCATTGCTGTGAGCTAAGATTCTCAGGCAAGATTCTAGAAAAGTCCAATATGAATCTAATAGCTCTTAATGATTTCTGAGTTTTTCCTATTTTTACCTTAGTACCTTTCCTGTGACTATCCCAGAAAATTCTAGAAGTCTTCTAAAGATTAATTCAAATGGAGGTCACAATGTGTGTGTCTTGAGTTGAAAATCAAGATGAAATTTGCATATGTGTTGAATGAGTTAAAGGTACGTAGTATAAAAATACTTCCTGCCCAATACCTCCTTGGGGCTCCAGGTCTGTTCTGGGGAATAGCTGTATGGTGGCAGGGGAGGGGAAGGTGGTGGAAACAAGGTCTCACATATGTTTCCATGCTTGGATTGAATGCAACAAGTCACACACTAGGTGGGTAGAACAGAGCTGGTAAATAGTCTTCTGGAAAGAAAGATGTCTTTAGTTGTCATTGTCCCATAGGTGCTATTTTTACCTGTGAGTTTTTCATTTAATGTGTGTTTCCAGCTGCTGGTGATATTGCCAGAGACGGGCAGACTGAAAGAATGGTCACTCTCACGTTTATTCATCTCATTCATTCATTGGTCCGTAGTCAATCAGATCTGAGTAGCTTGGATTAAGGAGTTGAAGAGAAAGTTTTGAAGAGTTCTGAAGAGTTCACAGATTTGAGGGTGATCAGGATGGAAAATGGAGAGGACTCTAATCAAGTATGTAATGTCAGAGTGAAAGGAGCAAATTGTCAAGAATGGGACCAGGGATTCAATATGTTATTGGTAATGATAGCTATTTAATGCTGAGAGTGGGCTCCCTATTGAGCACCTCCCAGGCCTCGTTTCACATGATGTCCAAAAAATCCCTTCAAGGTGAGCACCACCACCACTGCCGTCAGACAAGACCAAGTCTTAAGGATATAAAGTCACAGGCCCCAGATCTCAAAACTGTGAACCTTGATCAATAATAGTTCCTCTTACTAGTGTGCTGAACTTCCTTTTACTTTGTCAAATTCCTCTTTTCAAAAAGTATCCAAAGATGGAATGAAAGAATCTATAATCACTCTAAATAAAACTTTATCAAAGAAGGAAAGCTGACCCCCCAAAAGCCATAATCTCACTGACTCTGTAACATATGATGGTCTTTTGCTGGCTATGCCTGCTTTTGAGGGAATGAACCCTAATCTGAACGCTTCTGTTTCTATAATTGACCCTAGTCGTTAGAGCATGTGCCCCACTGAAGTTCCTCCTGGGGTGGGCAAGGGCCTAAGGCACACAAGTTGGAATGAAGAATTGAGATCAAGCTTGCTTATCATTGGCATTTTAATTTCCTCTCTTTTACTGCATGATATATATTTTAATGATAGCACTTTAAAATCCAGGCTCCCAAGGAAAAGAAAACGATATTGCATGTAAGGACTTGGGGATTAGATGGCGGGACAGTCTGAAGCCTAGCATATGGGGCTTACTCCTACCTGATGTCACATGTATCCCAAGATCTTTTCCGCTTGATGTTGGGACTGGTTAGGTCATGGGATTTTATTTGTGTGCTGGTGTGCTAAATTTTTAGAGTGATATGGTGATGTCAGGGAAGTTGGACTAAGATTACTTTTTTTGTCATAATGATGAAATTCAGCAACAGTTTCCAAAACCAAGCATTTGTGTCATTCCTTGAGTTGAAGGGAAATCTTGGATTATAAAACTTATTAAAGAGCATCTTAGTATCTCAGAGACTCGGGGTCAGAAGAAAGTTAAATGACTAGAGTGTTTTGAGCTTTGTCTCCTTTTTATTGTCCTGCTGTTCTGAATCTCTTGGTTCTTTTTTATATGTTGACCACTCTTGGGGTTACGAATGCCAGCTAGTACACAAAACTGAGAGCCTGTTTGCTGTTGTTTAACTGACATTGTGTTAAATCTGGAGGAATATGTATTTTTTTGCCCAAGTGAGCTACAAAAATCAATACATACTAAAAAAAAAAAAAATTAAAGAAAGTGTTGAAGAACCAGTAATATTCTAGGATACATCCTCCAAGAAGACCAATACAGAGGCCCTGCCTCCTGAAACAATGAGTTGAGAAAATGAAAACAGGTGGTTTAATTTAGCTAAGAATAACAATAAGAGATTAAAACAATAAATACTGGAGAGCTGCTGCTGCTAAGTCACTTCAGTCGTGTCCAACTCGGTGCGACCCCATAGACGGCAGCCCACCAGACTCCCCCGTCCCTGGGATTCTCCAGGCAAGAACACTGGAGTGGGTTGCCATTTCCTTCTCCAATGCATGAAAGTGAAAAGTGAAAGGGAAGTCGCTCAGTCGTGTCTGACTCTTCGTGACCCCATGGACCACAGCCTACTAGGCTCCTCTGTCCATGGGATTTTCCAGGCAAGAATACTGGAGTGGGGTGCCATCGCCTTCTCCAAAATACTGGAGAGGGTGTGGAGAAAAGGGAACCCTCTTACACTGTTGGTGGGAAAGCAAACTAGTACAGCCCCTATGGAGAACAATGTGGAGATTCCTTTAAAAACTGGAAACAAAACTGCCATATGACCCAGCAATCCCACCGCTGAGCATACACACCAAGGAAATCAGAATTGAAAGAGACACGTGTACCCCCAATGTTCATCGCAGCTCTGGATAGCTAGGACATGAAAGCAACCTAGATGTCCATCGGCAGGTGAATGGATAAGAAAGCTGTGGTACATATACACAATGGAGTATTACTCAGCCATTAAAAAGAAAGCATTTGAATCGGTTCTAATGAGGTGGATGAAACTGGAGCATATTATACAGAGTGAAGTAAGTCAGAAAGAAAAACACCAATACAGTATAATAACACATATATATGGAATTTAGAAAGATGGTAACGATAACCCTGTATGCAAGACAGCAAAAGAGACACATAAAGAACAGACTTTTGGACTCTATGGGAGAAACCAAAGGTGAGATGATTTGAGAGAATAGCATTGAAACATGTTTATTACTATATGTGAAATGATCACCAGTCCAAGTTCGCTGCATGAAACAGGACACTCAAAGCCAGTGCACTGGGCCAACCCTGAGGGATGGGATGGGGAGGGAGGTGGGAGTGGAGCTCAGGATGGGGGACACATGTACACCTGTGGCTAATTCGTGCCAATGTATGGCGAAAACCACCGCAATATTGTAAAGTAATCAGCCTCCAATTAAAATTAATTAATAAAAAAAACAGTACACTGTTTTAAATTGATCTTTCAAAAGTTGGTTAGAAGGGAAAACATACAATCGTGGACCAATTTAATGAGTGTTCTGTTGTAATGGCTTCTGGCTTCAGTTGAGCTCAGTTCAGTTCAGTTGCTCAGTCATGTCCGACTCTTTGCGACCCCATGAATCGCAGCATGCCAGGCCTCCCTGTCCATCACCAACTCCTGGAGTTCACTCAGACTCACACCCATTGAGTCAGTGATGCCATCCAGCCATCTCATCCTTTGTTGTCCCCTTTTCCTCCTGCCCCCAATCTCCCCAGCATCAGAGTTCTTTTCCAATGAGTCAACTCTTCGCATGAGGTGGCCAAAGTATGGGAGTTTCACCTTTAGCATCAGTCCTTCCAAAGAAATCCCAGGGCTGATCTCCTTCAGAATGGACTGGTTGGATCTCCTTGCAGTCCAAGGGACTCTCAAGAGTCTTCTCCAACACCACAGTTCAAAAGCATCAATTCTTCGGTGCTCAGCCTTCTTCACAGTCCAACTCTCACATCCATACATGACCTGGAAAAACCATAGCCTTTTCTAGGTGGACCTTCGTTGGCAAAGTAATGTCTCTGCTTTTCAATATGCTATAGATGAGAACAAACTGAATGAATGAAGGAAGGAATGAGTGGACAAAGTTGGTACAAAATGGCAGAGGGAAGGAAAGGACTGCACCCTGTTCAAGTGTAGAAACACACACGTGGACACCCGGTGGCATGGTCTGTGTGCAGGGTCTCACAGGCGGTGCCTTCTTCTGGCTCCTTTGAGTTCGAATGTGGGAGAAACGCTGGGCCATCAGTGTCCACGGGTGCTGTCACCCGGGCCTCCTTCACTGAGCCCTGCTATTCTGGGACTCCAACTCAGGCCCAGAGAAAGACTTAATCACTGGGCTTCAGGCTTCAATTTGGAAAGTCTCCCTATTTCATTTCTTCCAGAATAGTTCCACCGCATCACTGCTGTGTGCTAGCTGGACAGCTGCCCTTTCTCCTTCAGGGATGACCACAGCAAAACAAATACTGCTGTCTCACTCCAGGGCCAAGAAATGGAACTTTATCAATGGCGCTGAAGCCCTTCTGTACCCGAGACCACACCCCCTCTTCCCCCATGGCGGTGACGGTGCCCACTCACCTTGTTTGCTTGGTCAGTTGCGTTCCTCCTAGTTTCTGCCTATCTGTGACTCACGTTGCTTCCCTGTGTGTGTGTTTGAATGTGGCGTAAATGGAATGGTATTGCAGTGTGGCCCGTTTTGCTCAAGGTTATTTGCATTTAATCTGTGATTAGTGTAACTGTGGTATTTTCATTCCCACTGCCACACAAATGCCCACTGTATGAATATCCCCATGACTTATTTTATTATTCTCCCGTCAACAGGCATTTATTTGGCTTGGTGGCAGATTATTATGTGTACACACAATGTGGATATGGAAATAGTAAATGTCCCTTTGTGCACATGTACAAATATTTTCCTAGAGTGTATTGCTTGGGAGTAGAATTTCTTGGTAGTAGGGAATGTGCATTTTCAACTTTTCTAAATAGTGCAGAATTGCTTTTTCAAGTGAATGGTCAGCAGTTTATAGAAGTTTCCCCAGATCTACATACATGCTAAGACATGTATTTTTTTTAACTGTACTGATGTATGGTTGATTTGCAATGCTGTTAATTTCCGCTATGCAGCAAAGTGATTTACTTGTGTGTGTGTGTGTGTGTGTGTGTGTATGGTGCTGGTTTAATTGCTAAATTGTGTCCAACTCTTTGTGATCCCATGGACTCTAGCTCAGCAGGCTCTGGTGTCCTGAACCAAGGACACCTGGCTCAAGAATCCTGGAGTGGGTTGCCATTTCCTTCTTCAGGTGTGTGTGTGTATTCATATTCTTTGCAATTATGGTTTATCACAGGATATTGTTTATAGACCTTGCTGTTTATTCATTCTATATATAACTGCGTCTGCAAATTCCAAACTCCCAGTGCGTACCCCACACTGTCTACCCTATGGCAATCACAAGACTGTTCTCTAAGGACATGGATTTTTAAGGTGTTTAACTCTCGTTCAGTCACTAAGTTGTGTCTGGCTTTTTGTGACCCCATGGACTGCAGCATACCAGGCTTCCCTGTCCTTCACTATCTCCCTGAGTTTTCTCAAATTCATGTCCATTGAGTCGGTGATGCCATCCAACTATCTCATCCTGTCACCCCTTTCTCCTCCTGCCCTCAATCTTTCCCAGCATCAAGGTCTTTCCCAATGAGTCGGCTCTTTGCATCAGGTAGCCAACGTTTTGGAGCTTCAGCTTTAGCATCAGTCCTTCCAGTGAATATTCAGGATTGATTTTCTTTAGGATTAACTTGTTTGATCTCCCTGCTATCCAAGAGTCTTCTCCAGCACACATCTAACTGTTACCAACCTCGAAAATGTGATGTGCCTTATCTCCTTGTCTGAACTTTGCTCCCCGCTTGCTTACGAGAGGCATTTCTGTATTTTTAGCAATGCTTTTTTTGGCCTTACAGTCTCATATCGGATACTAATTTAGCACAGCAAAGAGTTCTCTTTAGGGAGCATCTGCCTGGCACATCCTCCCCATCCTTCCACTTCTGGCTTTTCTGTGTTCCTTCCAAGCATCATCTAGCTGGCTTTTGTTAGTTTATGGTTTGTAACTCTGTTGGGAGGGTCAGTGTAGCTGGAGAGTGTGGTCGTTTCCTAGAGGCTGTGGTGATTGTCTGCTGCTGTTCGGGGCGAGTGAAGGATGGGAGCGATGAGCTGACGTGTAGCACCATCTGTGCAGTGATCCATGCTGGGTAAGTCATCACTGGAGGCTCTTCACTTACCCGTGAGAATGGACCCAGAGGTTCAGGGCAGAGTCTGAGTGTGGTGTCATGTGCCTGTCTTGCTGACCAGGGTTAGAGGTGGTGACTGTTGACCGAGATGGGGTCCGAGGGCCTTTTCAGACCCCAGGTTCACTGTGCAGGCTCTGTTCCTCTGAGGTGAGCATTCCCAGACCTGAAGGACTGAAGATTGGGGCAGGACAGCAGAGGACTCGCTCTTGGGTGGATGTGAGGATGGAGAAGCAGGGGAGCCAGGTCCCACAGCTCTGTCGCTGGATGCTGGTGGCAGAAAACTGCATCTGTGGTCGCCAGGCTGCTGGGTGTGACTCCCAGACACATCTGTTGGCCTGGACCAGACACTGTTGGACGGCCACCCTCGGGCCTGCCCTGGCTGAAAACCTGCCCCGTTCATTGCCCAGGCTCTGGAGTTTATCGAAGTACTACACTCTTGGTCCCTTAGCTGCTGGACCCTTCATCCCACCAGCTTCCTCTCTGTCTCCTCCTGCTGATATCACCCTGGGTTGTTCCTGATGGTCACACATCACGATGAGTCGCCATTCCTGTTTCAGTTCCGGTATCGTTGATGATGTTCTTGTTTCTGGTGTCATGGAGATGCAGCCAGCCACGGTGGGGATATGAGCTTGCAAGTAGTGAGACTGGGAACCAGATGAGCTGGTTTTCTGACTCTTAGACCCACTGTGTGCCTTTTAAAGTCCTAGAGCACGAGGGGATCAATATGATACCCGTGGCTCAATGTCACATGCCGGGGCGATGACACACACCGAGTGCTCATCATGTACCGGCTGTTACGCAAGACGTAATTTCATTTGTGTGGCTACATTACTTTTCTAGAAAGAAAGCTGAAGCTCAGAGGGGATAAGCGACTTGACAAGCGCTATCTGAGCCCATGTTTGCTTGTGGTATATAGATACAGGGTTTCTTTAATAGAAAACTCCGCCAACATATTTTGGACCTATTTATTTCAAAGGCATCAGTGGCATTTATTATTTAAAGAATTATTAGATGAGAATTATTTTCCAAAGAGGAAATACTGGATATATAATGAAAAAAATTTCCTATATATCCAATATTTAGGATATATATACATAGAGGGGAAAAGTTTCCAATTTGGGTGAAATAGATCGTCATGTTTTGCTGTCCAGAAGCTGAAGCAAACTGTGTTTAGAAGGCAGACAGCAGTGGGAGGAGCCTCAGTGGTTGCGGGAAACAAGACCGGGATAGATGCGGGGAGGGCAGGGAGCCCCTTGCAAGCTGGGTGGTATCAGTAGTTTTTTCTTGCTGCTGAAGCAAATCTCCACAAGTTTAGCAGCTATTCTCTTACAGTTCCGGAGGATCCAGAGGAGACTGTTTCCTTGTCTTTTCCAGCATCTGATGGATGCAGAATTCTAAAGGGTTTCTTTTCTTTTCTTAATTTTAATTGGAGGCTAATTACTTTACAGTATTGTGGTGGTTTTTGCCATACATTCACATGAATCAGCCATGGGTGTACATGTGTTCCCCATCCTGAACTCCCCTCCCACCTCCCTCTCCATACCATCCCTCAGGAGGGTGGGATGATTTGAGAGAATAGCATTGAAACATGTATATTATCATATGTGAAATAGCTCGCCAGTCCAGGTTCAATGCATGAGACAGGGTGCTCAGGGCTAGTGCACTGGGATGACCCTAAAGGTTTCTTTAAATGAGAAACTCCTTGGCTCGTGGCCCCTTCTCCCATCTTTAGAATGCATCATTGCAGCCTGCTTCTGTCATCACGTTGCCTCCTCTGCTTCTGCAGTAAACTGTCCCCAGTGGACAGCAGTGATCACATGTAGAGACCACACAGATAATCCCAGATAATCACTCCAGCTCCAGCTCCTGAACTTAATTATGTCTGCAGAGGTCCTCTTTGCCATATAAGGGAACATTTATGGGTCACAAAGATTAGGATGTGGGCGTAAGTTTTTATTCAGCCTAGAATGATTGGCTTGAAAGGACCGAGGAGTCATTTGATGGATTCCAAGGAGACCTTTCCATGAGAAGGCTGGATTTCCAGGGGCTGGAAGAAATATCTAGCAACAAGACAGAAATGCTAGGAGGCTCTGTAGGGAAGAGCAGTTAACAGCTTACTGACCAGGCAGGAAGTAATACATCTTGTGTTCAGTTCAGTCACTCAGTCGTGTCCGACTCTTTGCGACTCCATGGATAGCAGCACGCCAAGTTTCCCTGTCCATCACCAACTCCTGGAGCTTACTCAAACTCATGTCCATCGTGTCGGTGATGTCATCCAACCATCTTATCCTCTGTCATCCCCTTCTCCTCTCGCCTTCAATCTTTCCCAGCATCAGGGTCTTTTTCAATGAGTCAGTTCTTCACATCAGGTGGCCAAAATATTGGAGTTTCAGCTTCAGCATCAGTCCTTCCAATGAATATTCAGAACTGATCTCCTTTAGGATGGACTGGTTTGATCTCCTTGTACTCTTGTGTTACCTGCACATTATTGATTGGAGCCATAGCAATATCCTTTATCTAACAAATCTCTAGCCACAGACATTAGTTTCTGCAAAAAAACCCTGGTCATAAAGTGTTAAGCATCAGCTGGAGAAGGAGGAGGAGTTGGGTGGACACGTGTGTATACATTTCACCTCCCTTCCTTTGTCTTGATGTTCAGTGCAGTACCTGGTACCTGTAATACCACATCCCCACCCTCCTCCAGCTGCGGTAGGGTGTGTGCACTCATGTCCTGTCGGACTGGGGTGATCAGGGCCTCACAGAAAACCTGGCCCATCCAGGGTATGATTTTTCCCCTCAGCTCTCAGAGGAAAGTCTTTGTGTATAAATTAACCTCACTGTGGTATGATGGAGACTATAAAGGTCACCTGAATTTTCAGAGTAAATCATGAAACTCGAAACCTTTTCAAGCTTAACCTTCCGGTGACAGACTTCCATCCTCTGAGAAATATTGTTTACTGCACTGAAATATTACAGGAAGAAGTTTAGGGCTTTGGGGGTTATGTTTGACGTCTTGAAAACCTTGGTTCCCACAAGATGCTGTGCACAGCCAGGGAAGTAATTCTGTCCGTGGTGTCATTTGTGTCAGGACCAGGGCATCCACCACGTGGTAGAGCTGTGTTTGCAGTATAGAAAAGCAGATACTACGGGCCTTTGAAGAATTTGAGACCCTCTGTCCTAGAAGACTGGGAGTACTCAGAGCTGAAGTCAGCCCTTACCCAGAATCAACTTCCCCAGAGGGAATTTTCCAGACTTACACAGCAGACCGGTAATAAAACACAAACTGTAAAGAGTCCTCCAGCAACAAAAACACGTGGGATGTTTTCGTATATAATATTTCACACTAAATGTAATTGTAGATTAGTTTTTATAGAGAAAATATTTATTGAAGCCAGATATGCTTAAATCCTTTCATTTCCTCAAGTATGACAGAGTGCTGGGAATATGCCCCTGTGTAATTTCCTACCAGTTCGCCTCAGTTACGGACAGAGCATGAGGTCTGCAGAGGCTGCATGTGGGGAAGGACCCAGATGGAAATCTTAAATTGCCTGTAAGCCCTCTGTTCTGTGGTTCAGAATCACAGCGCACCTGTGGTCCCCCGCCCACTCCCCAGCTGTGGCCCTAACCCTTTGCAGTGGGAGTGGTGGGACACTGTGGATGTCGTATGGGTGGGGCATGGGTGGGGTGGGCTGGGGGCATGATATGGGGGTGACAGGCATTGGTGTGGTGTCTTGGGGCAGGCATTGGTGTGGTATCTTGGGGGCGTGGCAGGGGTGCTGTGGGTAGACTGTGGGCGGGGTGGGGCCGTGGCGTGGGCATCCACAGAGCCCTCTCCTGCTCTAAACTGGCACATGGTCTGTTTAGTTAAACCTGTATCAGATTTAGTTAAACCAAAACCCGTGTTTGTAGTCTTTACCAGACATCAACATTTGCACCAATATTTTTTATGACATTATTAAGTACTCATTATTAATAATGTATTATTGTTTAGAATTTAACAGTGTCTAAATGGCTGGTGTGAACAAACTTAGCAGCTATAGTTAGGAGGGTGCAGGTTCTAAACCTTGTATCGTCCACCTGCTAGTTGTGGGGCCTCATCAAGGAATTGACCAGAATCATGTGTTGGGTCTCCTGTAAGATGCAGGGACATCTGCCTCACAAACCCACCTGTGCAAATGTGAAGTGCCCAGCACACTGCCTGGCTGATGATATTACTCATTTAATAATGAAAGTAAAAGTGGCAGTGAGGTCTTGCCCACTATTACAGGAAGACGTTTAGGGCTTTTCATCTGAGCTCCTCATCTTGTGCTGAAACCACTAGGACAGGTGGTCCCTGATTTACGATGGTTCAACTTATAGTTTTTTGACTTTATGATGGTGGGAAAGTGATGTGCATTCAATAGAACCCATACTTCAAATTTGGGGTTTGGATATTTTCCCAGACTGGAAATAGGGGGTCTGATCCTATCTTGTGATGCTGGGCAGCATTGGTGAGTCAAACTCCCCTGCAGTCACAAGGGGACGCACCTGACATGTTGACTATCATGCGGGATGCAGACAGCCATTCTGTGTTTTGCTTTCGGTACAGTATGCGGTCAATTACATGACTTGTCAATGCTTCAGTATGAAATAATCAGTGCGTTAGATGAATGTGCACAACTGTAGGCTAATGTAAGTGTCCTGAGCATTGAAGGTAGGCAGTGCTAAGCTGTGGTGTTTGGTAGGTTTAGGGGTATTCATGCATTTTCAGTTTCCTGTATTTTCAACTTGATGATGGGCTTATCAGAATATAACACCATGGTAAGTTGAGGAAGATCTGTACTTAAAGGTCATATTTCTTTTTAGGACAACTGAGGATATTTGAGCCATGAAATGGACAGATAAAAGGTCTTTGCCTTAGGGAGCAAATGGACTTTGTAAGTGGTCAGGATGGCATCATACTGTCACCAGCAGATATTTGAGCTGAGCATCTGAAATCCAAGTGGTGAAGCATCTGAGCCGGCAAGGTTTGGTGCTGTGTCCCCAAGAAGAGAGCCTCTGAGATCTTCCCCGCCACCACCCCTGGTCTGATGCTGTTCGCACAGCTGTAGCTTTCAGGTTGAGGTTCCCGCTGCAGCTCTTCGGTGTGTGTGGGAGATCTGGAATTGGCACTTGGGTGTGCATGTCTAGGCGTGTGCCTGAGACTGTTGTGAAGTTCCTGTTGAGTTCTCCTTGGAGAGTGACTATAGGCAACGCTGACTCTGAAAATTGTTTTTCAAAGGGCAGGTATAACTTCGTCTCAGCCTTATCAGATGGGTCTCTTCCTGTTGCATTCATACACCCTCAAGGCTAATCTTGGTTTTTTTCTCTCTCTTTTCTTGAAGAAGATTTCACTGGTCTATTGGGTCACCCTCATAGGAGCATGTCCTTTCAACTTAGAGTTTTCATCTTTTCTGGATATATGCCCAGGGGTGGGATTCCTGGAAAGCCATAATCGTTAAAATATTAATCAATTGAATTCTTGTCCTGATTCCCCCTTTCTCTTTTCAAACTCTTTTGGCCACAGACTACTTTTTATTTGGAGGAAGCCCTGTCCAGGCTTGTACTTCCATTTTTCTGAGTCAGAGTGCTGATTCTATGAGAGCTCATGTAAGACAGTTAGGGTCACCGAAATGGTTAGTGGAATATGTCTATTGGTGTGATCATATTTGCAAAAAGTAGAATTGAATGCTTTCGTGATCTTAGGGTGACACCGTCAACACTGGAAAACCAGACTTTTTCCACAGGTGAGAAATGCCTCCCCCCCTTGGAGCTCTGGTGTCCTTGTAGGGTCCCCAGTGTCACCCCCCACTAGTTTTCCTCCCTCTTCACCATCCCTCATGCAGTGCTGTACCTGGGACATGCTGCTCAATCTCATCAGGAGAAAAAACAAGCTTTTCTCTCCACAGTCCAAAGAGCTCGGCTTTTCCTGGAGGAGCGAGGAACCCCTGGTCCAGTCATTGGGTTTGGAGGAAGGAGGCCCTTCTCCCCCTGTACAGTGTTTGGAGGCTGGATGTATGGATGGTCCCATGTGGATGAGATGTGCTCATGGGTTGCCAGGGATGAGCAGCAGTGCATGATGGGAGAGTGTCTGGACCTGTGTGGCCACATGGAGACTGTCACTCACCATGAGTCCCTTGAACAAGCTGTTCACACTTCAGACCCCCATTTCCTGATTATAAAGTAGGAATAGACTCCACCATCTCCAAGATATTGTTTGTTTTTCAGAAATTGTAGATAGTATTTAAATTTCAGTACCTAAGAGAAGTAAGTGAAATCTCTCCTGAATTTACTTTGGGCTTATAGCTTGTAACCAAGAATATTCATTGATGTCAATGAGTCATTTCAGGAAGTGCTTTTTAACTTTTCTGTGGGATTATATTTGACTTGAAATGTTTTATTTTCACAGAATCCTGACTTATCAAGGATCCCAGCCTATCTATGAGCTGAATTGGTCTAGCAAACTCAGCGATAACAGAATGGATGCTGTCTCTAATGAGTCAATCAGTGAGGTCTCAAAGGGATAAAAATTATGGAAAAATGTACATAATTTGCCACAGTAAAAGAGCTAACTTATGGCTGAAAAGAATACTTCATACCCGGTATTATTGCTGATTTGTCCCACAGGTGTGAATACACTCAGAAAGCATAAACATTTGGAAGTTATTGAAAATTTATTGGAAATGTAGTACAAAACTCCCACCCTTTCTTTGTTCCTGTGCAAAAATCTAGAATTAGTATAGTTGGCTGGGGTTTGTCTTATATCTCAATGGTGTCATTTCCCACATGTGAGAAAATTGAATAGGGTGGATTGGAGAATAATAGGCTGTTAAACAACAGTTTTACATGCTTTTAGGATGAAATACGGGTGGTAGGAAATGTGCGTTGTGAAATCTTCAAGCTGAATACAGGAAGAAGCTGACCCACAGCAGGTGTTTTGATTAACAGAGAAGTTAGTTTATAGCATAATAAAGAATGGCATGAAGGATTATATTGCCCTCCAAAATAAGACAGATTTGGTGGGGAGTGGGAAGGGGAACAATTTTTCCCTCCCCCAACTATAGAAGTAATAGATATTAACTGTAGAATTTGGAAAAAGTGCAGAAACTAGAAATCACTAATGGTACCACCATTTTCAGACAAATACTCTTACTTCCTTCTAACACTGTTTGCTGCGTGTACTTGTATGTGCATGCACACGTGGGTCTCATTTCTTTTGGTGTACACAGGGTGCATCGTGTGTTTTCCACAAGGTCAAATAGGTCATCAGTGATGTGAGAAGATTGGAAACCTAGGTCAACAAGACCCAAAAGTTCTACTCTTTGTGTTAAGAACTTTTCTCTTTTCGTTTATACTAATCTAGAAGTTACTTATTTTGTTCTTTGTACTTGGTCAACCTTCTTACTTACTGGGTTTTAATAGTGTTTCCAAAGGGTGTGTTGTTTAGTGGTTGCAAGTATGGAATTACTTAGTCTATTTTATACATGAGCCCACTTTAATCAAAAGTCAATCCATCGTGATCCATGAGGTAGCTTAAGAATTTATCAGTTCCTTCTCATTTCTTCAAACAGAGCCACCCAGATTCTTTCAAATGGTTTAAGGACCTCCTGAAAGTAAAACTGTAAACCACAAATAGTGTTTAGCACACTTTGATGTCAGCAAATTATTCCTCCTACCTAATTTCAATACCTTGTGGCACAGCTTACCCCATTTCCTTTAGATTCTTCTCCCTTGGCAATGGGGAACAGCTGGTCAGCTTTTCTGTAACATTACCTTTCCCCAGTGTACAGAAAAGACCAAATTCCCTCTAACTTCCTCTTTCTGTTAAATTTCTTCTTTCCGTTCTCTTTTGCCGTGATGAACTGACTCTGGACACCTCGAATATCATGTCTGCCATGTGGTGTGCATTCCATAATATGCTTACTTGTATATCAGTATCAGTTGTGAATTGTGCAGATAAAGCATCACTTTCCTTCTGAACTACTTTTTCTTTATCTTCATCCCCTTTTCTGTCTTCCTGGTTGCTCCTACTTGGAAAGGCCCCTATGTCAAGTCCAGACAAATGGCCTTTCCTTCTGCAGGTTGTGACTGTAGGACAGGTTGTGTCCGCAGGAAGTGGGTGGTAAACTAAACAGAAAGCATTTGGCAGCAGTGGTCTCTCTCTTTTCTTTTGTGCACTGCCTTGCCCAAAGCATTTCATGTCTTAGCAGGCATTTATTGGGCACCTGTTATGCTGCAGTGGGTGAGGCTACTGGGACTTTAGGGTTGCCCAAGACAGCTCTTACCTTGAGTTCCTAGCCCAGAGAAGGGATGGCATGTAATGAATAATCATGACCCACCGTGATAGCTGTCTGATGGAGGTATGATCAAGGTGCCATGGTGGCAGAAAGGAACACATGATCAGTTCCCCCTGGTGATCAACTGAGACCCAGGAAGAAGCAGGTGACTTGGTTCCCAGTCCACCACCTAAAATCCAGCTTGATTTATTTAGTTCTGTGGTTCCATCCCCCTCCTAGAAGGTGGGTATTGGAAATCCTCGCACAGGCAGCTGGATCTGTGGATGGGAAATTGTTGCCTGTGAAAACAGAAGTGATTGTAGATGTAGACGAAGCCTGAGGGGCCATATCTTAGCACACACTGAGTGAGAAATAAGAGTTGAAGGCTTTTGATGCCAGAAAAATGACTGACAGCTGGGGCAAGGGTGAATGAGAAGAAAGTGAGGTGGGCGAGGGGAGGAAACCATGGGAGAATGGATGCGGGTGCTTAGAGAGCTGGAAGTGAGGCTGTGACAGGTGGATTCCTGGCTGTGGGTGGACCACACCTCCATTAATTCCAAGTGCAATGTGAAAGTGAGGGATGACAGGGGAGCAGGCACTTGTGTATGTTTGGAGAGCAGCCTGGGAGACACCCATGCCAATGTGACCTGAAGCACAGTCTGCATTGAGGGTTGGCAAACCTTTTCTGTAAAAGGTCAGATAATAAGGATCCTAAACTTTGTATGGCTGTGGATACTTCATAACAAGCGAAGCGGGCTGTGTTCCGGGATATCTGTGCTTAGGAGGTTGGGCAGTGGGCTAGAATTTTGACCCTCGGGTTACGAGAGTATCCATGTGGGGTTTGCCTTTGAACATGCACTCTGTGGCCATGTGATGCAGAGCCCTGGGGAACACTAATCAGAAGATAAAAACTGGGGAGAGGATTTCAGCATTTGGGGAGGCTTGTCAAAGTCAGGTGTCACTGCGACCATCTTAAGTGCTGAGATACCAACCTTGTGATGCCTGTCAGGCAGGAGGGACATGTAGGGGAGGGGTAAGCCAGAAGGAGGGACACGGGTAGATTGGAGATGAATGGAAGGTGGGCAGGTGAGCACAGGGGTCTTTACTAAGTCTAAATGCAAGGAAACAGACCCTGGTGAAGGTAAAACAGATTTCCCAAATCTGAGCCCAAACTCAAACTCAGGTGTCTGTGTACAGTTTTAATTTTTTACTGTACCCACCTGGGCCCTGATGAATTCTTTTAGTCATTTTGTTAAGTTCCACATTAAGAGAATCCTTTCCTGTTTGACCAAGGATAAGTCACCCATTGGTCTACTGTGTGCAGATAAAAGCTTCTCTTCTACAACTAATTCACAACAAACTTCATAGTTTATTTCTTTTTTTTAAAAAAAAAAAACCTATTTATTTTAATTGGAGGCTAATTACATTACAATGTTGTAATGGTTTTCGCCATCCATTGACATGAATCAGCCATGGGTGTACATGTGTCCCCCATTCTGAAGCTCCCTGCCACCTCCCTTCCCATCCCATCCATCAGGGTTGGCCCAGTGCACTGGCTTTGAGTGCCCTGTTTCATGCATTGAACTTGGACTGGCGATCTATTTCACATATGATAATATACATGTTTCAGTGCTATTCTCTCAAATCATCCCACCCTCGCCTTCTCCCATAGAGTCCAAAAGTCTGTTCTTTACATCTGTCTCTTTTGCTGTCTCGCATATATGGTCATCATTACCATCTTTCTAAATTCTATATAAATGCATTGATATACTATATTGGTGTTTTTCTTTCTGACTTACTTCACTCTGCATAATAGGCTCCAGTTTCACCCACCTCATTAGAACGAATTCAAATGCATTCTTTTTAATGGCTGAGTAATACTCCATTGTGTATATGTACCACAGCTTTCTTATCCATTCTTTCACTGATGGATGTCTAGGTTGTTTCTGAGTCCTAGTTATTGTAAACAGTGCAGTAGTTTATTTCTGTTGACTTATTTTCACATCCAGAGACAAACGACCCTTTTTGTACATAGGGTGCTGCTGACTGAGTCCTAAGACCATGTCGTACCCTGGACACACAGCGTTAGGCATGTCAGTTTGTTTAATCTTAGATCAGCCCTCTGATTTCAGGAGTGTTGTTTTCATTTTATCCACAAGAAAGGCCTAAGAGACTCCAAGATACCCCCAGAGTAGGCGGTGGCCCAGGATTTAGATCCCTGGGTGCTGAAACTTCGGCACGAACTGCAGATTCAGAAACACAGACGTGATGTTTCTGTTGTCTTGTTTGTTCCTCTTGTTTCTGCCTGTCCCCTTGCCCCACCTCCACCTCCTTTTCTGATTGTTGCTCTGGTTTCATCTTTAAGAAGGTTGTAGGGCTGTGGAATTTTGTCATATCCTGTGTTCTCATTCTGAGGTCTACGGCCATGGCTGGGCTTGTGAGCTAAGCCGGTAGAAATGATGGGAATGGGTCGTGATGGGGGGAGGTGGGTAAGGGGGTGCCCAGGGCAGGAAGTGGAAAGGGATTCATGGTGAAGAATGGGGAGGGGCCCGAGCCTGGGGGCCCCTCTGAATGTGGCTGCGTACCCTAAACACATCTGTTTTCAGCTGGCTCACTTCTGCTAACAGTTTCTCAATTTACATACATAAGAACTACAGGCAAAATGGCTGGAATCAAGGCTCATACCACCTGGATCCTTGCCAGCTTTTATTTCGGGCTGACAATATTTTGGATGTAATACAAGATTTATAGTTGTTTGTTTCTTCTAATGAGGTGGCAAGATAAGACTGCATCTGTTACAGCTGTTCAGCACAGGATATCTGAATATTGGTTTCCTTTATATAAAGAAACATGAAACATGAAAACGTAGAACTTTACAACTCTGAAAATCATGGGAATTATTGAGCTGATGATTGGTCTCATCATGAATAAACCTCTGTTACTGTGTTGGTGGGCGTGGAAGGGAAACATGAGGCATGAAAGGGTAGACTGGCATGTGAAATTGGTGAGTAAATGTTCTGTTTTTTCTCTCAAACTTCTGGGGCAAATGAGTCACACCCTGCATTTGAAGAGTCTCCAATGCCTGCCTAAGTGCCTGCTGGTCACAGGATGAATGCTGGGGTGCCGTCCCTCACAGCACCTGCCAACACAGGTCCCAAAGGCATCTGCAGCACTGGGTGTGTCCCCCTCTGCCCCCCACTTTATCCTAAATGGAGCTTATTGATCTGATGCTCTTGTTTGCAGGAGAAATTTTTTTCTCCTTCAATCAAACCATATTGAAACAAAGAGAGAAACAGGAGCTGAAAGATTTAAAGGTGAAACTTGTGGACATTAACTTTTTTCTCTGAGACTGGATAACCAAGAGGTGCAAGTCATCATGATACAGAATAGAAGGAGGCTTACTTTCTTTCTTATTTTTCTATAGTACTTTTGACCCTGTTCTATTGCCAAGTCAATTCAACTTGGCCTGGAGAAGAGCCACACAGATGGAAAATAGTGGGAAGACAGTAAATAAATGTCCGATAAATGGCAGGCTCACCACTGTAGCTTGATGTTATGGGGATTTGTACGATCGATCTTATTTTATCTCAGGAGGAACAGATTTCATGTTAATGAGGTTGGCAGGTGGTCTTGAATCATGAGATTTCAAAAATCTGGAAGAACAGAACTATTATAATTATACCTTAAGGATTAAAAATATGGGCAGGAAATAACAAAATGAGATACAGCTTGAAAAACGCACACTAATACGACTGGGGAAAAATAATGTAAAGTGCAGGAAGAAATGTGTTCTAAACTGCCAGAGAGCAGCAATGTTTGGAAGTCTCCATCAGACTGTGTAATACACTACAGTGGACTAGCTATCAGGGCCACCTACATTGCACATTCTCAATAAAGAGATGGTTTAGTTTGCAGAGAGGTGACCAGCAGTGCTGAAGTTAAGTTTCCATCATTTCACTGTTTAAGAGACAAGGAGATTGGAAGGCACTGATTGGTAGATGTTAGCATGACCCTAGGGAGGATGGACATGGAGATGAAGAGTAAACTGAGACCATGATCTTGGGGTTGGTCCAAAGAGATGGACCTCAGAGAAGTTCAGGAGGCAGAGTCAACAAGATGAAGCTCCAAGAAGGAGGGAGAAGTTGAGGATGTGCCACCACCGGGGCAGCAGGTCAGGATGAACATCCACAGGAGAGGCTGTAGGAGGCAAGTCAGAGTTGGCAGAGCTGGCAGTTGGCTTTTGGCAGAGGAGTTGGTGATGGACAGGGAGGCCTGGCGTGCTGCGATTCATGGGGTCGCAAAGAGTCGGACACGACTGAGCGACTGAACTGCACTGCACTGAAACGTATATTCAATTGTAGGAGTTTCTAGTATCCAAATCAATGTTTAGGTCCAGCTGGGTTGGTCTAGCAAATTGAATAATGTGTTCGAGGTTGATATGAAACATCAGTTATTTACGTTGCATTGACCTTTAACCTTTCCTCCCCCAAAACTGAAAAATGCAAAAATCTCAACTTGGGCAAAACAAGGGAAACCAGTTATTCAAGCATCTTTTTTCTTTTCACAAGACTGTTTCTTCACCTTTCTTTTTTTTAATTTAATTAATTTATTTTTGACTGCTGGATCTTCATGGCATCGCACAGGCTTTCTTTAGTTGTGACTGGTAGGGGCTACTTAGCAGTTGCAGTGCATGGGCTTCTTGTTAACAGTGGCTTCTGTTGTCGTGGAGCACGGGCTTAGTTGCCCATGGCATGTGATATCTTCCTGGACCAGGAATCAAACCCATGTCCCCTGTATTGGCAGGTGCATTCTCAACCACTGGACCACCAGGGAAGCACCCACCTTTCTTAACTACAGCCATAGTAAATAAAGCTATTTCAATCACCACACATTTAAAACCATGTGTAGTTGCTACGAACTATCCAAGAAAACAACTATTTAAAAGAAGGCTTAATGTAAGTTCTCATAAGTTTAGTTTTGGAGGATAGACCTTTGTCTGACAAAGAATTAGTTTAAAAACCAACGAATTCTAGGATGTCATGGGAACTTTGCTGTGTACTGGATGTAAACCTCACATTCTAAGGACATTGATGATGTGTGAGGTGGAAATCAGATTGCTGCTTTGTTTCTTAAGATACTGGAATCTTCCCCCTTGATAGTAATTAGCAGCTAATGGGCAGAGTATCCAGAATAGAAGTGTTCCTAGAATAGCTGAAATATACATGCAAGCAAAATTTTAGCTTTTCAGATTAAATGCTTAGGGATGTTGAATTACTGACACTCAATTAAAATACAACCCTTTACAAAATGAGGCCTGGATGTCATGATTTTTGGGGGGAGAAATCTGGCCCCCCAAACCAGGAGAGTTGTGTTCTGGAGTTGGACCTGCCCTTTCCATGTGTGAGGTCTGACGAGGCTCTGGTCACAACTGAGCTGGTCACCTGAGGGCATGTGCTTGGGCGTCTCTCCACCTTCATTGTAGAGATTCCGGTATGGATGCTCATTGCGGGAAACCCCAGCAGCCTTCCTTCCAGGTCTTTCTAAGAGTCAGTTTCTCAGGGTGCATGCGAGGTACATGAGATAAAGTGCATTGTTCATGTCTGCAGCGACCACGTGGCTAAGGCAGACGCGCACGGGGACAGCGTAAGGAAGAATGAGGACAGGTGAGGGGCTGGGAGTTGCTGAGGCTCTCTACTTCACAGAGTATTTCCTGCTCCACTCGCCATCATTAGTGTCTCCCCTGTTGGCATCGTTTATCTTTGCAGAAGAGGAATCTGTGGTAGGCTGTGATGCCCACACATGTTTGACTTATTTGACACCCCCTGTTTTATCGGCCGTGAATCTTAGGGGCTTTTTACTCTGAGGAATATACCTCAGGGAGGGAGCCCATAACCAGAGATTTTACAGTAGGTGGAGGAAGCAGAGGTTTGGAAATGGCCTTCGGAGGTTGAGGAGAAGGCAACTGCTGCCCCTTTCAATCTGAAGGATGTGAAATGTGAGACTGTGGGGGGACCAAGATACAAGGGGGGCACCCTTGTATCACAAGACTTCCTGGAGGAGCTAGGTTCCGGTTTGAGAGGTGGAGGGATCTTGAAGAGGTTGAAGATGTAGGGGTGTTGTGGATTGAGTTGTCTCCCCAAATCCTTGTGTTGAAGTCCAGACCTGCCCTGTTCCTCAGACTGTGACCTTAGTAGGAAGAGTCATTCTGATGTAATTAATTAAATTAGTTAAATTAAGGGAAGGTCATTAGGATACCGGAGAAGGCAACAGCACCCCACTCTAGTACTCTTGCCTGGAAAATCCCATGGATGGAGGAGCCTGGTAGGCTGCAATCCTTGGGGTCACAAAGAGTTGGACATGACTGAGTGACTTCACTTTCACTTTTCACTTTCATGCATTGAAGAAGGAAGTGGCAGCCCACTCCAGTGTTCTTGCCTGGAGAATCCCAGGGATGGGGGAGCCTGGTGGGCTGCCATCTATGGGGCCGCACAGAGTCAGACATGACTGAAGCGACTTAGAAGCAGCAGCAGCAGCAGGATTAGGATACACCCCAATCTAGGATGACTTTATATAAAGGAATAATTTGGACAGAGAGAGGAACATGGTCAGGATATCATGTGATGATAAATACAGAAGTTGGAGCAATGCTTCTGCAAGCCAAGGAGTGTCAAGAGTTGCCAGCAAACCACCAGAAGTGAGGAGAGGGGCCTGAAACAGTCTCCCTTGGAGCTTCAGGAGGAACCTGCCAACCCCCTGATGGAGCCTTCCAGCCTCCTGGACTCTGACACAATACACTTCTGTTGTTTAAGCCGCCCAGGTGTGCACCTTGTTATGGCAGCCCCAGCAAACTAACCTAAGGGGAGACAGTGACACGAATAAGTGATTTCTTTTAATTTCTTTTATTTATTTTTTTTACTTTACAATATTGTATTGGTTTTGCCATATATCAACATGAATCCGCCACAGGTATACACATGTTCTCCCTCCTGAACCTCCATTGGAGGATAATTCTTTACAATATTGTGTTGGTTTCTACCATACACCAACACGAATCAGCCATAGAAATACATGTCCCCTCCATCTTGAACCTCCCTCCCACCTGCCCCGTCCCACCCCTCTAGGTTGTCACAGAGCACCACTTTGAGCTCCCTGCATCATACAGCAAATTCCCACAGACTGTTTTACATTTGGCAACACATGTGTTTCCACGCCACTCTCTCAATCCATCCCACCCTCTCCTTCCCCGACCGTGTCCATGAGTCTGTTCTCTATGTCCTTATTCCAAAATCCTTGATGAAGGGTGGACAGTCTGGTCACGGGAAGGAAGCACAAAGAGTCAGCTCATGGATGTGGAGGAGATGAACCCGGTATGTGTGGGTGGTCACGGAATCTGGGAACACATCTCCACTTTCGCATGTGGCATCTACCAGTCACATTTGTCATTTGTAACGGGAAACCTTGCATCAGCTTCTGGCATGTATTGGGTTGGAAAAGAAACATTAGACCAGTGTGTGTTGGGGTGTCCAGCAGTGCCACTGAAAGGGTTCTGCGGCGATTTGTTCTAAAGCTTTCAACAAGTTGATCAATTTCACCCACTTCACCTGTTGCTGAGTTTTTCTTAACCTTAGCAAGAATGCTAATTAGTTGTGAAAACCTATGTTGATGAATGAGGTGAAGGCCCTTGAGAAGCATGCTTTCTGTCAGTTAGCAGTTGATTTATTCATCAATGGAATGTCCTTGGAAAAAGTATTTTGGGTTAGAAGGAAAGTATTTTGAAATGCTGTAGGATGTAAGTTAATCCTGTGACTACATCTGTTGCTTAGGAAGGAAAAAGTATATGCTGTCTTCTAGCGTGGCAGCAATGTTTAAAGTCATTCGTTATCTTCTGTGGATGTGGTAATTTTTACAAGCTAACGTCTTCCAACCAGTGCCTCAGGCTTATGAGAAGGAGGAGACTGGAAAAGAACTCAGAAATGAGAGCAAGAAGGGTGGTGGTTGGGGGCTGGAGAGCAAGGGCGAGGGGAGATGTCGGCCAAGGAATACAAACATGCGTCTGTCAGATAAGTAAGTTCTGGGGGCCTAATGCACCCTAGGCATGAATTTTCTTAGACCATCATCCAACTTTTCCTGACAGCAGTGGAAAAGGAAGTGTTCCCTGTGTAAATAAATGAGTACAGTTTTGACATTTCGGTAGCGTTTATTATTAACAACCTTTGGTGCCATTTAGTGCTCTCCGTTGTTGGCAATCTCTGAATTTCAACATACCGAATGTGCACAGAAAACAAGCATATGCTTTCAAACTACTCAATTTATAAACCAATCTGAATGCAGTATTTTTTTTTTTTAACCCTGAAAGTGTCAGTGGAATATATTTCTTTGTTCTCTTCTAGGCTTGCTTTCACTCTCCCCCTGCCCTCCTGCCTCTCTCCTCCTCTGTGTGTGTGTGTGTGTGTCTGTGTCTGTGTGTGAGAGTGAGGTCCATTCTACTCAAATATGCAGGGGTGTGGGGTCAGAGACACTGCTGGGCAATGAATGCTGTATGTGGTTTTGCACATGTCATTTCGAATGCACTTTCCTTGGTCCCTTCAAAAGGGATGGGTGAAGGGGAGAGCTTAATCTGTATAAATATGGTTCCATAATTTGAGATTATGGGATCATTTCAGTTGCATCTGTGGTGGTGATAATTAGAAAGTAATTGCAAGCTGTTAATTAGATTGAGAAAGGAGAGGGCACTGTGGATTCTAGCTCAACTGTGTCCTCATTATGTGACCTTGGTTAGAAATCTCAAAGCCACTGTAGTCAGTGACTTATCTCAGATAGCATAACAACAACCACATTACAAAGCATGCTGTGAAATTAACGTGTACTTGTCTGGAGAGAAATACTGGAGTTTTCTTAATTCTTTGCTGATTAGATACAGATTGCTCCTCAGAGGAAAGGATCTTAGATACTGGGTTGGCTAACTCAATATGTCTTTCAAGGATATAGTCCCATGTCCTGCAGATGAGAAAAGGGAAATTGTAAGTCAGAGAAAGACAAATTCTGTGTGCTGTCACATATATGGAATCTGAAAAAGCTGAACTCATAGAAATGGGAATGAGAAGGGTGGTTGTCAGGGGCTGGGGAGCAGGTTCGAGGGGAGATGTTGGCCAGAGAATACAAACGTGCATTTGTAAGTTAAATAAGTTCTGGGACCTAAAGCACAGAGTACTGATTGCAGCTGATACGCTGTATTATATACTTGAAAGTTGCTGACAGTGGTTCTTAAAAATTGTCTCCACAAAAAAGGAAAAAGAAACGGTCATTATGTGACATGATGCAGGTGTGAGCCAAGCTAATAATTTTACAGTGTATCAGTGTACCAAATCAACATGTTATATGCCTTAATGTTACATATCAACTATATCTCAGTAAAGCTGAAGGGGGAGGGAAATTAACACCTTTCGAGAAAACCCTAGTGACTGTATGGTTGTCTTAAGTGGTTGGGAGGAAAAAGGAGGAGAGTGCTAGGGCAGGGACCCACCTGTTCTGATTTGGCTTTGGAATTTTCAAGATAAGGAGGGAGCATGGATGGTATGTAATTTACCTTCCCACTTGTTTTCCTCAGGCTGATGACAAGCCCTGTGCTTTATGCTGCAAACTGCTTGATGTCAACAGGAGTCACATGCCAGTGACAGGGAAGCCAGCCTAAAATTTAAAGTCAAGTCCCCACCCATCTTGTTTCTGATACCCTATGTGAGGTGCTTGAATTCAATTTGGTGTCATCTTCAGGATTATCTCAGGAAGACTTAGACTATTTCATTTGCTTGGTCTAAGTTCACTGATGCTCTGTATTATATCCACCTATGACTGAAGGTGGAATTTTCCTGGCAACTGGGGATGTGCTGGAGAATTTACATGTAGAGGAATATGAATTCAGGCAGGGCAGAGTTGATACAAAGATAAGAAATGAAATGAATATTACATGAATGAAGTAAGTGCCAGTGTTAATTTCTAATGTGATTAGGACTTTCATTGCTTCTTCTTTTCAAAAATAGTTTTTAAGCAAGCAAACAAAGAATACCTGAGTTTTACCCTCCTGTTCAGTTTCCTAGAAATGCAATATATATATATGTATATTTTGCAATATATATATATATATATTTTGGTGCCAAAAAAGATATTTTAGTCAAAGAGAAAGAGAAATAGTGTTGCAAGAGTAGATCTCCGTAGTTTGGACAGAATGCTGAACATGGGGCTAGATTCCACATGTCTGTGCTTTTGTGTTTTCACCATGCTCTGGGTATCTTTTGGGGCCAAGTTCTCATTCTCCTGCAGGGAGCCTTTGTTACAGCTTCATTTGTACCCCAGAGACTGCCACCACTAAAATAATGCTTTTCAGAAAAGACTTTAAAATCCAGATAATGTCATTCATGTTCATCATGTTTCCAGCTGCAATTGGTGTGCTCGCTGATACCCTCAAGGCACTAATGATAAAACCAATTCAAATCCAAAAACCTAAAGAAAAAACTCCAGGCGAAACAGGGCAGACTGATCCAGAGTTCTCAGGCTGTTGGTGGGCTCTGCAGTGGACTTGGGCTTCAGGCAGGATGGATAACATGGTGTGGGCACCTCCCTGGTTATTGAACTTGGGAAAGGAAAAAGAGTGATGCTTGCCCACAGTTAAAGTTCCTTAGTAAAGTGATCACAAGAATTTGAATTTGAACTTGGAAGGACTTCAAACAGTCCCTTTCTGTACACATAACAGTCTCTTTTTTTAAAAGGAAAATATTTGAGATGACTTTGTATGTTACGGGGCTTCCCAGGTAGCTCAGCGGGTAAAGAATCTGCCTGTAGTGCAGGAGACCCAGATTTGATCCCGGGTCAGAAACATTCCCTGGAGGAGGGCATGGCAACTCACTCTAGTATTCTTGCCTGGATAGATCCCAAGGACAGAGGAGACTGGCGGGCTATAGTCCATGGGCCGTAAAGAGTCACACATGACTGAAGTGACTGACACATGTATGTTGTAGGTGTTCAGATACTTGTGAGATTATATTATAGTTAGAAAGAAATGAAGCCAGGCTGAGTCTACTCTGTTCTTTGCTCATTTGTTACACTTTGAGGATCAGGTTATCAGAAGGAAACTTTACAGTGCATCCTCTGCCTTGGCTGGACACTGTTTACACCTCAACAACGATAATGAATAGTAAAGCAAGCATTTCTTCAATAGCTAAGACCTGAGCTGGGACTCCAGCTCAGAGTGTTGAGAGAGAATTGCATTTAAGTCTGAGCTGTATAAACAGGTCAGAGTGAAAGCCAATTTTTACAACCAGAGTGAAAATCACTGTGGAGTAGGTATTTCTTAATTTCATATTTTAAACATTGTGGTGTCATCTCTGGCTCTTCCATCTGGGCTTTCAAAACACCCCTGTGGCCAGAGCATCTTAGATCGGAGGCATTTAGTTCGTTTGGGGGAATCCCAGGGTCTGCTGGGATCATGTTCACATCTCCCTACTTCCTCTGTGAAATGAGACTCTTCTTTCTCAGGTTTTCTGATCTCACCCAAGGGTTTTCCAATTTTTTTTTTTTTTTTTTTTAACAAGGGAGGATGTTGCCATCTTCAAAAAGCTTTAGAAGGGTAATTTTGGTTTTGTGTACACATAGGAGAAAGGAAAAATAGGGATCAAGAGATACATCCATCTCATCTATAACCCTGTTATTTTATCCACTAGTAGTAATAAGGAATTCAAGCCTGCTAGAACCAGCTTAAGCCAGAAAACACGCTGCTACATCCATGGTCTTTGGACTCATAAGAGGGGCAGGATTGTGGGCAGGTCAGAAGAAGAGTCAGTTTTCTGCATTCCCCAGTTTTTATGGTCTTTTCGCAGAAGAGTTTAAGGAATTCTATTTTAATTTTTTGGCAGAAGTAGTAGAGGGCATTGTGATGTCTTAGATCCCGGAAGACCTTTGCGGAAGAAGAGCTACCCTTAAGGCCGCTTGAGAAGGAGTCTCTAGGATACGGTGGCATTGACGTGACACTGGACGTGACGCGCCAGCATGGAGGGGAGCTGGCCACGTGGAACGTCTCCCAGGAAGAGGGGCCACTCGGGATGGTCTAGCGAGGCCCAGGGCACACGGTGCAGTGAGGCATGTAGCTCGTTTAGACGGTATGTAGCATGGAGTTTAGATACCGGCTTTGTGTGTACTTTCATTTCCGCTGAAGACCCTGCAGGCATGCCTCATCATCTCCATTGTACAGACCAGGAAAGAGCAGCAGTGAGCAATACCACGGGGAACAGAAATACATTTAAACATGATACTGAATTAACTAAGAAATGTTCCCTGAGGATATAAAATTAGCCAGTTTTGATTTTCCAGTAGGCTGACATTTTTAGCTGGTTCTATTCAGGTATTTTTCTATAAGTACAATATGTGAATGAGTTTTGTTTCATTACAGAAGGATTCACTGGGTTTTAAAAAAAAAAATCGATTCAGCTAATGATTGAGAAAATCTGAGGGTTCATTTCTAACATGTTTGTAGTTCATTTTGATTTGAAAGTCAGTTTGGTTTAAATTCAAGTTTCTTAGTTCATAGGAAAAAAAAAACATTCAGGAGAGATCTGTTTGTACTTTAATAGTTTTAGCTCTGTGTTTTCAAAGCAGTATGTGTAGATAGCACTGTACATTGTAAATGAGCTAAATAGCTTGTGAAAATTTCACTCATAGTAAAAGTTATTTTTTCGTGAAAGGAGACAGTGAGATTCTCCCCCCACCACACACACACCCTGTGGTGTTTCATGTTGAAGATTCTTCAACAAACTGGCCAGCCTTCTGCCTACCCATATTGAAAGATCTTTGAAACTGACCTGATTTTTCTCCTCACTACACATCTGAATTTTCTTAAGCTTTTGGAACTTTTTCTTTTTTCTGTTGTAAATGTTATATAAACTCTTTGGTTGGACCCTTGAATGAAATGTTATGACATTTAAGGGGAAAAAATCCTATAAGCATTAATCAATGGAAGCTATTTGTTGCTTTTTCATTCGACCTCGTCCTGCTTTCATCCTGACATACACCATCCTGGAGGCAGTGGGCGCTTGTTTAATTGTTTAGCACAGAACGTGGTTTGATCTCTTTCTTGTGCTTTCAGTCCTGGTAAATTAATCAAAAGAAGTTACTGCACTGCTGGGCATTAGCATGGGTTTAGATGTTTCTGCCTCAGAGCCTGTTCATCAACTAAAATGCTTTTAAGCCCCAAAAGGAGAGTAAACAGTATGGCTGTGACCGCTTTGAGGTGACCCGTGACCTGTGACCTGCTTGCATTTGTGAAGGGGTCTGTTTGTATTAGCAGTTATTTCTGGTTTGGGTTATAGCGTTTTCAAAATGTCTTTTCTGTTCTTTCTCTTTGAATGTTTTTAGTATCTGCAGAGAGCCAGCCCACCATCATTCCCACATGTACATACCATGGGCTTTTCCATAGACCTACTGCATAGCACAGGGAACTTTCTTCCATATCTTGTAATAACATATAATGCAAAAGAATTTGAAAAAAGAATGTATACATATGTATAACTGAATCACTTCACTGTATACTTGAAACTAATATAGTATTGTAAGGGATTCCCCTTGTGTCTCAGCTGGTAAAGAATCTGCCTGCAATGCGGGAGACCTGGGTTCAATCCCTGGGTTGGGAAGATCCCCTGGAGAAGGGAAAGGCTACCCACTCCAGTATTCTGGCCTGGAAAATTCCATGGACTGTATAGTCCATGGGGTCGCAAAGAGTTGGACATGATTTTCACATTTAAAAGACATAGAGGTCAGAAAACAGGAACCCAGTTTGGTTCTATGCCAAGATTTTTAGGAAGTTTGAGAGCTAACATAGGTAATCAGTGTTTGTCCTTGAGAGACGATGAAGTTATAACACCATTCTAGAGAGAAGTTATCAGAATAGTTTCTAGTAACATCCAATTGTGGGTCCTTAGCATTGTTTTTCCTTCCAGTAGATAAACATTGACACTTTTATTATAGTTGGCACATTTTGTGCTAAGCATTGTATCAGGCACTGAGAATACAAAAGAAAATCATCTTTAATTTTTACTTTTTGGCCACACTGTACAACATGTGGGATCTTAGTTCCCCAACCCAGGGATTGAACCCTGCCCCCTGCTGTGGAAGCTTGAGTCTTAACCACGGGACCACCAGGGATGTCCTCCTAAGGAAAGTCATCTTTGCCTTTAGGAACTAGACAACAGAAACATAAATGGTCACTTCAGGATGATGGGGTGAGGGCTCTGATTGAGATATTTACCAGGGGACCACAGGAGAGTAGTGGAATGTTGCTGGGCTAGTTGGGTAGGTGGGCCAGATAGGGAGAGTCACTGGGGCAGACTTCTCTCAAAGAGGAGGTGACCTTGGAACTTTTCAGAAAGGACAGAAGTGACCTGAGGGGAAACAGGAAACTGTGGGTTCGGGGTGGGCGCGTTGGTCAGGAGAAGAAGCAGGCACAGGAACGTGAGTTGGTGGAGGGGGTGTAGATGGTGCGTAGTTCTCGGCACCAGAGTTCTCAGAGAGAGGTAGTGTCTGGAGGGAACAGCCTTGATTCAGGGGATGGTCAGGAAACCTCTTACTTCAAAAACAGGAATTTATTGTAATTTAATATCATGGTCTGCACGCAGAGAAAGAAAGGAAAGATTCTGTGTTTGAAATATTAATTTGCAAGTCAAATGCAGAAGAGACTCAAAAGAGAAAATTAAACTAGTATACCCAGGAAAACACAATTAGAGATATAAAACACCATAGTCTCCTCAGAGTCCATGACTCCTGCATATTTTTAAGTCTTGTTGAGCTATGACTGATAGACCAAAGCTGCACACAGGTAGTGTGTACAGTCTGAACTTGGACATATGCAAACGACCATGAAACCATCACCACCGTTAGGGTACCAGACACACCCATCATGAGCAAAGCTGATCAGGTATCCTCCTGAGTGGTGAGCTGCTGGCCGTGGGCTCATTCCTGGTGGGGACAGGCAGGGTGCTTAGGAAAGGGTCGGCCGGGCATAGTACTCCCACGAGCAGAGCAAGGCTGCAGGGTAGACAAACCTGTGATGCTTGCTTAGATTTTTTTTAATGGAAAAAACATTAAAACAGGAAGTTTTGATCATTATGGAGAAAAAACCATTACTTCAGGTAACTATAATAGTCTCTCCTTAGTTTCCGTTCATTGTTATCTAAAATCTACTTTAAAAAAATATTACTTGTGTGTAGAGATATCCTACTTGTGTCTACAAAATGTCTATTTTGAAAGAATTTTAGAGGGGGAAAATAGAGTCTTTTGGGGATTATGTTGACAGTTCAGCAAAGTGTATAGTAGCAACATACCCATTTTTAAAGCCTGCTGCTGCTGCTATGTTGCTTCAGTCGTGCCCGGCTCTGTGCGACCGCACAGACAGCAGCCCACCAGGCTCCACCGTCCCTGGGATTCTCCAGGCAAGAACACTGGAATGGGTTGCCATCGCCTTCTCCGTTTTAAAGCCTAAGAATGTGTTATTCTGTTGGGCCCAAATCTAAAAGTTAAGTGAGTTTTATGACTGCATCCTGCTGCTGCTGCTGCTAAGTTGCTTCAGTTGTGTCCAGCTCTATGCGACCCCTTAGACGGCAGCCTATCAGGCTCTGCCATCCCTGGGATTCTCCAGGCAAGAATACTCGAGTGGGCTGCCATTTCCTTCTCCAATGCATGAAAGTGAAAAGTGAAAGTAAAGTCACCTAGTCGTGTCTGCCTGTTAGCAACCCCATGGACTGTAGCCTAGCAGGCTCCTCCATCCATGGGATTTTCCAGGCAAGAGTACTGGAGTGGGGTGCCATTGCCTTCCTAGTGGATTAGAAAACTGAGTGGCTCTGGGGCACTGACTGCACAGAGTCCGTGAACTCAGGCAGCCATGCTGTCTGCAGGGGACGATTGTGTGTCTTCCTGGTGAAATTGAGCTTTCATTGTGGATCTGATTTGTTGTTGTTGTTCAGTTGCTAAGTCATGTCTGACTCTTTGCAACCCTGTGGACTACATACAGCATGCTAGCCTTCCCTGTCCTTCACTATCTCCCAGAGTTTGCTTAAAACTTATGTCCATTGAGTTGGTGATGCCATCCAACCATCTCATCCTCTGTTGTCCCCTTCTCCTGCTGCCCTCAATCTTTGCCAGCATTGGGGTCTTTTCCAGTGAGTTGGCTCTTCATATCAGTTGGCCAAAATATTGGAGCTTCAGCTTCAGCATCAGTCCTTCTAATGAGTATTCAGGGTTGCTTTCCTTTAGGATTAACTGGTTTGATCTCCTTGCTGTCCAAGGGACTCTCAAGTTGATGGGTTTTCTGATTCTCCTGGAACCTTCTCTGTGGTTATTTGAAGATAACTAAGTTAACCTCCTACACTCTTGGTTTATTTCAAATTCAATCTCATCGAAAAGTAGTGAGCGAGCCTGAGATTATATGTAAAAAGTCATGCCTGTCATGTGGGTTGCCATTTGTTTTTCCAGGGGATCTTCCTGACCCAGGGATCAAACCTGAGTTTGCTGTATCTCCTGCATTGTAGGCAGATTCTTTACCTGCGGAGCCATTGGGGAAGCCTGAATACCCTGTGGTGTAGTATAACTCAGGTGGCTGCGATCTGGGCCAAAGGGGGTCATTAAAGGAGTAAAGAGGAGTGTGGAATAAGTGAGGCTTTTGATGATTGTTCATCAGCTTTTGTTTTTAAGAAAAACACCCAACGCAGTGAATAGTGCTCTCACCATGCTGACACCTTGACCTATCTGCTATCTGTTTACTTTCTCAGCAGAAGTTCTTGGAGTTGAGTTGCCTGTTCAGCAGGGATACCTAGTTACATCACCCCATTTGTAGTATTTTAAGGGGCTGCACGTGTACCCATACATCATCACTGTGTATTTTTAGTCTATTTAGTTTTTGCCAAATTCTGTTCAAAACACTCCCTCCATGTGAAGACTTCTGGGCTATTTGGCCACCGTGTCTGGCCGTCCTTTCAGGATGAGCTCAGAGAAGGGTTCCTTTTATATGCTTGTCTCCTAACACCTCTTTACTCACCACCCTCGGCCGTGTCCTTGGCTGAACTGTGATGTCCTGGTCACTTTCGTTGTCCCCCCGACTAGGGTGACAAATAAGCAGCTCTTATCTCTCCTGCTGGAGTGTGGCATCCTGGGGGCAGGGGTGGGGTCTGGCTTACCGTGGGGCCTTTGGCCCTCCCATGGGACTCTTCCCCAGGGTGGGACTGCAGCTCCTGTGCTGAGACAAGGCACAGACCAGGTGGGTGCCACCTTGGAACCACAGATCAGAGACATGCTGGCAGGACGGTCACAGCACATGTCAGATCACTGGGTGAGTAAAACACACAGGTGAAGCTGAGAGGTGGGATCACAGAGAGCCTGGGGGATACACATGGGAGCCCATGAGCTGGGTGATTCTTCTGGCTGTGGTCCTGCAGCTGCCCACCCCGACTCGACCACCCCCCGCTCCACCACACACACACATAAAACCCTCTCCAGCTCCTTCAGCCCTCAGCTCAGAGCTGAATCCTTTGAGTGTTGGCAGAATGTTCTAGGTGTGTGTGTATGGTAGGCTGCTTCCTTTTCTCTTGATGAGCACAATACTGCCTTCCTTACAGACCAGGGAGACATGCAGCAGTAGGTGCAGAGACTCTCGTTCTGGTGGGATAGGTCCGTCCACAAGCATCGTGAGAGTGGACCACGTACCCAGGAGTGTGGTGACCACTGGTGTTATGCTGGGAAACAGTGAGTGTGGTGCTGCCTTGGGGAGATGGCAGCGGGAACGCCAGCCTCAGTGTGGAAGGACGGGGTCTGCATGCCTGCGATGTCACTTCCCAGCTTGTCTCTCAGGGACGAGATGTCTGAGAACCGGCAGCCCCACCAGGGACCCGTGATGATGCTTTGGAGTGAAGGTCTCCCTGCCTGTGAAGGGTGTCCTTTTCCCCTGGGCATGATGAGTGAGTGTGCAGGAAAAGAGGTACCACACCTGCATCAAAACAACCTCCTCAAATTCAGGACGAGTTTATTTCCGTGATTAACATGCATCTGGAAGAAATAGAAAATGGCTATTTCTGATTACCATTAAAGTGTACTGAGCCAACATCGTGCATATTTTTCTCTCCTTCGTTCACTCAAGGACTTGGAAAGAAACCACTTCCCTTGCATTCAGCACCATGTCTGTGTGATTTATGGACTTCCCAGATGGTGCAAGTGGTAAAGAACCCACCTGCCAATGCACGAGACATAAGAGACGCAGGTTAGATCCCTTGGTTGGGAAGATGCCCAGGAGGAGGAAATGACAACCAACTCCAGTATTCTTACCTGGGAAATTCCACGGACAGAAGAACCTGATGAGCTTTAGTCCACGGGGTCACAAAGAATCAGACACAACTGAGCAACTGAGCGCACACACACACACACACACACACACACACACACTGTGTGATTTATTCCAAGAGCTGCTGGGTGCCCTGCAGATACATCTGATTCAGTGGGGATTGATGTCCCACCGTATCACTGCAGCGCCTCAGCAGCTGGGGGGATGTCTCTATCCGTCCAACTTAATTGCCAGATGCATTTATATTGGTCAACCAGTTGGCTGCAGTCTGTGTAGCTGGATTATTAACATATATATTCTTTTGTTCAACTAATAACCTAAACTTTATAGCATGTGGATAAAAAGTGTCCCCAAATGTAGAAAGGAAACTGACAGAGCATGTTGATGTCTCATTAAACTAACTGGCTCTGGCCTCTGGGGATATCTGTGAACAAGTCAGACAGAGTCGGCTTATCCCCATGCTGATGGCCCAGATCCATCAAGCGGTTATCTCTCCAGGAAGCAGCAATCTTCTGTTTGCTTCTTAGGGAAACTCCAACTTTTAAACATTTCAAACAGAAAAAAAAATAATAAAAACCCTCTGTGATTTTTGTGTGTGTGTGTGTGTGTGTGGCGGTGGGTGGCGGGTGGTGGAGGAGGTTCTGCTTTTGCAAATATGACTTAATAGGCTGCAGCTAGCTTCTTGGAAACCAAACCATCTTTTCAGTAATGTTGAAAAGCCTTTCCCTTCGACTGAAAATGCCTTTGACTTTAGAAGAACTCTGCTTAGAGTTTTGTGGCTCCATCAAGCCCCATGAGAGGGAGCACATAGTGGGGAATTGTCTGATGACACAGAGGCATACATCATTTTAGCTCTTAGAATTGTATCAGAGATGAAGTACACATTTCATATTCTAATTTAGTGTCTTTCTGTGACTTTAATCATCATCTCAGAAATGAAGTGCTTTTTAGATTCTTTTGTCTTTTACTATGAAAGTGAAAGTGTTAGTTGCTCAGTCATGTCCTACTCTCTGTGACCCCACAGACTATAGCCTGCCAGGCTCCTCTGTCCATGGGATTCTCCAGGCAAGAATACTGAAATGGGTAGCCATTCCCTTCTCCAGGGTACCTTTCTGGACCAGGGATTGAACTGGGGTCTCCTGCATTGCAGACTGATTCTTTACTGTCTGAGGCACCAGGCACCAGCAGATTATATCTGATATAAGAGAAGAATCACAGATTTTGTTAGAATCATAGAGTAATTGAGAATGGTCATCTACTGGAGGGGGTAGTTTTGTTTCTGACTTGTTCACTGATAGTATCTTACATAGCTAGGGCTATTTGACATTATTTTATATGTTTCTATCCATTTTCTTTGGAAAGCATAAAACTGGGTCTATAAACTTTCGCTTGTATTAATTGCACCCCAGCTGGGTTATGGTTTGCTGTTTTGTTTTGATTTTGGAGCTGAGAGCAAGGAGGAGGATGTGGGGTCTGAATGAAGAGAACGAGGCTTCCGTGTTTGAGGTCACTTGGGGAGGAGGTCGTGCTTGTGGCAACTGCACATACATTAGTGGTGTTTGTTATCGAATCTAGAGGACAACGGACATTGTTCTAGGGCATGAAGATGGAGTGGGGTCATCGTACGGTGGTGATGGTTCAGAAAAAGCTGGCATGATTTCACCTCCATCTTCAGATGCAGGCCTTCTGCTCAGCTCCCCACTTCCTCTGGGACAGAGCTGCTGAGCAAGGGGTGCTGACAGTGACAAGGTCGCCCATTCCTCATTTGCTGTTTGCTCCGTGCATATCCATCCCCAAAGCACACAGCAGAGGGGCTTCCATCACTTCTGCAGCCTTGGGCACGAGAGTAAATGAGCTGAAGCCCTTGTGTGCCAAGAACATTGTTGAGTGTGTGGACAGTTGAAAAAGGGGTGATGTCTTCACTCTGAAAGACCTGAAATCTTGCTTGTGCTTACTTACATTCATAGTCAGTAGGTATGAATAGTAGTGTAAATGATTATACTATTTAATGGTTGGTAGAGAAAGAAACCATATATTAAATTATGCATGGAGACATCCAACACAGGACTTTAAGGGGAGGGCTTAATAAATTCAATAAACCATCAGCAGTAAGAATAGAAGAGTTTTCTTTGAGCCAAAGTGAGGACTACAGCCCGGAAGCCTGATTCCCAGATGACTCTGGAGAAACTGCTCCGGAGAAGCAGAGTTCTCAGCATAGTTTTATATCTTGTCAGAACAAAGAGCATTCAACAAGCCAGGGATACATTTCTTCAAGGTTTCAAATCCCAAACCAGCCTGATGTCCACAGAGAGTCAGCATGACCTTGGCACCTGGGAGGGAGACTCACCATCAAAGGAGGACCAGCACTGGCGTCCCAGGAAGGGAGGCATTTAATCTTTATTTTGAACGTGGACAGTTCTTCACTTCTGGTCAGTGTGTGCTTTTCTTTGATAATTAAAGCAGATGTACCGTGTATGTTTGATAGGCCACAAACAGGCTGTTCTAGTTAGCATCCAATTCAAGTCAACTCATTCAAGTGAACTCAGAATGACTTCCCCAGACCTCAGTATGTGAATATTTATTTTTTTTATTTTGAAAAACAGGCGGGTAGAGATTTAATTTTATACCATATTGTTCCCCTCTTAAACGTGTACAGTTCAGTGGGTTTTCGTATATTCACGAGTATGCAGCCATCAGCACGTCAACTTTAGAACGTTTTCATCACCTCAGAAAGAAACCCTTTCGCTGTCACCCCACTAACCCACCAAAGTACAAGCAGGAACCCGAGAACCAGAGGGCAAAGTAGCTTTGTTGGAGTTTTGTTACATTGCTTGAAAAACAGATAACGACACAGAAGATATCATACTTCAGAGTCTATCTGTAGTTCAGTAGGTCCCCTACACACGAACCTTCACGTTGCAGACTTTCAAAGATGCAAATGTGTGTTCCATAAACATCAGGCATGAGCGCCATTGCACCTGGCCCTTCATCTCCAATTGCCGACGACCCTTCAGCTCTACCGTCTCTCACCCCCTCTCCCCCGTCCAGTTAGTAGCTCTTCTTGTCTGGTCTCTTGATGCCAGCCCCTGTGTGCCAGCTGTTTTACTGGACTACTGTACTTTTCAAGGCACTGTACTCTAAGATTCAAGTGTTTTCTTTGTTTTTTTATGCACTGTTTGTGTGAAAAGTAAGATAAACCTATCACAGTACAGGACTATATAGCCAATTGTTCACTTGGTACCTAGGCTATCTGCTGAACTTAGAACAGATTGGACTTAACAAATACGCTCTCGGTATAGAATTCATTTGTATGTAAGGGATATATCTACCTATTCAGTTTAATTAGACACTCTGGGGATGAGTGTGTATGTGTAAATGAACTAAAGAGCTTGGATGTTCACTGTGACTTTGTTCGCTGTGACACTGATCTAGTCTTGTGCCCCTGACACATCCTCTTGGTTGGGGCCCACTTTGGTCCCACGTTTGGCTGCAAGGTGGGTGGAGTTGTAAGGCTGCATCAAGGCTCTTGTGGGCCGAGAACTCAGACCTGTCTTCATAGAGCTGGGAGCCCCTCTGTGGGAGCAGCTCCCCTCGACACACATCTCAAGAGTCTCAGCTGGAACTTCGTTCTCTCTCTCCCTGACCCCAGTCTGGTACCAGCCCTAGCCCTGCAGTCAGGTGTCTGGTGAGTCTCTCTTGGTCCTCGTTACAAGCTCAGCATCAAGGCGCTCTGCCCTGAGGCAGCGTGGTCCTGCCAGACAAGGTGGGCCTGGCAGGTGCTGGCGGCACCGACCCAGTACCAGCCTGTAAACAGCAGGCTTGATTCTTTGGCAGTGGCACAAGAGGTTGTGAAAGGTGGTAACCCGATACATGTGGTTGTTGGTGAATTCATTTCCTCTGAAAGTACCAGGTGGAATCAAATGCTGTGATTTGGGCTTCTCTGAACAGGCAAACGAATCCTCTTAATCTTGCACTTTCTTTAATCAAACTGCAAGATGAACATTATTCACTTAGCATGCTAAGTGTGTCCTTGAACATGAAATGAAAACTGTTCATTATAATTAAGAAGGAGGAAATGGGGAACTGCGTTTGAAGTCCCAAAGAATCATTAAAAAAATAGATGATTCAGCAAATGTTCATTTATTACCTGTTGTGTCTGGTGCTGTAAAGCAGGTCCCAAACTCAGAGCCCAGTTGTGGAGACAGAAGTGCATAGCTGACTGCATTTCAGACGAGGCTTTATCTGAAGAAGCACTGTGACGATGGCCTCAATCAGCTTGAAGAACGAGTTACAGATACAGCTTTGCAGTAGACTTGGCTGACTGCCGTCATAGTTCATTTCCTCTGGGGGTGCACATACCTTAAGGCCCACGTCCTCTCTTTACACAAACCCCCATGGGTGTTCACTATGCCAGGTGTGCCCACCAGCCCAGGACCTCCTGCCCCATGTGCTTGATGGCTGGCCATATCTCTCTTGATGGCAGGCCATAAAGTCCTCTGTCCAAGATTTTAGCAGGTGTCCAGAGCCATCAAGAATCATTTTCATGCTCTGTTTGGGAGTGGTAGAATGCTATTGTTTTTTCCCAGTAGCCTTTATTTTTAGAAGTTTTAGGCTCCCAGGAAATGAAGGAAAGGTGCGGATATCCCCCTGTCCCCCTGCCCCACACATGCAGGGCTTCCCCCACTCTCAGCATCTATCGCCCACCAGCCACAGCTGATGGTAGGATTCACTCTTAGTGTTGTACGTCCTATGGGTTTGGATGAATGTACCTCCTGGTTTACACATGTTTACTTGTATGGTCATGAAAAGGGAAGCATATTATTTCCTGCTATTGAGACCAAGAATTAGTGGTTTTTATTAAATATGCATTGCATTGCCTGCGTGCTCAGTCATGTCTGACACTTTGCAACCCCATGGACTGTAACCCACTAGGCTCATCTATCTATGGGATTTTCCAGGCAAGAAGACTGGAATGGGTAGCCATTTCCTTCTCCAGTTTATCAAATATAAGCTTTAGCTTTGAGACAGGTCTGTGTTATTTAAAAGAAAGACCTTTGTTTAGTTCACTTCTATTCCCACCCAACAAATCCCACTCTCAAATTTTTTTAAAAAAGGACAGGAGAGAGAGAGAGACATTGATTTGTGCACTAACCCCCTAGGCATGGGAACCTGTCCTGGCTACCACCATCCCCGGGCCTCTCAGCGCTCTTGGCTGTTTGGATTAGGACTGGGGTGAAGGTCAGTGGTGAAATGGCTGCCTTCTTTTCACAAAGCATGAGCAGTTACAGCTTTCCCTGCTTGTTGATCATTAACGAGGTTGGGGGGGGCGGCGCTTTGTTCCAGGCACAGGTGATGGGCAGGTGTGATTAAGGTCATTCTCTTAGGCACCTCAGTCATCATTCATTTTCAGCCTTGCAGCATCTCATGATGCCTGGTCCTGATGGAGCCGTCAGCTTGCTCTGAGACATCAGAACTCAAGCCCTTCTCAGTTTTCCTCCCGACTGTATTTCCTATACCCACCTGCCCTGGAGCTGAGGCCAGGCATGCTGTTTTGAAATACTAGTGAAATTTACAGTGGGGAGTAGTTAATGTATATTAGCTTCAAGGAAGCAGACACTCCTGAGAGGGTCTTGGGGGCCTTAATAAAGCATTTCAAGGAAGCAGAGTATCAAATTTATGCTTTTTGTGCTAAAAACATTAAGGTATTTAAATGTGTTATTCTAATCCCTCTTGCAGCCTGGGAACAGGAGGATCCTATATCTTTTATTTAAATCCCAGCTTTCCTCGACTGCACCTAGTATGGGAAGAAACAGACGCTAACCAGTTGACTTCAGTGAATATAAAACTCAGTGTCATTCACAACAAATAGCCTAGTAAAGTTTTTATAAATTGCGGTTGCCCAGATCTTAATCGATTTGACACCATTTGGTGTCAATGTTGGGTTTTCAGAAGCCAGCCTCCTGTCTGAGCGCCTCTTGAGTTGCTCTGTGATAAAATTGTCATGGACACAAGTGCAGATGATAAATCCTGAACCCACAAGCTGGGTATCCTGATTTCAAAGGGAGCCCTTTCTCAGTTGCAGAGTAAGCTGATCTTCAGCCAGGGTGTCCTCCCTTTACCAAGAGCACTTCTGAAAGCCTGAGTTGCCCAGGCAGCATTTACAGCCCTGGTGCAGGATCAGGTTATAAAGGTTTTGTTCTCTTAATAAAGAAGATCAGGTTCCCTCTGACTCACTCTGTGAGATGCCTGGTCTTTCCCCCCGGAGGCTGGGGAGCAAGATGGGCCATTAGCAGGCAGGTAGTCACTGAGGTCAGTGATAAATATTAATAGATGGCCTCATCTCCACATTAGGTGATAGCATCCTTCCTTTTAAAATTCCTGTTTATTGAGGAAACTTTCAGTGTTTGTAATCAAGATATAGAGGTCATATAAAGATGACTTCAGAGGACCAGAAAATCTGGTCTTGAAATTTTTCATCCTTAAACCTTGGGTAATGCATCCCAGTGAAAGTGCCCAGGCGAGTTTGTTTTTCAAGGTCCAACACTAAACGTAGGAGAACCTGTATTTTGTGCTGTGTGTATGTGTGTACAGCTCTAAGATAGTCAGAGAACCCTCCAGATTTTATATGATTATTAAATATTAAATATCAAATGAGGTGAATGAACCTTTTAAACAACAAGGATATTATCAGTAGAAAAGGTTGATGTATTGTTATAGCAGTCAGTTTATATAAATAGTATTTTTTAAAAGCCTCTCAAGTTCTTTTTTTGTTTCTGTCCTCCTCCCTTCCCACTTTTGCCCCCTCCCTCCCCTTCCTCCCTTTTCCTCCTTTTTGGTAGAGTTTGAAGATGAGCTCAACTTCAGCTTTTGAGAGTTGAATTCTACCTGAAGTGTCTTTTCTGCAATGTGGAATCATTTTTATCTACCATTTATGGAAAATGAATACTTAGACCATGTTGAAAATCATCTTTGTACATGTAGGAGGCTGCAGAAATGTTACACTTTTTGCAGTTTGAATTTAATATCTGCCCACATATGTGTTAAGTTCCTAAAGGGACTGTAGAATTGTCCAAGGATGATATAAAGCAAGATGATAGGGCTCCTGCCTGCTTCCCCCTCACCCCCCGTATAGCCAGATTTGTCATATTGTGCCCAAAGCACACACTCAACCTCTGCTGTCGTCAGAGAGAGACCACCTTATGGCTGAAACTGGCAAAATACAGGACATGTTATCAAAACGTGTGCATTTCAACCATACCGAAATAAGTAATGGTGCTGGCTCGCACACCTGGGTTCTTGGCTTCATTTCTTAGCAAATGCAGTGTCGTGTTGGCCTGTGTGTCATCGTGTTGGCTGGAGAGCATCAGGGCTCGTCATTCAGTCATGAAGCTGTGTGTCACCAATAGTGAGATTCCGCGTTTTATTCAGTCACCAAGTTTAGTGCTTATTCTCCTAGCCCCTGCGTTGATCGTTCTTAGTGCAAAGGCACTGTAGTGTTGGAGGTTTCAATAGCGTGTGATTTCACACTGAAATCCTAGTGCAGAGAGCAAACACCCGGTGAAGTGCTTAAACAGACCTTGTTTGGAGGACTTGCATCACCCGACATCCCGAGACTGTTTGTAGAGACTTGGTGAGCCAGTGTCTGCTCCACTCTCTAAGTGTTTGTTTAAGATGATACTCAGGGCCTCACCATTGTCTTATCATAGTCAAAGCACAGTGATGGAGAGAGGCCCGGGGTTGTGGGAGAAGGGGAGTGGGCAGAGACCAGGCTCCCGTGCTAGCCCCAGGAGAGCCCTACGAGAGGCCTGAGAGTGCTGGCAGCCATACGTCACTAGGAGCTGTCACAAAAAGCCTGTAGTAAGTCTATAATGTTTCCAGGAATGTTGGTAGGAAACAGAATCAAGACCCTTGGCATGTTTAGTCAGAAAGCTTGTAAACAGCGTCCATTCCTGGACCACAGGCAGTGAGGGGAGGGGGTGCTTTTATGTACTTCTGAGGGTGTCAAGTTTAGATCTTACAGAGGCGTCTGGTCATTTTTTGAATGCTCTCATTCACCATGTTTCTAGGTATGTTACTTATACAGAAGTTAACGTATTTTTGTGTAGGTCGGAGAGTATTTTTTCTCCTGTTATTCATAGTATGGTTGCTGCCGCTGCTACTGCTAAGTCACTTCAGTCGTGTCCGACTCTGTGCAACCCCATAGATGGCAGCCCACCAGGCTCCCCCGTCTCTGGGATTCTCTAGGCAAAAACACTGGAGTGGGTTGCCATTTCCTTCTCCAATGCATGAAAGTGAAAAGTCAAAAGTGAAATCGCTCAGTTGTGTCCGACTCTTCGCGACCCCATGGACTGCAGTCTACCAGGCTTCCCCATCCATGGGATTTTCCAGGCAAGAGTACTGGAGTGGGGTGTCATTGCCTTCTCCCATAGTATGATTAGAGATGTAATTAATCTTAGAACTGTGATTGTGGTAGTTAGTCCCCATGGATTGAAAGCCCACTGTGTGAATCGTTGGATTAGCAGTGAGGCTGGGATGAGGGCCAGGCAGGATGAGGAGGGAAAGGTGAAAGAGACAAATAAACACACCCCACAGAAAGGATGTGCTCAGTCACACTGAGTATATATTAATTAGGGTTCATAGAAGTAAATGCAATTTAGGGACTAACACTTAAAGCGCTGGTGGCCCCCCTTGGGGTCTCTCATCCTTCCTGCTCTTTTTTTGAGGTCAGAGAAGGGATAGTAACTTCAGTCCTATGGCATTTTGTAGAAAACCTCCCCTTTTAAATTACCAATCAGATGTGGCTTTGAAATTGGTTAACTTTTATTTTATATCGGAGTGTAATTTACAATGTTGTGTTAGTTTCAAGTGTGCAATACAGAGTCAAACATTACTGAAACAACTTAGCACACACTCACCATATACTAGTCATTTTGAAAAGTAAAAGTGAAAGTGTTAGTCGCTCAGTCGTGTCCACTCTTTGCAACCTCATGAACGGTAGCCCACCAGGCTCCTTTGTCCATGGAATTCTCTAGGCAAGAATACTGGAGTGGGTAGCCTTCCCTTCTCCAGGGTATCTTCCCAACCCAAGGATCAAACCTGGGTCTCCTGCATTCCAGACAGATTCTTTACCATCTGAGCCACCATGTTTTGTTATCTGATTTTATACTCTGAACAAACACTTCATCATAACTGATGGTGCTGTGTTTTGGACCCTGTAGATTTATATTGCTCTTTCCCCCAGGTGGGCTATGGAAAAGAGCCCACTGTCTTTGACTCTCCGTGGAAATAGCCCCTCTCACCAGTTGCACACCATCTCCTTTGGGGCCGGGCTTCTACAAGTTCAGTGTCAGTGGACCTTCTGTCCTGGGATTGCCCATCTTCAGCCCTTCTGCCTTGGCTGCCCTTCAAGCGCTGCCTCCATCTCCAGGGTGGAGATGGAGACCTCTTTCTTCTTTCCTCTCATACTGGTCCTCTTTTCTGCACTTCTCAAGCCCTGCCGATTTTTCATTCCCTTTTCTGAAAGCAGGTTTTGTAGAAAATTCCCTTGCCCGCCCTAAGTTACATATGATGGACGGCAAAGCAAAACGAATCTGTGCTAGTTTTCTGATTTATTGGGAAGACCTACTGCAAGACCTCTGTGAGCATCTCGGCTGCCTTTATCATCCGGGAGGGCAGGCATGCCCCAGAGGAGTTTGCACATACGGCTCTCGCCCGGCAATGTGATTACCGAGGGGCTGTGTTTTGAGTTAGCTTGAGTTGTGTATTTCATTTGTGAAGCTGGCACATACTTGAAAGCCGCAAGCTACTGTTTTCTGAAAGCTTCTTTGCACATGAGCCTAAAACCGTCTGTACTGGATTTGGAAATTATCCAGTAACTGCCCTTTTAATGCAGCGAAATGTAGATTACAGCTGTTTCCTCTGGAAGGACCCGTAGACTCCTAACTCATCTCTCTCCTCCTCCAGGGTGTCTCCTCTGCAGAAGTCGGAGATAGTGGATGTGGTGAAGAAGCGGGTGAAAGCCATCACCCTGGCCATCGGGGATGGTGCCAATGATGTGGGCATGATCCAGACGGCCCACGTGGGTGTAGGCATCAGTGGGAATGAGGGCATGCAGGCCACCAACAACTCGGATTACGCCATCGCTCAGGTGAGTTGCATGCTTGACCGGCCGGCATATGTAGTTGACAGAGTCCACTGGGCATGAAGGCCAGCTGACGCTTGACCTTCAGTCCAGTCCTTCAGCTGTCCCTTTGGAGGTGGCGTAGAGGAGAACCCACCGGTGTAGCTGGGTTTCTCTCTTGGTGTCATCTTGCGTAGTTACAAGACCCTGTCCTGTGGTTTGGGTTTCTTTTTTGGCTGTGGGAAGGGCCAGGCTTTCTGTTGTCCAGCTGAGAGGTCATTTCCAACAGGTGGATCTCTGATTTTATGATAATAATCTCTTCCCCTAAACCCTGCAACTGCTGCGTGTTCTCTTCCAGCATCCTCTGTGCCCAAGGATGGCTGTGCTTGTAGTACCTATTCTCTGTATCCCACTCCTGGCATCTCCCCTCTTCCAGAAGATGCTGGAACCCTCTCTCTCACATGGCATGTAAGGTCAGGGGAATCAGTGATTGACAGACACCGCCCTCTTGGCTGTGCCATGGGGGGCACAGGCCACTGCTGTCAGGTGAGCTGTCAGGAACAGGAACCCCAGGCTTGGGCAGCAGTTCCCCCCAACTCCATGCTGTGGTCAGCAGCACAAAGCTTTTGGCAGTTCGATTCAGCAGAGGCTCCTGACATACTTAGTAGCTCCTGTCCTAGCAGTCGGAGACCAAACGAAAACTGTCCAGTTCTCAGTGACAGCCCCAAAGTGAAGGGAAATGGCCAAGCTCCTGCCCCCCTGTTATTTCCATCTAGACCATTTTTGCTGCCTGACCATCCAGGAAATCTAGGTGTCTCAGAGGACACAGGCCATTTCCTCCCGTCTCCAATCACAGTGTGCTGGGATTAAATGCCTGCTTGTTGGCTCAAGTCCCCTCGTGTTCCTCCATGTTCAGTCTTTGGGAGAATGCATTAACCTTATCACATGTAATAGGCACGAGTAATGATGGCCTTTTCCTCCTTGATGCTGAAATCTGGGGCTGCATGTTAAGTGTGGAAGAACTTGTTGCAAGCCCAGGGATACAGACTGGCCTGCATTTTCAAGGCCCCACTTCCCGGAGATGGGGCTATGCTTAGATGCCATCTCAAATCCCCACCCCCTGCCACCTGCCAGCTAATGGTTTTGCAAACATAGAGAACAGCAGGATCCTTATAAGTCCAAAGAGTGCATGAAATCAACCTTGTTCCTTTTGTCAATTTCAAATGAATCTTCAAGATGATGACTCATGTAGGTAGGAGAAGGAATTCCAACTTTATAGGTGGGAAAACTGGGATTCCTTTATAAGCAGTGACCTACCGCGGGTCCCAGCCCCCAAGGCCAGAGAACAGCGGACCTGTACATGACTTTGGGGAACTAACTCCGCGCACCTGCCTGGTTCCTTTCCAGAGTCGACTGCCCCAAGGCCTGTGGGACTCGCGCTTCCTGCAGGCTGTCGGCACCTGGAGATGTTATGTACCCCAACATTATTAAATACTTGAGTTATAGCATCATATGGCTGGCAGGGGTCTTCAGAGGTTTCCTAGGAGCTCCAGGCAAATATTTGTCCGTCTTTTTCTTGCAAATGTCAAGGGAAGGGAGATTCCGTGACCTGCTTTATTGAAACCGGACTAATAGGATGTGGGATCTGGAGCAGTTGGTCTCTTCAAATTAAAGGCAAATCAAAATGACAAGCAAATCAAAATGAAAGGGCAGATGCAGAGGAGAGCAGGGCTTTGTGATTCTGTTTGGGGGTTTTCTTGTCCATCCAGCCTACATCACCTATGCTGGAGGAGCTGATGGACAGCCCCAAAGACTGAACATGGAGGAACACCAGGGGTCTCTAGCCAACAAGCATCCCTGCATGTCCCCTCCACCCTGTCCGCCATCCTGTTCAGGTGTAGACAGAGATCCCATTATTTCAGGTCTGCGTTCTGCTTACCTCATACCTTCCTCACCAAGATGTTTCCTCTGCCATAATTACTAGGTAGGACATGCCACAACTGACTGAGTTCCTTTGGTTGAAGTTAATCAAGTGATAAACGTCTTTGGTCAAAGTTCATGCCTTAGCACTTGATCTGTTTATTTTAATGTGGATGAGCATGTTTTTGATTGGATTCTTGAGAATGTGCCCTGGAAAGTTATATCCAGAAGGAAAAAAAGGTTAGCTCAAAGACTTGTCCTCGGGAAAATGATGAAGTCGGCAAAGCCCTGGTTCTGTTTCTCCCCAGCTGGCCTGTGCTATGTCCACGGGGTGGCCCCAGGCTGCCGGCTGGCCCGTCGGGGCCTCACTGTGCGGGGCTAGCCCGCGTCATGTTGTGTCTCCAGCCCTCCGCTGCCTGTTCTCCTTGGAGAGCGTCATTTCTGCCCCCTGCCTCCTTAATGTTTTTTGAGCAACCTCATGAAAACAGCATTTTGATTTAGGATTTTTGTTTTGTTTTGTTTTCTGAAAAGAAATCACTGTAGCACTAAGCCAGGGCCTTCTGGATGGTTCCAACAGATGTTCTCTGTACTCATGGAAGGTTGAACGCCAGGGGGTCCAGGTCAAACACAAGCTTCCTCTTTATTTGTTTAGCCATTCCCCTTGGAATCCTTGATGACCCTGTATGGGAAGCTTTATTTCTCCACGTGTACCCACTCCTGCCACTCCAGAGTCTCATTCAGCTTTTGGAGCCACACAGAGACAAGCCATCTTCAGAAACTTGCCCAGATGTGGTTCACGTGGCTTGAGCTCTTGTCCTTAGTGTTAACACCAGATATTATGTGGCCTCCTCTTGAAAAAGTGTTTAAAAAATGCTATATCTTTGGCCAGTCTTCCTTTTCTGTAGATGGTTAAATGTAATTTCAAAAGTAACCTAAAGTTAATAGGAAGTTGACAACGGTAGAACTCCTAGTATCTGTGCATGGTCCTCTCTCGTAGGAGAGTGACAGATTTGAGTTTGTGGGCTGCCCTGCGACTCAGAACAGGAGGAGGTTTTAGTTCAAGGCAACCAAGGAGGACTCAGTGCCAGGAGAGGCTAGCTGAATACATAGGAACCATGAAGTGAGGCAGGATCACCCCTAACAATGCATACCACCAGAACACGCCCAGACTACGACCCCCCAAACAGCGCATCTCCCTCCCTCCAGCTCCTTGTTCACAGTTCTGGAGGCTTTTGTGAAATAGGACCCAGAAGGTAAAGCCAGACTAAAGGGAGGCTGAGGAGATAGGATTGGAGTGGTGTCCAAAGACTCCCTGCCCCGAGGAGGATTTGAGTATTTTATTGGAATATTGTTGAATATTTCAGACTGCGAGAGCTAAGCCATTACATCACTCTCAACTTGGTGTCAGCTGCGTGTTGGTGTTTTATTTGGATGGATGACTACATCACATTTTAGCAAGAGGGGCTCTTACTTGTTAGAGCCAGAAAAAGGGGAAGGAGATGGGTCTAGAATTGGAGGGCAGAGCGTGTGTCTCTCTGTGTGTGGAGTGTCATTGTCTTTCACCTGCAGGCTGACAGTGGAAATAGGAATAGGTAGTGTCTATATGGGCATCCCTCTTCTTAAAAGGATACAGGTACATGACAATCCCTGTCCCTTACTCCTGTTGTCATATAAAATTGATGATTGAAGAGAAGCATCTGATTGTACTGCTCTTTTCTTCCAATTCTGGTTGGTCACTTCCTTTTAATAATTCATATCCTAAAAGCATTTGGGTAAATAGAATTTCACAAGACAGCAATTGGAAGTCTAGCTGTGTTACTGGGAAAAATCGTAACTCTGTAGCTTAAAGAGGAGATCTTAGTCCTTCTCACCTGGCCCGAAAGCTCTGCCTTTAAAGTGAGTGGTGTTCTTGGTCACCAGCAGAACCTGGGTTCCCCCTCTCCCTTGCCCGTCTTCTCCTCTGAAGGACACTCCAGACCCTCTTTCTTTCCTTTTTCAGTTTTCTTACTTGGAGAAGCTCCTGCTGGTTCACGGTGCCTGGAGCTACAACCGGGTGACCAAGTGCATCTTGTACTGTTTCTACAAGAACGTGGTGCTCTACATCATTGAGGTGAGCAGGGCTGGCCCCTTCCTTCAGGAGGAGGGTCCTTATCAGAGGGACATTAGGTGACTTCAGGGAAGGGTTTTGTTCATGGAAAACTGAAAAGGTGCTCCCCTGATGTGTGGAAACCTGTGACATCCACTCAACCTCTTTGAAGTTGGGGACACCTTCCAGGTCTAGTTTTGCTGGACCGAAAGTCAGGCGTCCATGGCTGCCTTCTCCGTAGCTCGTGCCCTTCTCTCTCTCCCTGATGGACAGACGGACAGGGCAAGGCCCTCTCCTCTGCATGTCCCTCCTGCTGTCACTCACACCCTCCCCCACCCCTCAATGGCCAGAGCCTGGCAGCAGACATTGGCACCTGGCGTGGTGGGTGCTGAGACGTTCCTAGGCAACCTAGTCTGGTTTTTCTTCACTGAATGGAAGGGCTTCTTGCTGGATGTCTCATGGACTCTGCAGGCTTCCTGAGCTTTTGGTTCTTGCTTCTGGGACATGTAAATGCTGCCGCTTTAGCTGGGAGGATGTGGGATTGAGTGGGGAGGAAGCCAGGAACATAATTTAAAATGTCTCAATGAATGCATTGAGTCGCCAGCATGTTTTTTCAAGACGCGGATTCAGTTGTAAGTGAAATACACATGCTGGTTGGAGGGACCAGAGGGGTGGAGGTGCTGGCCCAGGGACAAGTGGAAAAGACACTTCAAGTTCCGCTCCGATGGGAGCACCAGCCACCTCGTTCCTCCTCCTTTGGAGCAGCTCTACTGTAAAGGTGTGGCCGTCACGACTAAGAGATTTCCAGATGTGTTTAGGAAAGGGACAACAGGCACTCACTCTGGGGAAATAGGGAAGCAGTGGTCATTGTGTCTGGTGCGGGTTATTTTGTGTCTGGTTTCTCCACTCTTGGCAGAAATAATAACCGAGGCATAGATCCACTGTTTCTGATGTGGTCCCTGAAAAGGCTCAGCTCAGATCGTGGGACACGGGGTTTGCTAGTGGAACTGCGGTAAACCATTTCTTGACCAAATAATCTGCTCCTTCCTGATGAAGAATCAGCTCAGACCTAGAGGTTTGCATCCCTCCCTCTATAGCCAGTTTGGAGAAGGCAATGGCACCCCACACCAGTACTCTTGCCTGGAAAATCCCATGGATGGAGGAGCCTGGTAGGCTGCAGTCCATGGGGTCTCTAAGAGTCAGACATGACTGAGGGACTTCACTTTTACTTTCTGTAGCCCAACTCCTACCAAGTAATTTCCCCAAGTTGCACAGGTTGTTCACTGCACAAGGCTGCCCAACCAAAGTGGCTGAAACATAGGAAAACTTAGAAGAAGGGATATATTTTTCTTACCCCCACAAAGGGCAGCCTGCTTGCCTCGTCTGCTCGTCTGGTGCTGCCGTGTTCAACTCCACCCTCTCTGAGTAAGAGCTTTCAGATGTTACCCATCATAGATGCTGTGGTTTCTGTCTTCTTTCTGTCCACATTCTTACAGTTCCCTTTTGGTGCTTAAAGATGTTTGCCAGCCCCCTCCCCACAGCCTTTTCTGCGTCTGTAACAGGAGTCACTCCTGAGTGTCACTCGGGGTCACAGATAATTGGTGCTGTGGTCTAGGGCGAGGAGCACTGAGGCCCTGGTGTCAGCAAGTTCCCACGTGTCAGTGTGTCTCATGTGCCTGTTCATCTCTTGAAGCTACTGGCTTCAGAAGCTTGCTCAATAATCTGGTTTTCCTCTTGATCAGCACATTACAGATAGTCTAGACTTCTTATCAGAACCGTCCCCATGAAGCCCCAACCCTGCAGCTTTCCAGAGCTTCCTTGGGGGCCCTTCTTAGTCATTGACACCTACTATCTTGGCTTTTTCCTTTAAAAAAATAAAAAGCTTCCAGTGAGCTGACTCTGAGACGAGTACAATTTCAGTCTGTCTGAAAAATTCTGTTTGGCAGACTTTCAACTCTGCACATGCCAGGCAAGTTCCTTACATTAATATTGGCTATTGTGGCTGAGCAGCAGGGGTTAAACAATCTTGCATAATCAGGCTTTTAAAACATTATATATAAAATACAATGTCTCCACTGCTCTGTGCCCAATTTTCTCCTTGGTATGGCTGGGGGAATCTTCATTTTAAAACAGGAAACGAAATCCTTCCTGAGCCCAGACAGAGCACTGACTTAGACTGCATCTGCCATTGCTACATAACCTTCATGACATCAGTGGGTATGCTTCAAGCACAATTCAAACATAGGAAAGTACTACGTGCATGCTGTTTTAGTTTTGAGCTGAAAGATCAAAGATGGTTATAATTTGATTTGTTCATTTGCAATCAAAAGTTTTACATTCTAAAGGTTACCTTGTAGTTACTTATGGGAAACTAAATTAAATATAGTGTGTATTTTTCTTAAATGGTTTTGTTGTAACTCAAGAAGAAACTCTTTGCAATAGCCAGGACATTCTCATCTCAGATGCCCTGTGATACATGTAACTGTCACTTAAAAATACAAACTTGAAATAATTTGCCAACTAAAAAAGGTATCAATGCAAAGGTATCATGCATGCACACACACGTATTAGCCATTAGTAGGAGAATCATTAGTTGTTATTGTTTAGTTGCAAAGTCATACCCAATTCTTTATGACCCCATGGACTGTAACCCACCAGGCTCCTCTGTCCATTGGATTCTTCAGGCAAGAATACTGGAGTGGGTTGCCATTTCCTCCTCCAGGGGATCTTCCCAACCCAAGGATCAAACCCATATGTCCTGCATTGCAGGCAGATTCTTTACCACTGAGCCACCCGGGAAGCTACCAAGAAGGTTCATTACATGACTTGAATTACCAATAAAGATGTTAGACACAGGAACCCTTGACAAGTTTGAAGAGAGGAGTTGAATTCATTCACTCATTTGTTGCCAACAATTTGGAGCACCCATGCTCCAAATTCTGTGCCAGGCAGTGGGACTGCTCAGATATATGTTTCAGAAAGCCCATCCTGCCTTCATTAGAGATGCTTGAATGGGCAGACATCACTGTTTTAAAGTATAATTAATACACCGTAAGATATACCATTTCTTGGTGTACAGTTCCATGAATTAAAACAGGGTTTTTATCATTAGAAACTAATTGGCAGTTTTCTGTCTGCCTCTCACAGATGATGACAAACAAAAATGTCACAGAGAGTCCTGTGGATGGACGATGATAATGGTTGCACAGCAGTGTGAATGTATATGATGGCGCAATAGTAAAAAACCTACCTGCCAATGCAGGAGATGAGACATGGGTTCGATCCCTGGGTTGGGAAGATCCCCTGGAGGAGAAAATGGCAACCCACTCCAATGCTCTTGCCTGGAGAATCCCATGGACAGAGGAGCCTGGAGAACTACAGTCCATGGGGCCGCTCAGAGTCAGACATGCATGACTGAGCACACGTGTGTGAATGTATATACTGATGTCACTGAACTACACACTTGGAAATGGTTAAGACAGTGAACTTTATGTGAGTTTTGCCACATTTTTCTTGCTAAAATGTTAAAGAATGTCACAAGCATTTGGCTGCTTTAGTCACATTGAGGGGAAACCAAAAAAATGCACATCAGCTTATTGAAGGCTTGAAAGGCAAACTTTACACGTAGTTTTGTACTAAAACTAAGCAGATGCTGAGTATAATGGCTGTGACCAGATGGACCATACTTCTCAGAAGGAGAAACTTTGTCATGGAGTTGACTTGGGAGAGGGGTGGCTTCACAAGCTGGCCAAGCAGGTGGGACCTCTATCAGCCAGTTGGAGGGGAGTGTGCTTTGAATTAGCAGAAGCAAGGAGGGCATGAGTGGTCTCCGGAGTGGCCAGAGGAGGGGCCTGGAAGCCAGACAGGAGCTTTGTTGCTCTTGGAGGCTGGGATTCGGTTTTCATTCTGGAATAGGCATGTTCCACAGTTAAAGCAGCTCCAGAAAATGTGTCTGTCAGTGTGGCAGACAAATGGTAAGCTGAGACTTTTAATGTACTTCTGTAGTTTTAACCTGGGGCATGAATCCTGGCCATCATGATGGTGAGCAGTTGGTGGTTCCTAATACAGAGAATAACCATGACACATAGATATCAAAGTGAAAAAAAATGGGAATTTTTATACCACTTAGAGTGAGTACCTACTTATTTTGGGCACCATATATAGGAAATTTTAATGTTTTTTGGGGGGGTCATTAAATTGGTATCAGATACAGGCCAGGCATATCAGCCTGGTGGTCTGGAAATATTATCACCGAATGAGAAAGAGAGATTTAAACTACTTCATTTTGGAGTTGTGGTAAAGAACCCTCCTGCAAACGCAAGTAGATGTAAGACACACAGGTTTGATCGCTGGGTTGGGAAGATCCCCTGGAGGAGGGCACGGCAACCCACTCCAGTGTTCTTGCCTGAAGAATCCCATGGACAAAGGAGCCCGACAGTCTACAGTTCACGGGGTTGCAAAGAGGTGGACATGACTGAATCGATTTAGTACGCACACGCGGGGTCCAGGTGAACAAGACAGAGCCCTGGCTCTTGGAGTCAAGTGACAGGACACAAAGAAGGGCACCCACCACTCAGACGACTTCCAGGAAGATGCTTGCAGTGAGATCTGTTGAAAGGCGTGCTTCACATCCAGCAAGGGTGGCAGCCTCCAAGTTCTAGGGCGAAACAAGTCAACACCTAAAGGATGAGGAGAGGCTGGAAGGGAAGCTTAGACCCATGTACCAGGGGGAGCCCACACCTGCTGTTCCCATCCCATTCCCTGTTTATTACAGCTCTGGAGAGAAATAATAGAAGTAAACAATAGGGGAAAAGTACATGTTGTTGGGATTTTATGTTTCAGTGGGAAGGCGGCTGCAGAACTAGTTAGACACGGGCTCAGGACCAGCCTCTTAAAGCCTAGTCGGTCGCTGCTGGTCCTTAGAGCTGGGAGTGTGTTAGCAGAAGGTGAGGGGAGGAGAAAGGGAGAGGAGCGGTCACCAAGCCAGAGAAGTCTTAGCAGTCCGGAGGGATCCCCCCACCAGATACCCGAGCACTTTGAACTTTATAAAAATAGACTCTTACTGCTTTTTACAGGTGACAATATATGCTTTTTTAATGATGTTTTCGCAGCTGCATTAACCTAAGAGGATGGTTATAAAGATTCAGCGTTCTGGAAGAAAAAAGTATTCAGCCATGGCTGTTATAAAAATTGAGTCTCTAACTCCATAAAATGTTTAAGCCTCCCTGGAATTAAAAAAAAAAAAAAAAAGAGGCACAAGTCCAAAAACAAAAAAAGACTTCGAGAGCTCTACGGTACGCATTATTCCAGGTGACCAGGTTTCCCCACCACCTGGTACTTGGGCCAAAAAAGAAAAAACAAAACAAAACACCCAAACCCAGCAAAGTGTCCAGCTCATCACGTCTGGTCTGCATTAAAGCTCACAGGTTCCAACTCGCTTCCCTTCATGAAGGCCTCCTGCTTCCAGAGACAGCTCCACACAGGGCAGTACTGGGTGCTTCTCTATCCACCAGATTGGTGGGGATGTCCAGGCACAATGAGTGACCAGCACCCAAAAAACACACACTCAACTGAATGGGTTTCAGTAGAGGCCAGCCTCTAGGAAACTATCAGACTTTTTGGTTCTCTTTTTTGTTTATTTTGTTTTTGTTTTTAGGATAGAAGAGAAGGTTTGCACTTTGTACTGTGTCTTGCGTTTTAGGAAATGCCTTTCTGGTCTAACTTTAAATCTTTCCTGGTGGAATTTTCACATGGAGGAATATCCCCTCCAAGTATTAGACAGTTAATTCATTTTACAGTGTGTTTAATCTCATCTTTTGAGAGTGAAGTATAATTTTGATTGCATTCTTTACACACTTTACGGGCTTCCCCGGTGACTCAGTAGTAAACAATCCACCTGCCAATGCAGGAGATGAAACATGGGTTCAATCCCTGGGTTGGAAAGATCCCCCAAGAAGGAAATGACAAACCACTCCAGTATTCTTGCCATGGACAGAGAAGTCTGGCAGGTACAGTCCATGGGGTCACAAAGCATTGGACATGACTGAGCACATGAGCACACACACTTTTCTACTCAAACTAACTTCTATTTCAGCTGAAACTCTCAAATAGACTTTTCACTCTCAGGAAGTTGATTTTACCAGTTAGGTTTTTCATCTACTGTATTTTCTTGCCATTTTCCTCTGTTTGATTTTCTCTCCTGAAATGCATTTTCTCCTCTCCTTTCTTCTGCCAGTAGAGACTAGGTTTCCTAAAACTGTTGAAACCAGGTTTCCTTTCATTTTTAAATAGAAATTTATTCATTTTAATTGGAGGCTAATTACTTTACAATATTGTATTGGTTTTGCCATACATCAACATGAATCTGCCACGGGTGTACACATGTTCCCCATCCTGAACCTCCCTCCCTCCTCCCTCCCAGTACCATCCCTCTGGGTCATCCCTGTTCACCAGCTCCGAGNATTCCTTTTATTTCTTTTTCTGCTCTGATTGCTATGGCCAAAACTTCTAAAACTATGTTGAATAGTACTGGTGAAAGTGGTTTCCTTTCATTTTTACAATTAATTTTGAGATAATGTCTCGGCACAAATCCATTGTGATTCCTACCTGTCTGTGTTCATCTCTATACACTGGGTGACACTGGGCTGAGCAGGTGTGGTAGAATGTCCAAGATCAAGAATGGAGGATTCAGGACTACCCTAGTAGTCTAGTGGTTAAGACTTTGTGCTTTTACTGCAGGGGACATGGGTTCAATCCTTACCTGTGGATGAAGATCCCACATGCCACACAGAACAGCCAAAAACTAATTTTTAAAAGAATTTTCTAAAAAATGGAGAATTTGATTATAGACCCAGAAGATTCAAAGTGACAACAGAAGGCGCCTTCTATAGACCACAAAGTTGGCAGCGGCGAGGGGGGCAATAACAGTAACAGACAGAGTGTATTGACTGATGATGTGTGACTCCAATGGCAGAAAAATCTTTTCCATTATAGGTTACAAGATATTGAACTATATAGGAGGTCCTTGTTGTTTACTTTATATGTAGTAGTATGTGTTTGTTAATCCCAAATTCCTAATTTATCCATCCCCTTTCCACTTTCATAACCATAACTTTTTTTGCATCTGTGAGTCTATTTCTGTTTTGTAAATAAGTTTTTATTATTTTTTTAATATTCCATGTAGAAGTGATAGCATATGATATTTGTCTTTCTTCTGACTTCACCTAGTATGATAATCCCTAGTCCATCCATGTTGCTGCAAACAGTATTATTGTATTCTTTTTTATGGCTAATATTTCATTCTTGGTGTGTGTGTGCGTGTTTATACAAATCAGATCTTCTTTATCCATAAATGTTTAACTTGCTTCCATGGCTTGACTATCATGAATGGTGCTTCTATGAACATTGGGTGCATGTATCTTTTTGAATTAGCATTTTCAACTTTTTTGGATATATGCCCAGGAGTGAGATTGCTGGGTCGTATGGTAGCATGGCTCATAGTTTTAAAATATCTTTTATAGGCAAGTAAAATGTAATTACTTATGGTAATGCAATTCATCTTTCTGTTTCTTGTACTTGAGAGTTTTCTGGCTTTGACTTTTAGTTGAAATCATTCCTATTAATAAGCACCACATTAGAAACTCATCTTTCCTTCAGTAAAGGCCTGTACCCTTAAGCGGTAGTTAATCTCTGCTGCATTCTGAGAGCTCATTTGAGCCCCTGTATTGGTTTTCCAACAGGTGCCCTTTCCTTCTCATTTCCAAGGTCCTGGCAGACCCAGTAGACTGTTTCAAGAAAGTTCAAGAGTAATGTATATATTTTCTTGCCTGATCTTTCAAACGAGGGGAAACAAAGTAGGTTAGTGCAATCAGATGCTGCCAGTACCTCCAAAGCACGCCATTAAAAGAATATTGATTAAATATTGGCTTCTTTTATCTGGGGATCATTGGATTAAGTTTATCATTGCTCCTTAACTAAGCTGCATATTGTTCTGATAATGTGTTGTGGGACACTTATCAATTTGAAAATTGCTTTTTCATAACATGGGCTATTAATTAGAAGCTGTTACCTCCTCATTAGCTTCACCTAATTAGTTTCCCTTATTCCTTTGAAAGTATTTATTAGTAAGGTATGCCATTTTCCTATTTCATAAGGTATAATTTACATGCAGAAAATTAATACTTTTTAGCATACAGTTCTGTGAATCTTAACAAATGCATTGGCACTCTCAGATATACAACAGTGTCATCATTACCCAAACCTCCCCCAGCTCCCTTTGTATCAGCTTCTACTCCCACACCCAGTCCCTGGAAATGACTGGTNCCATTTTCCTATTTCATAAGGTATAATTTACATGCAGAAAATTAATACTTTTTAGCATACAGTTCTGTGAATCTTAACAAATGCATTGGCACTCTCAGATATACAACAGTGTCATCATTACCCAAACCTCCCCCAGCTCCCTTTGTATCAGCTTCTACTCCCACACCCAGTCCCTGGAAATGACTGGTGTGGTTTTTGATGCTATAGTTTTGCCTTTCTTAGAATGTCATAGGCATGTAATTGCATAATGTGTGGTCATGCTGGCTTCTCCTTTCAGCATAATGCATTTGGGATTCATCCACGTTGTTGAGAGTGTCAGTAGTTTATTCTTTTTTTATTGCTGAGTAGTATTCCTTTATGGACTTCACTGGTAGCTCAGCTAGTAAAGAATCCACCTGCAATGCCAGAAACCTGGGTTCAATCCCTGGGTTGGGAAGATCCCCTGGAGGAGGGCATGGCAACCCACTCCAGTATTCTTGCCTGGAGAATCCCATGGACAGAGGAGCCTGGTGGCCTACAGTCCATGGGGGTCACAAAGAGTTGGACACAACTGAGCGACTAAGCACAGCACAGTATTCCTTTATAGGAATAGAGTTTCCCGTGGTTGGGGAGTTCTGGAAACCCAATCCCAGGGGGTTGAGAACCAAGGGCCAGGAAGTCAATGAACTCCAGATAATATCATAGTTTAAGGAAGGGCTGGAGTCAACTTTGACTAGGATGACACTGGGATGATATATTGATTTCATAATAAATCAAGATGGTGGTAGTGGATGGGTGAGTCAGCCTGGTGAATGTTGACTGCTTAACCCCTCCAGGAAAAGACAGACTAGCGGCCCACAGACTTGTCTGCTAGAGTCACACTTCCATCCACTGTCTGGCTGGTGACCATTAGCCCAGGGCACCATCACCATGGCACCATCACCATAGCAGCATTGGCCATGGCCAGAGGCTCCACCTGGGGGCTTTGCCTCCAGCTTGTGCTGTGCAGACTAAGCCCCAGACCACTCCCAGTCTCAGTGTCCTTCTCTGTAAAATGACGATAAGAAACAACATGCATCAGAAAGTTGGCAAGGATTAAGTGAAATCACCATGGAAAGCCTTTAGCCAGCCACGTAGCAACCCTCGCATCACATCAGCCTTTAGCATCCCTATAAGTTATTTAATATCTGATACCCTCACAGCTACACTGTGTCCACAGGCTTGAGAAGCTTCTTGGCCCTGCTTCTCCCCAGAACAGGAATCTAGTTTTCTAGTCGCCCTCCCCCACAATAGGAAGCCTTCTGGGGAGGAGGCATGGCTTCCCTCACTGCTTCTGTAGATGCTCTGCCCTAAGTGTGGCTCTGATTATATAATCCTAAACCCTGCAACTGTGGGTAATCACTGTTGAGCAAAACAACCAGGACCAATCTGCTAGATTATCTGGAAGTTTGCTTGATTCCCATCTGTGCATTGCTAATAATTGAGGTGCTGATACATTGTTTTCCAGTATCGTGGGCCCCTGTCCATAACTGAGAAAGAGTTCTTCTCAAATTATTTGCGATCTCATCTTCTGCCCTGATCCAGAGTGGCCCCTGCAAATTTCATCACATAGCCTAGACTCCTCGGTGCTCACACACTCTGCCCGAGTTACATCAGGAGCATTTAAATGAAACATTAAAACTGCATCCTCTCCCCAGTCCACTCTGCTGGACTTTGCTAGATGGAATCCACATGAGAGGACTTCTCCCCCAGAGTGAGATTTGCCAGTTTCTTTCAAAGCCAGGCCATCTCATGTGGACTGAAGGTCACTCTCCAGGCTGTAAAGGATCAGGATGCCTGTCTGCTTTATAAGCCAAAATAATCCTATTTCTGGGTGCCTGCTGATCACCTGAAAACACACCGTCCTCTTTCCTCATGTACAAACTGGGTGGGAATTGTGCTGTCAAAAAGGTAATGTCAGGACTTTCAGGTGGGTAAAGTGCTATGTTGATCTTGGGCACTTTCCACATATAGTTTTAAAGCATCCAGAAGTTCTGCCGGTTACACCTGCAAAAAGGTGCTTTGAAATTCACCTGCTTTGGGCTCTCTACCATAAGAGCAGGTGACAGTGAGATACTGGTCACCAGTATGTGTTGGTATGAAAATAAAAAGTAAGTTTTCCTGGGTTCTTATTGCTATTCTTGCTGCTGAGCATATTTTAAATCTTTAAAAGTCGGGTGCATTTAGTATAGCCTCACTTTTGGTGGAGGAGGAGACTTGCCAGAGAAACCAAAAGGCAGTGCTATAAAGCATTCCTGTGCTATTTGATGGGTCATAGTAAAGGCCACAGGGGTCCATCCTTATAATAGTATCGTTAGCTGATGTAAAACATTTGAGTTAGTACATTTGACTTAGTGATTCGTTCTGGTAACATTAAAAGCTCGTACTAAAGTACTCTCAGTATCTTGTTACTTTATCTTCAAATGAATCTGAAAAGACTGATGGAAGACTCACCATAGGAAAGTTGTACAGCAGCTGTGGGTTTTTCCTCCCACCTGAATCACACCAAGCAGATGGCCCTTGTTTTAACACAGGTCTCCTGGTCACATCTTTCTCGAAGTTCCTTCCAAAATAAGCACTGCCACAGATGCACAAGAGCCGTGTATATACAAATACACTTGGAGCTTGCTTTTCCTTCCTGTTTCTCTTTGGGTGGTCTGATAGGAATCTGTCTGTGATGGAAATTCCCTGGGATCCTGCCACAGGAACCCTCACTGGATGTGTCTTCCTGCATCCCTCCTCTTGTCTTCCTCCCTCATCCTTCCTCTTATCGGCTACTTCCTATAATGACAGCCAGCACCCCGGTTACCCTGCTTCAGGCCCAAGTCTGTGCAGAGAGGAGTCATGAGTGATGACCTGCTGCTTCTCTTTTCTATCCTGTTTTTGTGGCATCTGCCACAGTGTGTAATCGCCCTGGTGGTATCAGCCCATATCAAAAAATGCTAATTAGTGGTTTCTAAACGTGAAGCACAAATGGAAAAAAAGAATCCTCAATTCTATTTAGAACAACTAAGCCTTATTGTTGCTGATTAAGTTGGTAGAAGGAATTCTAAAGAATAAAATTAAAATGATATTTAAAATCAAATTTTTCTGCCTATGATGAGTTAAGAAATATTTGTCTTAAACATTAACCATAAGGGTATATTCAATATCCTGTGATGAACTGTAATGGAAAATAATATCAAAAAAGAATATATATATATGTATATATGAATCACTTTGCTTATAACAGAAATTAATACATTAAAAATCAACTATACTTAAAAAGATATATTAAAATTGAACGTAAGTGTCCTAAGCTAGAGTAAGAAAAGTACTACTATAAAAGTCAGTGTAAATAAACAGAAAGACCTTCCCACTCTTGGATATGAAGAAATATGCACACACACAGACATTCAGATACATACATACATATTCATACATATCTATGTATAATATATGACAATTAGAGGGGCTTCCCTCATAGCTCAGCTGGTAAAGAGTCCGCCTGCAATGCAGGAGACCTGGATTTGATCCCTGGGTTGAGAAGATCCCCTGGAGAAGGGAAAGGCTACGCACTCCAGTATTCTGGCCTGGAGAATTCCACGGACTGTATAGTCCATGGGGTCGCAAAGAGTTGGACACGACTGAAAGACTTTCAAATGACAAAGTATCAAAGTGATTATTTACTTAGATGAGGAAACGCTGAAGATCATAAGAAACTATAAATAGGAGGAAAGAACCTGGAAATTTTGAAAATAAGGGTGTTAAGAAGGATTTGTCATACCAGATGTTAAACATAGTATAAAAATATAGCAATAAAAGCCACTGGGACTGTGCATGGACAGAGCAATAAAACTGAATGGAGAAAACACACAGATCTGAACTCCAGCAGGATCTTTGAGTCGTGATGAAACTGGCATTTGAAATGAGTGGGTCCAAGATCTTGACGTAAATGCTAGTGGGCAATAGGGAGCCATTTGGAAAAACTATTTCAGTGGATTGGTAATTCTTCACTGTTGTCACCAAAGTTAATTCCAAATGGATTTGAGGTTGGTTGGCTGATTGGTTTAAAAAACCATTCCATGCTGTGGAAAGACAATGCAGTCATGTGTTCTAAGCTGTAAAACTCCATCCAAAGTGAGGAATATAAACCTGCCTCTGTCTCTACTCTGTCCGCATCATTGGCCCCTGCCCTCTGAAGAGGTCCCTCATACATCTTTCTGGCATTTGTTTATGGATACTGGATTATATGATTATTCACCCTGTGTGTGTGTGTACGTGCGTGCTCAGTTGTGTCTGACTCTTTGTGATCCCTATGGCCTGTAGCCTGCCAGGTTCCTTTTTCTAGCGATTTTCCAGGCAAGAATACTAGAGCAGGTTGCCGTTTCCTCTTCCAGGGCATCTTCCCAACCCGGGGATTGAACCAATGTCTCTTGTGTCTCCTACATTGGCAGGCAGTTTGTTTACCAGTGTGCCACCTGGGAAATTCACCATTAGGCCCTCTCTTTTTACACAGACGGCTGCATTCTACTGACCTCTTCTGCACCCACTTTTGTGACATAATGTATCCCAAGAATCTCTCCACAGAATACTGGAGGGCCTCCTCGATCTTCTTCAATAGCAGAGTGTTCAGCTAGGTAAATAGCTTACTTAACCAGTCCCCTTTTGATGGGCACTTGGGTTTTTTCCAACTTCAACATTTTCCTTTAACAAATTATGCTGCAGTGTTGGATAAATTCCCAGAAGTGGGACTTCCATGTCAAAGGGTAAATTCATTAATAATTTTGATAAACACTGTCATTTTCCCTTTAAAAAAATTTCTAGCAGTTCCTTATATATTGTGGAAATTAGTGTATGGTATGAGTTGCAAGCATTTTATTTTTCATTGTAAAAGATTGGAATCATTCTAAGCCATTAACTGCAGGTTGGGATTCCTGAGAAGGAGATTCTGAGATGTGGTTGGCATAAGGGGTGTTTGTTAGGAAGTGCCCTTGAGATCAGCATCTCTCAATGGGCAGGATGGAAGCTTCTGGAAACTGTTACTCAGGCAAATGTATGTATGGGACCCTGGGTCAGATGGCTGGCCAGGGGCAGAGCCAGGAGGGGACCACAGGCCCTGCTCTTGGTGGAGCACAGATATAAGCTTCTGCTTCCAAGGACAGTATCTTATAGAAGGCCCCAGCTCAGGAGACATGATTCCTAAAGAAACAAGTGAGAGGAAGCAAAGAAATGCAAAGAAGGAATGCTTCCTTAGGAGGAGGGTGTGCAAGTGAGGCTGGGAAGTTGTAAGTAGGTCTGAATGGTTGAAAGTTAGGGATAAAAGAAATGCCTAGAAATGTAGCAGGAGTGAAGGTAAGCCTCAGGTATGGGTGAGTCCTGGCATTTTAAACATAGTAGCAGTGATGTGATGAGATGTACACTTCTGAAAGATCTTTCTGGTAGCAGTTCAGATGTTGATGGCTCATAACAGAGGAACAGATGCGGTTTTACACATAGGGTGCTACCAATGTGTCTTTTAGGTCCTGTGATCTTCATACAAAGTGCCCTTGTCACTCGTGAACTAAGCACTGGGACCGTGTTTCCCTTCCCTGATTCAGGGTGGACTGTTGTGACACCCTGAAGCAATAGATGTTTCTGAGTCCAAGCTTGTACTGTTCTCCACACTCCAGTAAATTGGAGATGACTTGTCAGGGCAAGGAATAGTGGCTTTATCTGGAAAGCCAGCAGACTGAGAAGATGCTGGACTCCTGTCCCAAAGAACCACCTTCCCCAAGCTTGACTTCAGGCTTCTTTGACACAAAAAGGGGAGGGATGTGGTTGGTTGGTACAAACTTCTTGGTCAGGATCCTTTATTCTTGCCATTGTCCAGGTAAGTCAGGTCATAATAGTCCTGTAAACCCTTCAACAAGACAAATTATTCTCTGGCAACTTTTTATATCTATATGAATGTCTAAAACCAGCTTGACTTCACATTCCAGGATGTCTGGCTCTAGATGAGTGATCACACCATCATGATTATCCAGGTCATGAAGATCTTTTTTGTACAGTTCCTCTGTGTATTCTTGCCACCTCTTCTTAATATCTTCTGCTTCTGTTAGGTCCATACCATTTATCTCCTTTATCGAGCACATCATTGCATGAAATGTTCCCTTGGTATCTCTAATTTTCTTGAAGAGATCTCTAGTCTTTCCCATTCTGTTGTTTTCCTCTATTTGTTTGCATTGATCATTCAGTACATCTGTGCCTCTATTCCTACCCTGAAAATAGGTTCATCAGTTCCACTTTTCTATATTCCATATGTATGTGTTAATAAATGGTGTTTGTTTTTCTTTTTTCTGACTTAATTCAGTCTGTATGACAGGCTCTGGGTTCATCCACATTACTTCAACTGACTCAATTTCCTTTCTTTTTGATGACTAAGTAATATTCCTCATGTCTATATGAATGGGAAGTTCTATACGTTTAAAGATCAGAGTCTTGAGAATAGGCTCTCCTGTATATTTTAGGCTATAGGCAACATTCTTGACTTGTAAAAGCAAGCAAATATAAAAGTTAAAGAAATAGACCCAATATGGAGTCAGATTTGTTCTTCCCTATTCCATGGACACTAGGTGACTTCCAAGGGTAAAGCATAAAAGGGTCACCACACTTGGAAACCAGCTGTCCTGTTTTAGGAAGACCAGGGCAAAGGGCAGGGCACACAGAGCTTTCTGGTTAACAGCTCTCTGAGGCCTCGGCTGCCAGCCCCTCCCCCAGCCGATGCCAGGGTGGTAGAGCTTGCTTCCTGCTGAGCCTGCCAAGGGGCAGATCTGTGAGCCGTATTCACCTTGCCCTCACTTTGAGCCACTGTCTTGGGAGTAACTCGTTAAGGAACCACAATCACTGGAACAAATGAGCTATGCCCATTTTGATTTCAATTAATGCCCCATCCAGCCAACAAGCTTTTCTGTCTTTTGGTTCATGTTTCTTTGAGCCAGGCACTCTGGGCAATACTGTTATATATTAATACAAACAATCCATTCATTCAAAAGCAACCTGGTTACAAGGACCCTGTCACCAGGCGATGTAATGATTAGGCACCAGGCACGCTGCCCTCTGTCCTTTCCCCCTGGACCTGCCGAGACACTGAAGCCATCCATGTCCCAGTGACAGGAAAGTACCAGGTCTTCCTCTTGCCACACAAGTCTATGCAGTTGTTAAAACTCACGGGACCATTCCTGGAACAGAGCCAATTTTACTGTATATAAATTATATCTAAAAATAAATACAAATAAGTAGAGAGAGAGTCTACTAATTGCTTCCTGATATTTGAATCGGGTCAAGTGCCACATCTATCAGAAAGGCCTTTCATTTATATTGAACTTCTTCCCTCTTGTCCTCTGCTGCTCTCAACATGCACACACACACACACACACACACACGCATGCATAAACATAGTTTGTCTCTCTTTCATAATCTTACACATTTTTTGTTGTAATTGCTTTACAATGTTGTATTAGTTTCTGCTGTATGATGAAGTGAATCAGCTCTATGTGTCTGTGTATGTCTCTATATATGTATGTCTCCTCCCTCATGAACCTCCCTCTCCGACCCCATACCACCCCCTAGGTCCTCACAGAGCACTGAGCTAAGCTCCCTGTGTGATACAGCAGCTTCCCACGAGCTAGCTTTTACACATGGTGATGTATATATGTCAGTGCTCCTTTCTCATTTCATGCCTTCCTTCCCCCCATGTGTCTAAAAGTTTATTCGGTACAGGTCAGATCAGTCGCTCAGTCGTGTCCGATTCTTTGAGACCCCACGAATCGCAGCACGTCAGGCCTCCCTGTCCATCACCAACTCCCGGAGTTCACTCAGACTCACGCCCATCGAGTCAGTGATGCCATCCAGCCAGCTCATCCTCTGTCGTCCCCTTCTCCTCCTGCCCCCAATCCCTCCCAGCATCAGAGTCTTTTCCAATGAGTCAACTCTTCGCATGAGGTGGCCAAAGTACTGGAGTTTCAGCTTCAGCATCATTCCTTCCAAAGAAATCCCAGCGCCGATCTCCTTCAGAATGGACTGGTTGGATCTCCTTGCAATATTAGTATAGCTTCTATTTAAGTTCTATCTTCTACTTTAGGTGTTGGAAGGGCCAAACTAATATTATTTGATGGTTTGAGTGTGTGAGAGTAGAATCTCCACGGGCCTATTGACTGTTTCAGTACCACTTGTGATGGCACATTTTTGAAGTTCTATTTAACATCACATGCAGAATTCATAAAAATTAAACATCTTGATATTAACTATCTTTCTGCATTTCAGCGTCCTCGTGACTTTCTACCCTAAATGGTAGTTGCAGCAGTTAAATAGTATTGACGTGTGGGTGCATACGAGACTCTAAACCCCTAAACACCCTGCCAAACGAAACACAGAGTCATTCTGGCAGGCAGTTCTGTGGAGTGCAATAGGAGTTTATCCCTGGAAAATCACCCGAAGCAGGTGGAGGCTGAGCAGGAGCCTAGAGAGAGGAGTCCAGGTGAGGCATGGACAGCGCAGCTGCATCCAGGTGAACGAGGAACTTTTGCTCTGTGTTTTCAAGGACTCGGCCCTAAGCAGCGCTCATACTCAAGGTGTCAGCTGCTCTTAGAGAGGACAGATGAAGCCACAGTAGGGCACAGCAGCAGTGTTCATTACAAAGGGCCGCCCTGCTCCTAAGAGAGCAGGACAGTGACTCTTCCTCATGAAGACAAGATGCAGACCTCCCCAACAGAGCAGCCAGATCTCTGGGGAAATGTAACATGTTTTCCAAAGGAGGTGGTAAAGGTGAAATATTTTCTGATGACTCAATATATTTCACAATAAGTACAGTCACAGTGTAGCAGACATCTGCCCCGTATCTGTGCGTACCATCCACTATTTTCAGTGCTTTACATATATTCACTTATTCCCAGGTGGTGCTAGTGGTAAAGAATGTACCTACCAATGCAGGAGACGGAGGAGACTTGGGCTGCATCCCTGGATTGGGAAGATCCCCTGGAGGAGGGCATGGTAACCTACTCCAGTATTCTTGTCTGGAGAATTCCCTGGGCAGAGGAGCCTGGAGGGCCACAAAGAGTTGGACATGACTGAGCAACTTAGCATGCACACACACACTCACTCCCTATTAGATATTCACTAAGGTGACCCCCATTTTACATGAAGAAACCAAGGAGCATGCAGGTCAGAAGTAATATGTTCACGGTCAAATGATGGCCAGGCCAACATTTTAAAGCAGACATACTGGTTGTAATGAATGCACGCTTCGCATCTGTACTTATATCTCTGAGACCAGTGAGAATAGGAGCAGCCATCTGTGCTGACCTGGGAAGAGTGTAATAAAAACACAGGAACATGATTATAAAACCACTAACTGGATGGCAGGTCAGTCCTGAGAAGTCACACCAGAAATTATGATGCAATAGCTTGAATCCGGTCCAGATGTTTGATAGAACCCTTTTCCTGGAGTTTTCAGAAATCCTGCATATGATTTCAGGTGCAGCTACTTATTTTGACGTTAAAGGAGTTATATGGCAGGTTCTCGAACACCTGGAGGCACTATGTGGATTTCTTTTGCTAAAAAACTGTCCGTTGGGAGGCAACGGCTGCCCTCAAACGCAGAGCTATCTCTCACAAAGGATGTGTGTGTCTCACGGTGAAGGAGGACTTCAGCCGATATAGCTAGATTGAGCTTTTCTGTCTCAGTCCTCACTTCAGCCTGCCTCACATCTCCATCCTTGCTGGGAAAACTTGACCTTTGTGAAATTCTCAGTGAGCAGTGATGAGAGGATCCACAGGGGGTTGGTAGGATATGGTTTCAGCGGCCGAAAGGGGCTTGTGATTCGAAGACCTCCCTTCAAAGCAGTCAGTTGCCCACTCTGTGCTGATTCCAGGAAGAAGCAGCAGAAAGCATCTTTCTAGGTCGAGAATCACTGAGACCCTCAGCAAAAGTCTACTTCCATTCAGACACAGAAACTGAATTCTGAGCCTAACCTTACTTGATTTTCTGAGGTTTGTCTGTAGAATACACTGGACTATTGTCAGAATAAGATGGCTTCAGTTGCAACCAGAAAGGAGCCTGCCTGTGAAAGAGAATTCAAGTGTGCTTGGAGGGGAGGTGGACTCCACCTCTGAGCCCTGCCTCCTCTTCAGGTTCCCCTGGGATCTGCACCCCCTCTCCTGGGGACAGCTGTGGAGCATCTCTTTAAGGCATTTTCTGTGCTTCATAGGCTATCCAGACACACTACCTAGACTGGGTTAGCATTCTGATCCAAATGAAATGCCCCTTGTCTCCCAGCTTCCAGCCAAATCATCTCCGGCTTTGGGATTGCTCCATCACTCCAGCCCAGCAGCCACCCATATCAGTCTTCTGGAAGCTGACACGGGTAAACTCTATTCACTACTGCTGGTAAAAATCTGCCTCGTATGTCCCTGTCTATGGGTGGTTCTCTCATGAAGGTGGACAGGATGATGGGGGAGGAAGTGCTGCTAAATCTTCTTCCTCCTTCTTCCCGGAGGACCGGGGCTTGCTTTGGGGGAGTTTTCCAGTATGCCTTGAAACTTGAAGATTGTTAAGTGATTGAATGTGAACGGATATTACTAGACAAACTTAAATATTAAAAATGTGATCTGTGTGGTAACCTACATTAACGAGAGATTCATAATCTGGGTATTAGATGTTAAAAACACGTCTTTCTTTAGAGACGCCTCCCATGGTTGTTAAAAATAGTTGTATATTCTCTTAGAACTTCTCTTTACAAATGCACGAACGAGGTGAATGACTGAGGTGGAACAAGTGATCAGTATTCTGTCAGGGAGGCTCAGTTCCCGTGGGCAGCTTCACAGAGACCTTGGAGGCCAGCAGCTCCGTTCTGGTTCCCCATCCCCTGGGAGCAGACAGGAGTGGTGAGAGATGGGATGATGCCCTGTCACTGCGTGCCAACTTCCACAAAATAAACACATCGAATGAAATAATGCCCTTTGCAGCAACATGGATGGACCCAGAGATGATCATACTAAGTGAAGTAAATCAGAAAGAGACAAATACCACACGATAGTACTTATATGTAGACTCTAAGAAGATGACATAATAAACTTATATTACAAAACAGAAACAGACCTGAAGACATAGAAAACAAGCTTCTGGTTACCAAAGGGGAAAGGGGCTGGGGAGGGATAAATTAGGAGTTTGGAGTTAGCAGATGAAAAAGTGAAAGTATTAATTGCTTAGTCCTGTCCAACTCTTCGTAACCCTATGGACTGTAGCCTGCCAGGCTCCTCTGTCCATGAGATTCTCCAGGCAAGAACACTGGAGTGGGAAGCCATTACGTTTTCCAGGGGCTTTTCCAGACCCGGGGATCGAACCCTAGTCTCCTCCAGATTCTTTACCATCTGAGCCACCAAAGAAGCCCATTGTATATAAAACAAACAACAAAGTCCTACTTACAGCACAGGGAATTATATTCAATATTTTATAATAAACTATAATGGAAAAGAATACCCCAAAAATGCATATATATCTGGATCACTTTGCTGTACATCTGAAACTAACATAGCATTGCAAATTAAGTATACTCCAATTAAAAATAAAAAATAAACTAACAAATCAATCAATATATCTCTTAGGAGATATGAATTGCACGTTTTAATTGAAAAAAAAACATGCAGTAACCCCAAGTGAACTTTCTTTCCTACACAAAATATAGGGAGATGGTAAACATTTATTGTCCTTTTCTCATGAAAACGGCAGATTGGGAAGCAACAGGAGACGTAACCACTGTGTGTGCCCGTCCTGATTTTATTTGTAAAGTAGAAGGCTTAGACGTTGGATATTAACTTAGCAGGAAAGAAATCTGAAAACCAACTTATTTTTAGCTTTGTCGTAAAAATAAACCTTCAGCCTTCCACCTGGAAATTTTTTCTCCTCCAGTTGCGAGGAATAAAAATGAAGTTCTGTTTCCCTTTCATTCTTGCGTCCTTTTCAGCGGTTGTTGCCTTGCTAGGCATGCAAGTTGTCATAATCATGTAGTGTAAACTTACATGAAGTGATGAAATATTCCTGCAGAAAGCGAGGGCGTTGTGTTGTCCTAATGAGAACTAATTTGTATGCTTTGGAAAGACTCAAAGGTGGAGGTTTGCTTTGAAAGATAATGAGATAGGAGTAAAACAACTGAAAAACAGGTGGATTTAAAAATACAGTATACTAACTCATATTTATGGAATCTAGAAACATGGTGATGATAACCCTGTATACGAGACAGCAAAAGAGACACAGATGCATGGAATGGACTTTTGGACTTTGAGGGAGAGGGAGAGGGGGGGAAGGTTTGGGAGAATGGCACTGAAACATGTGTGCTATCGTGTGGGAAATGAATCATCAGTCTATATTCGGTTTATTATTTTTATTTATTAAATTTAAAAAAAATCATGACGGAATTACACTCAATTGCCATGCACGTTTTCTCTTTACCTTAAAAAAAAAGTGACACTGGGCATTTTGTAACTTACACTATGGACATCTTGTGGTGTCTGTGTGTCTGAGAAGATAGAACTTCGTCTCAGAGAGGAGTTCCTACCCACAGAATCATGTTTAGTGAACAGATTTATGTTTGTGTACTCTCAATTGAACAAAATATTTATGTATCACGTTTGATTCATTTTTTGATTAACTGACTTACTGCAGATCTCAGGAAAATCAGATGACAGGATTGTAACAGATTGCTAAAATGAGTTTCATAATATAATTGAAACTGAATATTAAAATTATAATTCAGTCTTTGGGAGAACAATTAAATCTATAACACAGTCATTTAATGGAGGTTCCTTGATGTCAATTTAAGGAATTTGTTGTTCAGTCATTAAGTCATGTCTGACTCTGCAATCCGATGGACCGCAGCATGCCAAGTTCTCCTGTCCTTCACTGTCTCCCAGAGTTTGATCAAACCTATGTTCCTTGAGTCAGTAATGCTATCTAACCATCTCGTCCTCCTCTGCCACCTCCTTCTCTCCCTGCCTTTAGTCTTTCCCAGCATCAGGGTCTTTTCCAGTGAGTTGGCTTTTTGCATCAAGTAGCCAAAGTATTAGAGCCTCAGTTTCAGCATCAGTCCTTTCAATGAATATTCAGCGTTGATTTCCTTTAGGTTTGACAGGTTTGATCTTCTTACTGTCCAAGGGATTCTCAAGAGTCTTCTCTAAGGAATATCCCATAATATATAAGTATATATATGTATATCCTTAAATAGGATATTTGTAGAGACTTGGTCCATGAACAAACTTTTTTTAGCTACAGTCATTTAATGAATATCGCACAGATGATATATGCTGCTTTGCTCTCGTGTGTTTGTCTAAATGAGCCTCTCAATCCAAATGCCCCTTGCCTCTTCGCCACATTTGAGTATTGAAATACTACATATCCTTTGAAAACCAGATCCAGCATCACCTTTACCTGCAGGCTCTTCTAGGTTCTCCATGTGATGCTCCAGCAGACCTGTGAAACTTGTCTGTGGCTGGTACCTCAGGTTATTACCTACTCTTTGCCTTAGTTGGGGTTGGTCCCAGTACTGTGTTTTCCAGAAGTGTGTTACAGGCGATGCATCTGAGAACATACTTGCACTTGGGTGTAGGTTTGTCTGAACCCAAGACCACATCTCCAGTTTTTGTGAAACACTGTCTTTAGCTCTTTTACTTAACTCCCATTTAAGAGAAATACTGTGAAGAGCAGTGTAAACTTAGGTATTGGAAGAGGCAGCAAATGATCAGAGCAAGCATGAACAGATCCAGCTCTTGAGAAAAAAACACATTAATAATATTCTGCCACTGAAGTGATGCCTTGCATGTATAGAGCACTGTGTACTTTGGCAAAATGTTTTGCTTAAACTTCAAGAGCCTTTTAGTGTTTGCCAGGATATTTTTAAATGCTTGTATGCATTTGTCATCATTTTCTGGGAGTGAAGGGGGCTGTGAGGAAGGGTCGCTTTGATGATGTTAACAGAGGATTCTGGGCAAGGAAGTAGTGTTAGTAAAAATTACAATATGTATTGAAAGTGTGAAGATAGAAATAAGTGGTGCCTACTTGAAAAGCTGTAAAACTTAGAACCTTCAAGGAATGAGGAAGCTCATTTTAACTCTGATATAGCATCTCCATATGTTTTGGAGTTAAATTTTCTCTGATATTAGCCAATTCCATGTAATGAGTTTTGTAGCTTTGCAATTGCATTCATCTCACAACTCAATAGAGAAAATGGTTGTGTCTGCGTTTATGCATTTAGTGGGTGGGGCTAGTTTCTCCTTGATAGATGGGGGCCCCAAATTGTCAAGCTCTCTGTAAACACATTCTAAATCTAAAAGTATCTTTAAAAGTGAGCTTTCCCCACCTTTTTCTTAAGACAGGGTTTCGGTTGGACGGGTATTTTGCTCTGAAGATATTCCTTAGGGAGTCCGCCCAGCTGACACAGCCTACGTTTGGTGGCCCTGCAAAGACTTCTTGACTCAAGTTGTGTAGAAAAAATGATTTCTGTGAACCTGAAGTCACAGCCCCAGAGGACTTCTAGTATAAAGAAAAGGCAGAGGCTCGCTGATGTTTATGAAGCTTGTTTAGGAGAAAAATGAGGTGTTAGACACAGCCACCAAATTTTCAGCATCAATTAATAGTGCTGAAACACTCAGGTCTTGGGTCCAAAATATGACCATTTCCAACTCACTGGTATTAAACATTCGGTTGCCAGCTTCTGGTTTCTTGACTGTTACTTTTCAGTGCTTGTGTTTTAAATACTCAGCTAAGAGTTTTGTTAAAATATCTTTTCTTGTTTAAATTCTCATGTCCTGCAAATTCTGACTTTGCTTTAGAGATAGATACTTAGAGACAGCTTACTTTTTCTTATTTACCCTTATTTAAGTAGGGAGGTAATAGATCTTTGATTTGATTACAGAAATCTGTAATATGTGTAACTTATTCCGAAGCAAAGATTGCTTTTTAAATTTCCGCATGTTTGGGACCTAAAGCTGTGCCTGTTGGTGGAGTTTCTGTCCATATTTCACATTGAAAAACCATACTGGCATTTCAGAAATTACGTACAAACTGTTCTTATAAAATGGCATGCAGCGTCTAATTTTGAAAATGTGGAAATATTTAAGTTACTGTCTTGATGAAGGCTACAACTATTACAGCGTTTTCCTTTCTTTTAACTACAGAAGAAAGTCTGTTTACAGGAAGAGGCAAAAGAGCCAAAGTTCTGGTAGAGGCACGACATTTGGGAGAAGTGGTAGAAAAAAATAAAAGAGCCAATACCACCACCAAAGCCTCTGATGACCTCTAACCTATTTCCTGTCTCTGTGGATTGCCTCTTCGGGACGTTTTATTATGTAGGTGGAATAATTCCATACGTGGCGTTTTATGTCTGGCTTTTTTGGATCAGCATGAGGCTTTCAAGGGTTTGTCCATGTTGTAGCCGGTGTCAGGACTTCGCTTCTTTCTGTGGCAAGTACTACACTATTGTATGGATAGGCTACATTTTGTGTATCCACTTGTTAATTGATAGATATTTGAAACGTTTCCACCTTTGGTCTATTATGAATAATACTCCTGTCAACTTTCATAAACAGATTTTTTTGTACAGACATATATTTTCAGTTCCCTTGGTGTGTACTAGGAATGGAATTGTTGCATTGTGTATACGCTTGAGACAGAGAGAGATAATAACTCTATGTTAACATTTTGAGGAATGGCCAAATTGTTTTCCAAATTAGCTGTACCATTTTTCATTTCCACCAGCAATATCCAGGGATTCCAATGTCTCCATACGCTCACCAACACTTGTTACCACCCTCCTTTTTAGTTATGGCCATCCTAGTGGGTGTGCAGTACATCAGTCTAGTTTGGGTTCACATTTCCCTTCCCTGGTGGCTCAGATGGTAAAGAATCTGCCTGCAGTGTGGGAGACCAGAGTTCTATCCCTAGGTCAGGAAGATCCCCTGGAGAAGGGACTGGCTACCCAGTCCAGTATTCTTGCCTTGAAAATTCCATGCACAGAGGAGCCTGGCAAACTACAGTCCATGGGGTCGCAGAGTTGAATATGACTGAGCGATAACACAGCAATGACCAGTATCAAGTACCTTTTTGTGTATTTGGTCACTTGTGTATCTTCTGTGAAGCAGTGTCTATTCAGATCCTTTGCCTATTTTTTCTTTGCCACTTGGGTTGTCTTTTCTTATTGAGCTATGAAGATTCTTATACACATACACACAAATCCCTTATCAGACATATGATTTATGAATATTTCCTCCCATTCTGTGAGTTGTCTTTTCACCTTCTTGATGGTATCCTTTGAAGTATAAAGGTTTCTAATTTTCATAAAGCCAATTTGTCTTTTTCTTATTTGTCCCTTGTTTTCAGAGTCAGATATACAAGCAACTAGAGCTTCCCTGATGGTTCAGATGATAAAGAATCTGCCTGCAATACGGCTTACCTAGGTTCGATTCCTGGGACACAAAGATGCCCTGGAGAAAGCAATGGCAACCCACTCCAGTATTCTTGCCTGGAAAATCCCATGGACAGAGGAGCCTGGCAGGCTCAGTCCATGGGGTGGCAAAGAGTCAGACAGGACCAAGTGACTAACATTTTCACTTCACTTCACAATGTTTCCCTTGTGGCTCAGCTGGTAAAGAATCCGCCTGCCATGTGGGAGACCTGGGTTCGATCCCAGGTTGGGAAGATCCCCTGGAGAAGGGAAAGGCTTCTGGAGTAGGTAACTACCTACTCCAATATTTTGGTCTGGAGAATTCCATGGACTGCAATCCATGGGGTCACAAAAGTCGGACACGATTGAATGACTTTCACTTTTACAATACAAGAAACCATTTCCTAACTCAGTGTCACAAAAATGGACTCATATTTTTTCCAGGTGTTCTATAGGTTTAACTCTTATATTTAGGACCATTGTCCACGTTGAGTTAGTTTTTGTATATAGGGTAAGGCAGGTGTCCAATTTCATTCTTTTGCCTATGAATATCCACTGGCACCATTTACTGAAAAGACTATTCTTTGCCTCATTAAATTGTCTTGGGATGCTTATTGAAAATCAGTTGACCACAAAATGAGAGGGTTGATTTCTGAGTTCTCAATTATAGTCTATTGATCTATATGTCTAACCTCAAAATTCGTAAAATAAATACTAATAGTGAGACAATTAACTTGGTCACATTACGTATTCCTTGTGGAAAAGAGAGGATGGAGAAATATCTATAATCCTGTCACTGGGAATGTTTTGCCATATTTCCCTTGAGTGAGAGTTGGACCGTTTAATTCCTTTAAAGTTGTTATTCTTACTGTTTTTTTTTTTTTTAACTCAGTCTTCTGGCATCGCTCATTTGTTCTCCTGCGCTCTGCAGAACACAGAGGAAACACGTGAAGCAGCGGGACCCCTAGGATCACTTCACACGCACACACTCACACACACACGCAGGGAGGGGAAAGGGGTTGTTAAATTTCCTTTTAATATTCTATTCTTTGTTGTTCTCTGACTCACTGAGTGCAGTACAGGGTCCCTGCACCAGCTGTGCACTCGAATCTGTCTCTTAACACACTTTCAGAAATATTTTCACGAGAGCTTGGAATCACAAGTTACCTTAATTCCAGGGCAAGAAATAAGAGCATTCTGAACAACATATAAACCTTTTTTGAAGTAAAGTTTGAGGTGATTTCTTGGCTCCCCAAAGACTTTTTAGACCTGAAATACCTACATAAAAGATATTTCTGCTTAAATTTAAAAAAACCTACAGATACCTATACTTTTACTACACATGATTTAACTTTTAGGTAACTCTGTGACCTTACAAAGAGATCTCTTGAGAACCAAATTGGGAATTCATATTCTCAGAGAACTGAGAGATTTTTCAAAAAGTTGAAAGAGAGCTAAGGAATTCACCTCTCAGGAGGAGGGACTGTGTCCTTCTTAAGAGCCAGATGTGAAAAACATATGTAATATTTTAAAATGTATTGTTCTGGTGAATATTCACATGGCATATTTTAAATGATCTGACTTTGACAATGGCTTGGCTTGTATGTGAAGTACTGGCTTGAAAGGATCAGAAAGAGAAAGACTGCTATTTGAAATTAAAATCTATGTTGTTTTGCCCTCTCAGACTATACCTGTCCAAGAAAGGTGTTGATGCTTTCATCTCAAAACCTAGCCTTGCTGCTCTTCCCTCCCCCTCCTCTTTGGTCCGTTCTTGTCCACCTCTCTGCCTCTTCACACCACACTCCCAATTACTTATTAAGCTCCAGCAGAATTACCTTCTGTCCTGTAGTCTACACAGATTCACCTTCTCTTCTTCTCTAACTGGGCTAACCCATCTCCCTTTGAAAGGTGATTGTTCCCACCTCCGTCTCACAACACCCTGTTTATTTTCTTCCCTATCGGGACCCTCTGATTTTTATGTTTTCCCCTTTCTCCTGTGTTTCCCACTAGGCCACGGTTGCCATGGAGGCAAGGAGCATTCTTTCCCCCTGAATCTCCAGCACCTGGAGGAGAGCCTAGTACATGGTTGGTGCTTCATAAATACATGCCCCACGCATGCATAAGCAGTGAGCCATAACCCAAAGTCAAACCCCTGGAGAATCTGCAAGAACTAGCCTCTGTGCAGAGCCCTAACTGATGGGTTGTCGTGGAGTGGACCATCCATACCTCCCTCTTCCTAGGGAGCCCACTTAGCCAACCTCCACGATTCAAATGCAGCAAAGTCTTTTCAGTTCTGTTCGGTTTCAGTTTTCCCTGGGCTTTGAACCCCAGGAAAGTCACTGTCACAACAGCTTTCCTTCAGCTCAGGGTTTGTCATCTTCGTTCAGTACCGACTGAATGAAGGACTGTTGTGCTGAAGTAATGTGGAAAAGGCAGGTTGTCTGAATGAGGCTTCGTGTTGCTTCTGATTTTAGCTGTGCTTCTGGTCTCGGTGCTGATGAACTGACACAAGATTCTGCTTGTTTAGATGGCAAGTTAGAAGTCGCAGTAGGAATGAGAGCACTGACTCTCCCTGTCCATCTTGGTAAGAGCTACTGCCTGTCTTTCACGCCGGGGCCTTCTTTGGGGTCCTGAGCAGCCTTTACTGTCCTTAATAGCATTGATCGCATTCAAGATGACAATTAATCATCCGTCCTGTTGTCATCCTAGCCCCAGCCTGAAAAAATCTTTGAGACCAGAGAACACATCTGTCTTTTTTTCTAAACTGCTCTATCTCTAGAATACGTCCCTTTCCAACCTGAAAATGCTGACATCTGTAATGCATGGAGGCATTTTCCAGCAGTAGTAATAATGTGACTTTGCTGTAATAGTAAATATATGTCCAGACAGTTCAAATACAGGGATGTGAAAGGCTCAGTGAGAATGGCTCAGGTATTGAGAAAGAGGGGCATGAAGAAAGAGAGAGAACAGAAGCCAGTTTGAGCTTTTAGCTGCAGAATTGCAGGCAGGTAGCTTTTTTCCTGGGTTGGCAACTTGAACTTTTTAACAATTATTAATGTAATTATGGTATATTAATTTATACCCTCAAATTATTGATGACCCTTTCCAACTTCTTAGAAATATTCAAGAATAGAATTATGATCATCTTTACATTTTATTCATCATTTGGTTTTCAGTTTGCCCTATAAATTTTGTTGGAGTTAAGGATTTTAAGGGATGAACAATAGAGTTATACAAGATGTTTGTTTTTTGCTTCCTAGGGGAACTGTATTAAAAGACTCTCCTGTCTTAATTAAGAGGCAGCTATTTTCCTGGGTTTTCCCCCCTCTTAATTATATAAGCTGTGCTGAGTGAGATGTAATAACATGATTTTAGGTTGATAATTAGTGTTTGGAAGGCACTTGGCCATCAGTGGCATAATTGTGGCAGTAGAAAAAAAATGCCTATAATCCAAATGTCAATACAGAAATAAAATTTAATACCAGGTTGTCAATAATTTGAGAATTAATGTTTCTAGGAAGTAAAATTACATTAAATTTTCTAACAACAATAAAACATATAGTTTACTTAAATGCTTAAGTTATAGTACATGTAGGCGTAGGGTGTCTATATATGTATATATACACTTACATACACTAGGAGTGTGTATGTATTCACATTCCATTAAAAATCATAATCTTTACCACTACTTTTATTTCTCCTCTGGTCATAATTCCAAGAGAAAAACCCCTTTAGATGTTTCTCCTGGAAACGATCTTCATATCTCTAATGAATGTGCTTGTGCTCTGTGTTGCTTTGTCTGTTTCACACCTCACCTCTGACTTCCCGTTTTGGTGGGTAAGGAATTCCCTCCCCCATAGCCCTGCACTATTCCCCCTCCTCGCTTCTAGGGCAGTTACATCTATCATGTTGTAAATGCATGGATCCATGTTAACCTCTTTAAAATGATGTAAATCATGTTTGCTCTAGAGCCAAGAAATGTGTTGGGATTATTTTTCCTTTCTTGCTCAGGTTTCAGTTTTTCCTGTAGCTTCTGAAAGCGGTTCTTTTTTGCCTCTTAACTGAATTCTGCACACTTTTGCTGCTCCACAAAATACTCTCCATGGGCTCTATCCTGTCCTTTGTTTCCTTGCATCTGCTGTCCTGTCCGTCCTCTTTCCCTTCTGAAGCTCTTGTCCTCCAGGCTCCATCTAGATGGTCTGTTCCTTTTGCTGGGGAAATTTGTGTCCTGGACCCCTTGTCATCTTCATTCTCAAATTCTTCAGTCATGTTCCTGGTGCATAAACATCAGTAGATTCTTAACACGTGTTACTTGGGTAGTGTATTTCTGAGACATTAGATAATCAGAAATATCTTTATTTATTTACTTATTTTTACTGTAATTGGTTGGTAGATTTGCTAGGTATAGAATCATAGGCTGAAAATCTTTTCCTCTCAGAATTCTATGTGTCTGTCCTTTACCTTTCTTCTGAGAGAAACTCAATGCAATTCTGATTCCCAATCCTTTATACTTAGACTCTAGGATGTTTTTCGGTCTTCTCATTAAGTTTTGTGTTCTGAAATGTGCAGATGTGGGAAAGGGGGAGGATCTTCTTTACTTTATGTGCCTTTTTGAACCTAGAGACTGGTTTTCTTTAGTCTAGGAAATTTTTTTCATTATCTTTTTTGTTTGTTTGTTTGTTTGGGTTTTTTTAGTAATATCCTTCTCAACTTTCTGCATTTTGTCTTTCTACAGCTTAGTCATATATCAAACCTTGGGGTTTATCTCCCAAGCAGATTGTATTTTTTTTAAATTTTTCTTCTATCTTATTTTTTGCCCTCTTGGAGATTCCTTGTCTTATCTGCTAGCCCTGTGATTGAGGTTTTTTTAAATATTGATCTTTTTATTTCTTTTTATTATTTCTTTATTTCTTTTCGTCCCTACTTTTATAGTAACATCCTGAGCTTAGTTTATGGGTGAAATGTCTTCTTTTATCTCTTTGAGGATGTGAAATAAAATGTATTTGAAGTTTTCTTTTGTTCCCATATTTCCCTTCATTTTATGAGGTTTTCTTTTTCTGTTTGTGAAAGCTCTTCTCAGAAGCCCCAATGTGTGGTTTTAGACTTTCTTTAATCAGCTCTTTTATTTCTTATTTACATATTTTAACATTCACCTAATAAGGTAAATATTGAATAAGCTAAGACATTTCAGACAATCATAAACTTAATGTATGCTCATAGTAATTTGACCCTTGGATCAAAGGTGACAGCATTTTCTGTTTATCACAGTTATTCTCATTTCCTGAAAGAATGTCTCAATAAGTTATAAAAATAATGGATAACAAACTACTTAGCAAATCTGGTTAATGATAAGCATTATATCTATTCCTCTACATCCTATTGTGAGAGTTTTCTTTCATGAAAATATAAAAAATGCATCATTATTACTGCATACTTGCATATATCCTTGAATAGCTATCAAGAAGTCTATCTCGGGAGTGAATTCTGGAATTTTTCCCAGATGTTAATTAATTGAGTTATATATTAGATTCAAGTTAAATTGTATATTAGCTTATTTAGTGTAAGTCTAAGACTGACAAGTATCTGCAACAAGAAAAGCTATTTTGAGAATTTAACTCCCCATAAAATACATACCAGGCTGTAATTAGTGCCTTTAGCATTTGCTGATACTCCGTCTATATTAGTGTTTATATTAGCCTGTCTATATTAGCCTTTTAAAAAGATTGAAAAATGTTTCTGCTGGTTGTTAAACTGTTATTCTGAACCTATGCTTAAAATAGCTGCCCGGGTGGCACAAGGTAAAGAATCTGCCTGCCAATGCAGGAGATATGGGTTCAATCCCTGGATCAGAATTCCCTCTGGAGGAGGAAATGGCAACCCATTCCAGTATTCTTGCCTGGAAAATTCCATGGACAGAGGAGCCTGGAGGGCTATAGGATTGCAATCCATAGGATTGCAAAATAGTTGGACATGACTGACCACACATACACACGTGCTTAAAATGGACAAGTTGCTGTATTAGTGCCCCCAAATTATTTAAAATTATGCTCTAAATATGAATCGTGTTGCAATTAAATAAAAGGCAATAAAATGCCACATAGTAGCTCAATTGCTTATGAATTTATTGAGGAGATATTTTCCCTTCTGAAAATAAAAGCTGAGGGCAAAGAAAAGGGAGAAGAAAAATGGAAAAGTACTCAAGAAGTTTTTCCATGCTCATTCACCAGCCTCACTCTGCCCTGTACTGACAACGTGGTGTGGCCTGGGGCAAATATGTGGTGTTGATTGAGAGAGGAGATGCTCTTGACGATATTTCCCATATTAATTCACTCAGAGATCATGAGATTAAACCTATTGAAGCAGCTCTCAATGTGGGACCTTTGAGGAAACTGCCACTTGTAAGGGTCCCATAGTCGGGAACTTTGAACATCACATTTGGTACAGAGGGCAGGGTAGGAGTGCTTTTACAAAGCATGGTTTTAGCTTTTGTCTCATGTAGTTTCTCATCCGATGGGACAAACAAAGATATTGGGCTAACTTGACCTTGTCTGTAACATTTTCCCCTGTAGCTTCCCACCCTTCCCCCCAAAACCCCAGAGTGATTGTTCTGGGCCAGACTGTGTGCCTTGTTCTGGCCAGTCTTATATAAGTAAATGCCTCTGGGTGGACGTCCAGAAGTGCCTGGCCCATGAGCAAATATTTACTCAGCAGTGAACTAAATGAGCTATAAACTTTAAGTGCCATTTGTAAAATTTAATGCAAAGTGCCTTTGCTTTGCTTCTGTGTTTGACCCTTGACCTATAACTGTTGCGGACACCCAGAGGCCCATCCATGGATTTCTTCTAACCCAGGGTCCCTCGCTGGATGTTTTCTGTTCCTACTGATACGATTATTGCCTGTTTATTAATATTGAAAACATTGTTCTTATTTAGATTCTCCCCTGAGCATCAGCCTTGTACTATGGATTTCTCCCTGAGGAGCCAATTCCCCAGGTTCTGCACATTTAACACACCCCCCAAATGAACTTGTCTTTTGCCCTCTCACCTCCAAGCTCCCCCTCTGGTTGTGGTCATTACTAACCATTAGGGAAAAGCAAACCAAAAGCACAATGAAATACCAATTCACACAACTCACACCCATTAAGATAGCTACTATTTAAAACACACATACACACAGAAAATAGCAAATGTCGGTACAGATATAGAGAAATTAGAATTTTTGTGCCTTGCTGGTGGGAAAGTTAAATGGTATGGCCACTGTGGAAGATGGTATAAAAGTTCCTCAGAAAGTTGAACAAAGCATTACCATACAATCCAGCAATTCCACTTCTGCATATATGCTCAAAAGAATCAAACACAAAAACCTGAATAGATACTTGGATATCAGGGTTCATAGGAACATTATTCACAGTATCCAAAAGGTGGAAGCAACCCAAAGGTCCATCTGTCGATGAAGAGATGAGCAAAATGTGGTCGATATATACAATGAAATATTATTCAGTCTTAAAAAAGGACTGAAAGTCTGATAATTGCTACATTGTAGATAAACCTTGAAGCTGTTATGCTTAAAGGCATAAGATAGACACAAAAGCACAAATATTGCATGATTCCACTTGTATGAAGCGCCACACACACACACACACACACACACACACACACACAAAGTAGCTTCAGTCGTGTCCGACTCTCCGTGACCCCTTCTGTCCATGGGAATTCCCAGGCAAGAACACTGGAGTGGTTTGCCATTTCCTTCTCCAATATGAAGCCACAGGAGTAGTTATTTCACAGAGACAGAGTGCAGAAGAATGGTTACAAAGGGCTAGAGGGAGGAGGAAATGGGTGGGTATTGGTTATGGGAATTGTTTCAGTTTGGAACAATGAGAAAGTTCTGGAGATGGTTGGTGGTGATGGTTTTACAACGATGCCAATGTACTTAATGCCACTAAATTGCACACTTAAAATGGTTAAAATGGTAAATTTTATGTTATGTGTGCTTTGCCACAGTAAGATAAATAAGTGTATATTGAGAGAGTTGCAGGCTTGTATATGCATATTTCTCTAGGGCATTCCTCTAAGGCAATGTGTGCAGCACTGTTCACCTTCTTGAAGAACAGCTGTGTAATGTCCTTCAGAGTCTGAAGCCAGCCCTCTCCTCTCACTTCATTTCCCTTGTTCTAGCCACCTGGAAATTCACATCTGCTAAAATTACATGCAAGTCTTTCCTCTGCCTTTAATGTCCCTCTGCCCCTGTAGTTGATGATGGAATCTGATACTTCAAGACCTAGCCAAGTGCCTGCCACCTTTGGAAAAGCTGCAGTGACTCCTGTAGACAGAATCCATTTACCAAAGGACTCTTCCATCCTTCTGATCCATCCTAAACTTGTCCTCAACCAGAGTGAGGTCTTTAAGGGCAAGGACATGTCTGCCTCACCTTTGTACCAGCTACACATAGCACAGAACATAATTTGAAGCAGGGTCTTAGGAAATAGTTCAATAACTGAATTTTTAAAAATACATGGTATTTTTCTATTCCTTCTCAGAGGGTAGACAGTCCTTTGCCCCCACTTTCCAGAACAAGTAAATAAGGAAAAGAAATGTCACACCTCACCCAGGTTGCAGGTGTCAGATGACCTGTGGAGGTCAAGGGACAGCATCAGCATTCTCTTGCCTTCTTCCAGTCCCCATCTGTGGAGCCAGGCCTTAAATCTTACCATTCATATGTTAGGAGCACTCCGTTATTAGTTATAAAACATATGATCCCAAATATTTGCCATACATCCTATCCATAAGTGGAGTGATCTTATTCATATTTCTGCTACCCCTTCTGCAATAAACCCCCTGCCACTGTTCCAGCATTAGTTATACCAGACGAAAGGCTCATTATTTCATTACTAGTCTCCAGGGCTGTTTGGTCTCGTAACACTGGAGCATGGGGTTTGGGCTGAGAGTCTAAGCCTTGAACTATTAAAAAATGTAAGTAGTCCTTGACACAATTTGGAGCGATTACTTTCTATTGTGCCAAGAATTCCTTATTAAAAATCAATTTAATTGTGCATACTCCATCTGGTTGGTATTATGGTCTTTATGGGAAGGAAACACGTTTCTGTATTTACCTGATGGTCCGTAGGACAAGCACGTAACTTTGCAGAAAAGGAGGCATTTGGTAGCCTTGAAAAATTAAGGAGACTGAGGTTGTTTACCAGATTTCACTTTACCAACTTTGGGGTCTTTTGAGCAATATGACTCAACATCTTCCATCATTTGGGATTTTAATGGAAAAGAAAATGTTCAAACTGAAGCAAGAAAATTGCTATATGCAGATCATATGCTACATTTATTTGCAGGTAACAAATTCCGTTTTATTCTGTTGACATTCTAATCTCTTTAAACATAACTTGGATGATCACTTTAGTATTAATTTGTGTTATTTTATATTAAAAATTTTTGGATAGTGAAAGATGAGAGGCTTACTCTTGTCTGCTGGGTTGGTTTCAACCATATTAGTGAAAGAATGTAATATTTCAGCTTAAAATACTGGAGAAAAATGTTTTTAGAACCAGAGTGGTTGCATTTTGTTTTGTGACATGTTTTCCAAAGCAATTTGTATCTTAATTTAAAAAGGAGACTTAGCTTCCTTCCACGTTATTAGAGGCTGAAGACTGAGATCATTCTGTTAATAAGTTTTTTTGAACTTCTTACATGCTTATAGTTGTGAAGTATTTTGTTCTTATCTCAATCTTAAACCGTCAACAACATGGTGAGTTGCCATAAATATTGATTTGATTCTGAATCACCTTAACATCAATGTTTAAAAAAAACCCCACTGATTTGTTATGCAGGGTCTACTGTTAATAACTACAGCAGTCTATCAGACAACTATTTGGTAGCAGTCATAATATTGCAAGTCGTCTCTGTGCCCTGATTTTGTCACTTGTGAAATGCAGACCATGCCTTTGTTGGGACTGCTGCTGCTAAGTCGCTTCAGTCATGTCCGACTCTGTGCAACCCCATAGACGGTAGCCCACCAGGCTCCCCCGTCCCTGGGATTCTCCAGGCAAGAACACTGGAGTGGGTTGCCATTTCCTTCTCCAATGCGTGAAAGTGAAGTCGCTCAGTCGTGTCCGACTCTAGCGACCCCATGGACTGCAGCCTTCCAGACTCCTCCATCCATGGGATTTTCCAGACAAGAGTCCTGGAGTGGGGTGCCACTGCCTTCTCTGTGGGACTGCTAGGAGGTTTAAATGATTTATTCCACTTAGAGTACTCAAAGTTTCTGTGCAGAATAAGCATCAAATATACATTCGCTTTTATCGTCATTGTCAGAAACAACGACAGTTCTGCAGTGGGTGCTTTTCTTTCCATTTATTTCATAAAAACAAGAAGCTCGAGATGAATTAAGGAAGCTTCCCCGATCACAGCAATTCAGTGGGTGTAATTGATATCATCTCTGGCTGCATGCGTCTCTCAGATGATGTGGTAGACAGGTAACAAGGCAACAGAAAGTACAGGAGATAAATGAACACGGTGAGGTGGCAGAGAATAACCAGGTGTTTTCTTCTATGAAATTTGAAAGGAATGCTTATTTGCTGTATGGTAGCAATGTGTACAGAAAAATGACTCCCTCTTCATCCGCCTCTATTTTGGGCACTAATAGTCACTTCCATGCTTTTCTCTGCATTCATCAGTTCAGTTCAGTTCAGTCGCTCAGTCGTGTCTGACTCTTTCGACCCCATGAATTGCAGCACGCCAGGCCTCCCTGTCCATCACCAACTCCCGGAGTTCACTCAGACTCACGCCCATCAAGTCAGTGATGCCATCCAGGCATCTCATCCTCTGTTGAAGGAATACATAAACATGCAGCATTTTTGCTGTAGTTTTACAAGAGGTGGATTCTATACAGGTCACTGTGTAACTTTCTTGTGTTGGTTTGCCTTGCAAAAAAATCCCCAGAAGTTTTGTAAGCATGTGGTGTTTACACATGCACTAGCACTGGGCCTGTCCAGGACTGTCCCAGAAAGAAAAAACCCCGTAGTTTTCAGAGATGAAGCCACCTATTTATTACCATAGTCTTCATTTAATTCTGTCTACTTAGTCCCATCTTTATTGTACAAAACATCCTGAAGGGAGAAGTTTCTAGGGTATTTTGCTACTACTTGTTTTTACTAAGATTTTTTTTTAATGTGGATCATTTTTAAAATCTTTATTGAGTTTGTTACAATATTGCTTCTGTTTTATGATTTGGCCACAAGGCACCTGTGATTTTAGCTCCCCAACCATGGATTGAACCTGCACGCCTCCTACTGGAAGGTAAAGTCTTAACCCCTGGACCACCAGGGACGTCCCCCTACCTGGTGCTTTTTTTTTTTTTACTGTTCTATTATTTTATTTTTGATAACTCTTAACTCTATCATAGCACCCCTGAATTATTTTCCTTTGATTTCCTAACTACTTACCTACAGACTTTCCTGTTCATTTTGTCTTTTCCTTGGTCAGTTCCATGCTGATTTTCTGGCACATATTCCTTCATCCACATACATATAGGTTTTACATTTTTAAAAGACAGACTTGCTGCATCCACCCCCCAATAAAGAATTTCAAGGGATCTGTTTTTCCACTGTTAACAGTACTGTAAAAGAAAGCATATTTTAATATACAGGTGCTTTTATTTATGAGAAATGAACTTCTAAAAATAGAATTTCTAGGGGAAGTGTGTGCTTTTTTTCTATCCTAATACATATTGCCAGATCGAATTCCAGGAAGACTGTAGTGCTTTGACTTTGATCGGCTCAGACCCATCCACACATGAGCAGATCACAGTGTTGCTGCCACTTTAGTGAGGAACTGTGGCTGATTTATTTAACTACTCTCTGGAGGGTACTTTTCCACTTCGGCCCTCTACCGTGGGTGCGGGAAGAGCAGAGTAAACTGAAGATCAGGTCCGCCCATTCCCGGGTGAAACCATCACCCAAGATGTGGGCTGGGGGCTCAGACTCTGAGCAGCATCAGGGCTAACTGCCGAGGTGGTACAGTGGCGCCCGAACCCTAGACAGGAGCCTATGCCGTCAGCCAGGATGGTTACTGCATTCTTGGCAGAAGGGCAGCAGTTAAAGCAAGAAAGGATCTTTTTCCAAGAAGGAAAAGCCATTTAATAAGTTTGGGTCAGTTTGCTCCTAACAGCACTGCATTTGAGCAGGAGAAACCCCAGGAGCTTGGCAAACCATGTTGCTGGCCAGTCTTCCCACCAGCTCACAAGTATGAGGCTCTCCAGGCAGAGCCTGGCTCTCCGCTTTGACTGAAGCCATTTAATATCATTCCTAGTTAACAGCAGAGTGAAGGTGGAGGAATCTTTGCCCCCTTAGTCTAGAAGAGTAAGATTTAGTGACTGTAGCAAGCCATGGTCCAAGTAACCCCACCGCAGAGGGTGGGCGGTCTATCTGCTTTGCGGGCTGTGTGCCTGGGTGTGCGGCTTGGAGCCCTGGTGCTCCAAAATTGACACCGATGTTTACGAATTGAGCAGTGCTTTCTCTTTTAGTAGATGAATTAGCATTTGTATATGACTAACCAGTGTGAAAGTCTGATTTTACAGTGTGTCAGGGAGTCGTCGTGTACCTGTCTCGTGGATAAATAAAGTAAAAACTCAGTACGTTTATATAAATATTTTAAAATACAGTGTGTTCTACTTTTTCCATTTCACCTAGGGAGATCTTGCCAAAATAAAATCAAGTTTGAGTGTTTATGATGTAAAAGAAAACCACCTCATGGATTTTGAATTTAGGAGATGAATTGTGTATTTTTGTTTATTTTTGTTTTAATTTTTTTTCCCTCTCCCAAATAAATATTTCTAATGAAATAAACAGATCTGATCATCTAATGATGGCTTATTTGAGTGAGGATAGAAACTAAATTGGAAATGTTGAAAATGAGCTGGCTTATACTTCTCAAAAAGCTGCAGCACCTGCAATTGATAAAAATTAGTACAAACATATCAAAAATCTTGGAAGAAACATGTGGCTCAGCCAGGGCCAACTTGGACAGAATCATAACACTGGCTGCTTAGAGGAGATATTTCAACATTCAGCTAATCAGGGATGTTAATCTGATGTGAAGATTGAAAATTGTGACTTGGTTAGGATCGCTCAGGGCGAAGGTTAATGCTGAGAAAGACAAGCTTGATTTCTTAGGATTTTTTTTCCTTACTGTGAATTTCAACAACTAAAATGTCACAGTTACACGAAATTCACTCAGTCTTTAAAGTGATATCTCAGTGATAATTTATCAAGATATATTCTGGTTTAGGGATCTAATTTTATCCAGTTTTAGAGTCACATCCATTGCTGCCATGGTCTCTAAGGTGTAGGGCCTGTGGTTCTATGTACGAGGTCAGCCCAGAGGGGAGTTACTCAAAAAGAAGCAAAGCTTTCGGAAACCCCACCTTTTACACACACACATACAAGCATGACTTCCTACAGTCTGCCATGGGGCGTTATTTTGCTTATAACAAACATATTACAATATTATTTCAAAACTTTATCATGCTGACCTCATGAATCTATTTCTTTCATCCAGGCTTTCTCTGTGGTGGCACTGTTGACACCTTGGACTAGGCAGTTCCTTGCTGTAAGGAGCTTTCCAGGTCATCCTATGATATTTAGCAGAATCTTTGGCCTCTACCCACCAGATGCCAATAACACACTCAGATGGTTTCCAGGCATGGGCAGGTGTCTCAGGGGCAAAATCAACCCAGCTGAGAATAACTGCTTCAAACAGTCATCTAAATAAAACATGGACATGTTTAAAAAGTTCACAGGGGTATGAGTGAGTCTCCATACTACCCCCTAGAGACCACTTCTGCTACATCAGTTCAGTTCAGTTCAGTTGCTCAGTCGTGTCCAACTCTTTGCAACCCCATGAATCGCAGCACACCAGACCTCCCTGTCCATCACCAACTCCCGGAGTTCACTCAGACTCACGCCCATTGAGTCAGTGANGGCCTGGCGTGCTGCGATTCATGGGGTCGCAAAGAGTCGGACACGACTGAGTGACTGAACTGAACCAAACTAAACTGAACCCCCTAGTACTAGTGTTTTATGTTGAATGCTATATGATTATAGCTATAAGATATAGAGTATGTTCCTAGAAGTGGAATTGCTAGATCAAAGGAAAAATATATTAAACATATTTGTGGACAGTGCTGTATTTCCACCTGGGTGTGAAAGTAGCTGTTTTCTCAGGTTGTCAAACTTTTCAATCTTTGACCATTTATTGGGTGAAAAATGATACCCCTTTGTGTGTGTGTTTCACAAAAAATGAGATTTCCTACATTTATAAGTGGTTTTGTGTCCTGTGATCACACTGCATGTATATGCTTTGCCTATTTTCCTAACAGTTTGTTGGGCATTTCCTTTGTCATTTGAGGAACTCTTTATAGAGTAAGGAAATTAGATCTTCATAGATATTACAAATACATATTCCTATATACTGCTTATTTATCTTCTTTCAACTTTATTAATGTTTGTCTCCACAGAAGTGTTTCAAATGTATTTCTCTTTTTGTATGACTTCTGAATTTAATGTCATATAGAGAGTCAATTTCACATACAAAAAAATAACTTTTTTTTCCTGCTATCTCCTAATGCTTTGTGTTGGGTATCATGGTTAAGTAGTCAAGGCATCTATAATTAGTTTCAGTATATGGAGTGAGACCAAAACAACCTAAAACTTTTCCTAAATACTGTGGTAACATTATATATTAAAGGGCATTTCAGCAGAGTGAGATAAAGGTGGCTTATGAACCAAATGCTGTTGACATAATTGCCTTCTGTCTGGGCTCAGAGTAATGAAGCTGGCACTCATAGGAACCAGTGGAAGGCCATTACATCTCTATAAGGAAGGACAGTGACCTCAAGATGGCAGGCGAGGGCCTCGTCCATGGTAGGACTTTGTAAGTTAGGGTTATGAATTCAGTCTTATTTAAATAGTGCTTCTTTTTCACATCTCTCTTGTGCTTAGCATATATTCGGGGTTTCATATTTGTAATCCTTGCAGCATTTTCCAGTGTATTATTAATGCAACAGATGTATTTGGTGTTACTTCTGTCATCACATTTTATGTTATGTTTTCAGCTCTTGCTGTTTCCTTGGTTTCTACCTTTTGCTGCAATTCTCCTCATGCTTTATTTCCCTAAGGGCTTGTGAACACTCCCTGCTGGCTTCTGGTATTGCCTACTGTGCTGGAGAAACTTGACACTAACTTGACTTTTCCCCTTATAGGCTAATTGATTTTCCTGCTTGAATATATTAAAGAGGTGATACTACAGAATTTCAAAAGTCATTAACTGATACATCAGGGTATGCTTGGCTTTTGATCTTTTTGTAGCTGTTGTTCTGTTTTCTGGGGACAAACCGTGTCTTCTATATTTGTTGGCTGAGTAAGGTAAAAGACTATTTCAGGAATTTTTCTTCTATTATATCTTTGAACATTTGTTTCTAGTCTACATGTTTTTTAAAGGTACACCTTTTCGGACTTTTACTGTTATATTTGGAAGGCTGTCAGTTTCTCTTAAATTCAGTGTTAACTTTTGTCCTTTGCCCAGCGTTTTTCTACTCCAGCCTATACTACCCAACCCAGACTAGTTTCAGCAGTGTCCATCCTGGGTTTTGTTTCCCTTTGTACGTGTGCTCAGGTGCTCAGTCGTGTCCAACTCTTTGTGACTCCATGGACTGTAGCCCACCAGGCTCTTCTGTCCATGAAATTCTTCAGGCAGCAATACTGGAGTGGGTTGCCATTTCCTTCTCCAGGGGATCTTCCAGACCCAAGGATTGAAGCCACATCTCTTGCATCTCTTGCGTTGACAGGCAGATTCTTTACCCCCAGTGCCATGTGGGAAGCCCATTTTTATTTCCTTTATGTGTCCTTAATCTGTCCCATCAGCCTCTTATTATTTGTTTCCCTCTTTGATATCTTACACATCTTGTTTCAGCTTGTTTCAGGGAAAGGTCACATCTTCTTTAGCTCTTTTAGGCTTGTCTAGAGCATTCAAAATATTTTTCTGTGCTTTGAACTGGTTATTTCTATGGAGATTGTTTGATATTTGACCATTTATTTATGTCATATTATTTTGTTTATTTTTTATTATTTTGTAGTGATGTCTAGGGGAGGGGACTTCAGAGTTTTTCAGAACACTTTCTCATCAATGTTTTGCCTCTTCCACATGGGTCACCTGTCCCTTTGCAGTCGTGACCACCTCCCTCACCACCATTTTTTCTCTGCAGGTGAGTTGGAGGCCTCCACACCTCATGGTGAATTTCTGTGTGTTACAGCTCTCCTGTTAGGTGAATTTGCATTTATTTCTTTTTGGTTTACCTCAATTAGCATCTGCCAACTTGATTGCCCTTTGCTCTCTACTGGGCCCTGCCATTCTCCTCCTCCATCACTTATGAGGAGAGGTGGCATATATATGTATATTGCCCTTGAACCCAGCATGCCTGCTATGTTGAATCAGTCTCAGGACATTAGACGTGACTCACCCCTACATCAATCTTACCCTCGAAATAAGAGCTGATTCTGCTCTTTCTGGGTTTGATTCACCTCTTTCTTGGAAACCTTTGTACTCTGAAGGGTTTTTAATTTTTTTTTTTCTGTTTTCTTTTAATTAATTAATTAAATTGGCTGTGTCATGTCTTAGTTGTGGCATGTGGGATCCTTTCACTGCACCACCAGATTCTCTAGTTGGGGCTCACAGGCTCAGTAGTTGCAATGCACAAGTTTAGTTGNTTTGATTCACCTCTTTCTTGGAAACCTTTGTACTCTGAAGGGTTTTTAATTTTTTTTTTTCTGTTTTCTTTTAATTAATTAATTAAATTGGCTGTGTCATGTCTTAGTTGTGGCATGTGGGATCCTTTCACTGCACCACCAGATTCTCTAGTTGGGGCTCACAGGCTCAGTAGTTGCAATGCACAAGTTTAGTTGCTACGCAGCATGTGGGAGTCTCAGTTCCCCAACCAGGGATCAAACCAAGCTTCCTTGCATTGCAAGACAGATTCCTACCCACTGAACCACGAGGGAAGTCCTGTCTCTGAAGGTTTTGTCTGCTACTGACATTCTCGTCTTATTGATCAGTTTCTATTCTATGTCATTTGTAGTTTTAACTAAAGCTATCTCATAGTTTCATTGAAAATAGCTATTTCTTTTTTGTTTTCAATTATTTTTGCTGCTTTCAGTTGCTATTAGGGAGGGGAGGGCAGTAAGAATATTACTACTCTATCTTCAACAAAAACCAGTGAATTAACTGAAGTCTTCAAGCGATAAATAGTTTCTGTTTGCTAGGTATTTATCAATGTTCACTCAGTTGTTTGAGAAAAGGACAAAGAAAAGTATAACACAATCTTGGGAAAATTAGGTTAAGACCCTTAAAACACTTTATAATTGTGTCTGTATCTTGTATAGATCTGGACTCTCATTACACTAAAAGTTTGGTTGAAGTACTGATTGCCGAGGCCTCACATGGTAGGGAGGCCATGTGGGTAAAACTGTTGTTTTAGGGGTGGCTAATCTTTAAATTGGGTTTCCCAGGTGGCTCAGTAGTAAAGAATCCGCCTGCCAAGGCAGGAGGTGCAAGAGATGTGGGTTCAATCCCTGGATCAGGAAGATCTCCCGGAGGAGGAAATGGCAACCCCTTTCAATATTCTTGCCTGGAAAATTCCATGGACAGAGGAGTCTAGTGGGCTACAGTACTTGGGGCTGCAAAGATTCAGAGATGACTGAGCACATAAGTACTTTATGAGCTAAGAACACATATTGCCAACAGTAGAGCATCTGGTTTTTTGTTTTTTCTTTACTTTTATCTATTTAAAAGTCCTGCAAAGATAAGTCATATTTATCAAGTCAATTTTATAGGGAAAAGAACATGAAGTAGAGATCCCACCCGTGTTGAGAACGTGCTGACGTGAAACATTAGATATGAATTAAACATAAATTGCTTTTCTATACATATGTGCATTCTACCTCTTAAAATCGATGAATGCCTTCAATGTACAGTTTCCTTACAATGTTGGTATTTGTGATATTGGGAATCTGTATTTTATGGAAGAATAACCTCGGTCCTCTGGCTCCGTGTCCCTCGGCAGCTGTGTCCAGCTGGTGGTCCACATTCCCCACGATTCCTTTAGTGAATGGAAACATTTAGGTCAATATTGATATAAAACTTCATGAACTTCCTTCTCTTTCAGCTTTGGTTTGCCTTCGTTAATGGATTTTCTGGGCAGATTTTATTTGAACGTTGGTGCATCGGCTTGTACAACGTGGTAAGTAAGCACTCTCCCTCTCCCTCTGACAGTGTGCGGGGCCGTGCTGTTTGTGTCTGGGATGCGGAGCTAAGTCCCTCATCTGCATCCACGGCTCACATACATCTTCAGGGCCTCCGTTGCTGCCACACATCCTGCAGAAGCACAGACTCCCCACACATGGTTTCAATCATCGCAGATCATTCCTGAATAACCCCATGAAATTATTAACCCATATATCTTGATAATAGACCCTTGTTACCTCCTGACTATATGCCTGGGCAACATTTCCATGTTTGCAGCTCCAGAAAAAAAAATTTCTGAACTGTGTCTAAACTCATTCCGCTCCAGAATTTCGTTTCTGAATCCGTCAACACAGATGTGAATATACAAAACCTAACCTAACCTAACCTAACCTAACCTGTCCTTCTTAAAAGCATATGTGTCCTTGTGGATGGGCGTTTTCTCCCACAGTGAGTGCTAAAGTAATGAATTCTGGCTCCCAGCCCCTGTGGCAAATAGTCTTCAGCTTATTTGGTATTTTTTATGATTTTTGAGTTCTCATTTCATTACTTGACTGTAATGAATTCAAAAGCTAAAAATAAGTATCAACTATAGGCTAACATGACTAAGTAGCTACTTAGCCTTTTGTTTTCCTGGCAAGGGGTGTAACTTAAGGCACTTTTCTTGAATTGTGGTTCCACACTTTTGTTTTGGACCCTTACTCTGACATTCTCTGCCTTGGGGGAACTTATACTCTGAAACAGCCGACATAGGTAGGCATAGATGGAAGTTACCAGACATACAATAATATAAATCATGGTGCTATAAATATTTAGAGTTTGTATATACATTTGTGGAGAAGGCAATGGCAACCCACTCCAGTACTCTTGCCTGGAAAATCCCATGGACAGAGGAGCCTGGTAGGCTGCAGTCCATGGGGTCGCGAAGAGTCAGACACGACTGAGCGACTTCACTTTCACTTTTCACTGTCATGCATTGGAGAGGGAAATGGCAACCCACTCAAGTGTTTTTGCCTGGAGAATCCCAGGGACGGGGGAGCCTGGTGGGCTGCAGTCCATGAGGTCGCTAAGAGTCGGACACAACTGAGCGACTTCACTTTCACTTTTCACTTTCATGCATTGGAGAAGGAAATGGCAACCCGCTCCAGTGTTCTTGTCTGGGGAACCCCGAGGACGGTGGGCTACCATCTATGGAGTTGCACAGAGTTGGACACGACTGAAGCGACTTTGCAGCAGCAGCATATACATTTGTGGCTTGGTATTCAANAACCTAACCTAACCTAACCTGTCCTTCTTAAAAGCATATGTGTCCTTGTGGATGGGCGTTTTCTCCCACAGTGAGTGCTAAAGTAATGAATTCTGGCTCCCAGCCCCTGTGGCAAATAGTCTTCAGCTTATTTGGTATTTTTTATGATTTTTGAGTTCTCATTTCATTACTTGACTGTAATGAATTCAAAAGCTAAAAATAAGTATCAACTATAGGCTAACATGACTAAGTAGCTACTTAGCCTTTTGTTTTCCTGGCAAGGGGTGTAACTTAAGGCACTTTTCTTGAATTGTGGTTCCACACTTTTGTTTTGGACCCTTACTCTGACATTCTCTGCCTTGGGGGAACTTATACTCTGAAACAGCCGACATAGGTAGGCATAGATGGAAGTTACCAGACATACAATAATATAAATCATGGTGCTATAAATATTTAGAGTTTGTATATACATTTGTGGAGAAGGCAATGGCAACCCACTCCAGTACTCTTGCCTGGAAAATCCCATGGACAGAGGAGCCTGGTAGGCTGCAGTCCATGGGGTCGCGAAGAGTCAGACACGACTGAGCGACTTCACTTTCACTTTTCACTGTCATGCATTGGAGAGGGAAATGGCAACCCACTCAAGTGTTTTTGCCTGGAGAATCCCAGGGACGGGGGAGCCTGGTGGGCTGCAGTCCATGAGGTCGCTAAGAGTCGGACACAACTGAGCGACTTCACTTTCACTTTTCACTTTCATGCATTGGAGAAGGAAATGGCAACCCGCTCCAGTGTTCTTGTCTGGGGAACCCCGAGGACGGTGGGCTACCATCTATGGAGTTGCACAGAGTTGGACACGACTGAAGCGACTTTGCAGCAGCAGCATATACATTTGTGGCTTGGTATTCAAGTCATCCATCTACTCAGTCTCTTCTTTTTTTTAAGTAGCCACTCTGCTAGGTGCACTATATATTAATAAAATACTGCATACAACACATAGAACACACAGCTTCAGCCCTGTAGAGCTCAACAGATGGAGAGACTAAGATGGTGCCGAACCAAGTTCAGATCTTGGTTGATCAGTTGGTAACTGTGTTACTCGCCGCAAAGCACACTAGTACATTTTTTTGCTAATAATTATGCCCCCAAAGACAAAAGTGACAAGTGGAGAGAACAGAGCTCAATTGATGGCCGTTTATCACCTGTGCTAGAAAAGCCAGTCTAACCACCTACCACATAGAAAGGGCCTCCCCTTGGGCAGGTTGTTAACTTTGTAGGACTTAGAAGTGTTTTGAGAAGGTTAAAATTATGTGACCATTCAGGGGGAAATATACCGACTGCTCCACAGTGATTTAGTATTGGAAAAGGCCAACCCTGGCCCACATACGTATAATATTAGTAACTGGAAGACTGAGACCTAAGAGGCTGTGCTTTAGTGCTAAGAATTGAAATACACATCACCTGGTTACACAATAAAAGGAGTTTAGCCCTGTTTTCATGCTCAGGCAGGAGCACCGAATCCTCTCCTTAGTTCTCTGCCATCTTGGGCAGTTCAGGTTCATCCAGCAAACTCATAGCTATAATACATCAGATGCTGATGGGCTGTGGGACGGTTCTGGTCAGTGTGGTCCTCAGACCACATGCCTGAGCATCACCAGGATTTCTTTGACAATGCAGATTCCTGAGCACCATCCCAACTTAACAAAGAGTTTCCCAGAGATACTGAGAAACAAAACAAAAATTTTAGAAAAACTTTCTAGCAGTGGTTATCCACATTAAAGTTTGACCCCCTAGGGTTTAGGATGTATTTTTTAACTGTAATTTAAAAATCCAGAGGAGAGAGAATATCACAGCTGAGAAGTGAATTCCCAGGTGAAAAGGCCCTGTTGCCACGGTGTGGAAGTCGGTCACCAGGAAGTGGTGGCAGAGAATTGGGACAGTCAAGTCCAGTGGGCTCAGAGGGTCATTGACCTCGCAGTCAGTCACTGGAAGGGTCAATGCTTTTGAGGACTGGAAGTCTGCCTGCCCCCTTGGAAATTGTCTTGGTCACTTTTGTTTGAAATAAATAAAAACTTAGGGGAAAGATGTAAAAAGGACTGTATACCTTCATCTATCAGTTATTAGCATTTTGCCCCCACTTGCATTCTCTCTCAAGACACTCACATGTGCACATATAGTCAAACACGTGCACACACTGCAACACATGTATTTCTGAGCCAATTGGGAATCAGTTAAGACATCATGTCCCTGGGACTCCCCTGCTGGTGTAGTGGCTAAGACTCTGCTCTTCCAATGCAGGAGGCCTGGGTTCAATCCCTGGTCAGGGAACTAGACTGCACATGCTGCAACTAAGACCCAGGGCAGCCAAATAAACAACAAAGAAGCGATTTCCTAGAAAAAAAATGTTTTTAAGACATCATGTCCCTTCTGCTTTATCCTTAAATGCATAGCTGGTAAGACAGTTCTCTTATGTAATCACAGTATGACGATCAAAATCATGAAGTTTAACATGGCTACAGCATGCTGTCTAATCTGTGCATACACGTGTGCCAAGTCGCTATGGTCATATCTGACTCTTTGCAACCCTTTAGGGGATAGCCCGCCAGGCTCTTCTGTCCCAGGCATTCTCCAGGCAAGAATACTGGAGTGGGTTGCCATGCCCTCCTCCAAGGGATCTTCCCAACCCAGGGATCAAACCTGGGTCTCCTTTGGCTCCTGCACTGCAGGCAGATTCTTTACCACTGAGCCACCAGGGAAGCCCTTACCACCCCATATTCCAATTTTGTCTTTACTCTTCTGTTGAGTATTTCCTTCCCCTCCAGTTGCTCCACAGATACACAGGGCAAGAGGCAGTTAGTGACATCTGAGACAATGCTAGTGACAGCTTCTCTGGGCTGGGGTCTCTCTTCCCATTTTCTTCATGCAATATTGCTTTTCCTTCTTCAGTACTTAACTCTTGGTGTTTGATTCGCCAAACCAGCTAAAGCAGCAAGTTACTGTTTTCCCATTTAATTCTCACAGCGCTGAATTAAATAGCTCTGAAACTAACTTCAGATTCCTCCATATCCCGAAGTCAAGGATCAGTGCCATCCTATTAGATGTTAATTATATCCATAGTCAGATTTCTACATCATTTTATTTTATGGGTAGAATGAGACCAAAGAAGCCACCAGTGACAAAAGCTACCAAGATCAAATGGATTTCAGTTACATTTTATCCATTTTTTTTGTGAAGAGATGACTTTTTAATAACAAAGAAATGTATCCAACATAATTTTATCAAGCCAACAGAATTTGAAGAAAACTGATCCCAGCTTCACTTGTAAACAGAAATGTACAAATTATAAATAAGGTGTCAGCAAATAGAGTTCAACGGTGTATCAAAAGGATAAAACATTTGACAGATAATTGGTTTATTTCAGAAATGTAGGAGATTCAAAGCTTTAAAAACTTTCTAAATATCACTGTATCGGCCAAATAAAGAAGAAAAATGTAATCCCATCAGTAGATGCTACAAAAGTTATTGAGTCAATCCAACTGCCAGTCCCAAAATAGGGAATCTAAGTAATATAATAAAGAAAGAAGTCAATCGGCTATAATGCATACTGTTTATGAAAAACTAGTACCATACTACCATAAATGGTAAAATCCTAAAACTGTTTCATTTTAAATAAGAAATTAGTCAGGGATTCCTGTCATCGCTATATAATTCAGCATTGTTTGGGAATTTTCAGCAACTGCCAAGAAAATTAAATAGCTATTACAAATACTAGGAAAAAGTAAAATATTTCTGTGCTTATACAAATATGTGAACCAAAAATGGCTGTGTAAATATGTTCATATGACTGTACATCTAAAATATCCAAATACCAGTAAAGAAATGATAGAAATATAAGAAAATTATAAAATTGTAAAATTTTGATTATAAGTTATAAAATTATAAGACAATGATAAAATTATAAGAAAACCTAATAAGGTGACTAAATTCGTAATAAATACATGAAAACCAATAGCTTTTTCTGACCTGGCAATCACTAGCTATTTTTGTTTAGTATAGAAGTAAGATTTAGAAATGGAAGGAGAGTAATAATTCCTTTCAAAATAGCAATTAGAACTCTACATTTTATAGAATAATTTTTATACTGAAGACTTCCCTTGTGGCACAGCTGGTAAAGAATCTGCCTGCAATGTGGGAGACCTGGGTTCTATCCCTGGGTTGGGAATATCCCCTGGAGAAGGGAAAGGCTACCCACTCCAGTATTCTGACCTGGAGAATTCCATGGGGTCGCAAAGAGTCAGACACTACTGAGCGACTTTCACAGAGTATCATAAAAAACTTAGTCTAGTATCAACCCTTCCAAAATTAGTATGTAGATTTATGTGATTCCAATTAGAATCCTGATGGATGATTGTTTGGCGGGGGAGAGAGTAGGGCAAGGGAATTGCGTAAAATGATATTGAAGTATAAATGGAATTAACAGTAAAGTAATTAAGAGTAAATATGCCTAAGAGTAAATACGCAAAGCATGTTCAGAAAAGAACCGTCAGAGGGTAGACTTATCTAAACATCAAACTAAGCTATAAAGCTGCCACAGCCGCATCAACACGGTACTGAGAGAACTGGGCGGATGTCAGGGAACTTAGCACTAAATCCCAGTTCTAGCTCCTAGATCTGTAATATGTAAGATAATAAGTAAATAAGTATAATAAATAAATAATAAGATAATAAGTAAATGTCAAAGATGATATTTTAGCGTAGTGAAAAAAGTTTGGATTGTGTTCTCAAACTGGCTATTTATAGGGAAAAAAAACAAAATTGGACTCCTTTCTTATCCAGCATAGATACATTAGTTTTTTAAAAATTGAGATATAAATTTGAGAAGTAAAACTATAAAAATCATGCAAGAAACTCCTGACGTAATTGCATGCTGAGAAGATATTCTTGATCTTATAGAAATTGAAAGCATTTTATATGACAAACGAAACCATAAAGAAACCCAGTAGACAAAAAGTGTATTTGGAGGAAATTTTCTAATAGAAAGACAGAGTTCAAGAACTCTTAGAAAAGCAGATAAACTATGAATTGAAAATGGACAAAGGACCTGATGTTGCACGCAGTTCCAAATCCTCCCATCCAGCAAATACATGAAAACATGGTCAGACTCACTGGTGGTCCAGGGAATATTTATTTTTAGAAGTAGTCAATATCTTCAGTTTGTCTGAGTGGAGAGTACTAAATAGAATATAACAAGCAATTGCTGATAGGAAAGCAGGGAAAAGGTTGTGTCCTTCATGAAAGGAGAGAAACCATTGGGACCTTTTCTGGAAGCAGCCAAGCAGCATCCTATGAAGTTAAAAATGTATTTGTTTTTTAAAATCCCACAGCCCTACTTCTAGGAATCCTTCACAGAGAAATAAAAGATACAGGATAGACATTATAATATATTCTAGGTGTTTATTACATGATGGTTATGGCAACAGAGAACTGGAAACAAGATGAATGCCTGTCCATAGGTGATGGTTGAAAAAATATGGTCCACTTATAGTATGAATTATTATGTGAGCATGAAAATGACTGCTTTGGGGTCAAACCCTGGGAACTTGGGGGCTTCCCATGGTGTTTTGTTTAATGAGAAAAATACAATGAAGAAAGTGTGTATAATGGATTGTTTCTGAAAAACAAGTAATGATCCCTGACGTGTGTGTGTGTGTGCGCGCACTACAATCCAGGTGAGATATCTGGCAGGTAGTTAGCCTGGGGGTGCAGAGGGCCAGAGGATTTGAAGTAGGTAGGAGGAGGAAGTCAAGGGAAAAAAGGAAAAGAAGAAACAGCCGGCTGTGTACATGATGTGTGGATTGCTCCTTCAGCCCTACAGTGAGGGTGAGTTTATATCTACACTGAGTGTGCAGCGCTTCTGAGATGTCTGTGGGGCGCTTTCTTGTAGCGTTTGTCATTGAGATCTTTTTCTCCTTGAGATCTTTAGAACATGGACATCCCAGGGCTGATCTCCCCTGCTCCCGGCTGAAGGTGGAACCAGCCAGTTTCCCGGGCCTCACCCCACCACACTCTGGTTGCTTTGTCCCAGCAGACTTAGGCCAGGCTGACTCCTGGCCGGACATCTAGGCTGCTGGGAACTGGTGTGCACTCAGCACTCTCTCGAGATGCACATTCAGTTCTCACGGCCCCCAGAGCTTGGCGGGCTTGGGGGGTATGGATCTGGTCCATGCCAAGCAGAGAGCGACCCGTGCTCACACCCGAGGAGGAGGTGGCCCATAGATCTGCCGGCCTGGGATGACATGCTCGTTCCAGCCCTCTGCTTCAGCACCCAGCTTTCTCTTTCCAGAATATAGATAGAAGCCTGTCACATGCTACGGAGGACAGGCAAAGGTCAGCACCCTCTGCTCAGCATATCCAGAGGTCATTCTGTCTCCATCCCAGCCTTGTCTCGTGTATGTCCTGGCCACCCTGGATGACCTCAGTTCAGTTCAGTTCAGTCACTCAGTCGTGTCCAACTCTTTGTGACCCCATGAATCGCAGCATGCCAGGCCTCCCTGTCCATCACCAACTCCCAGAGTTCACTCAGACTCATGCCCATTGAGTCAGTGATGCCATCCAGCCATCTCATCCTCTGTCGTCCCCTTCTCCTCCTGCCCCCAATCCCTCCCAGCATCAGAGTCTTTTCCAATGAGTCAACTCTTCACATGAGGTGGCCAAAGTACTGGAGTTTCAGCTTTAGCATCATTCCTTCCAAAGAAATCCCAGGGCTGATCTCCTTCAGAATGGATTGGTTGGCTCTCCTTGCAGTCCAAGGGACTCTCAAGAGTCTTCTCCAACACCACAGTTCAAACCCCCAGATGCTCTGTATGTGTTTGAGCTTTGTGATGGGTGCTCGTTCCGTGGGGTTGCTGCCCTCTGTCCCCTCCTATTCACACCCCTCGCCATCCCGCCGAACTCTGCAGGTACAGTACCTTCCAGGCCAGAGGTTCTGTGGTCCAAGCATCCTTCCTTGACTCCCCAACTTCCTGCATCGTCTCCCCAGGAGTGACTTTGCAGAGCATGCTGTTGTGTATGTATGTTCCGTGCCTGTTGCCAGCTGCTGCATCCCCACCTCTGCAGTGGGCAGAGTTCCAAGGGGTCAGGTGCCTGCTTCTTTGCCTTCTTCCTTCTGTTTTTAAATTTCTCCCCTCCTGGGGGTTATCACAATATCTAACCCATCATGTATTCCCAGTAAAATGACTGAGTAAGTGGGTGAAGGACATTGTGCTTCCTAAAAAGTGAACATAAAATCAAGGTAAATGGGGCCTTGGCTCCCACAGAAAAACACCCCACACCGCACAGAGCCAACTGTGTCAGGTTCGAAGACACAGCTTATCTGCAAAGGAAGGCAGTTGTTCCTTGAACCAGAGCTCTTGGCCAATCACATTTTTAGGATGTTGGTCTTAGTGTTCCGTGTCAATTTTATGCTGATTAGGCAATAGTGTAAAATGACCTTTCGTTTATTTTCTCTGATGGGAGGGTGTCCAGGGAGTCCCTGAACCTAGGCTTTGGACTTGACCTGAAGTTACGACGTCGTCACATCGACCTGAACCTCTGGGGCTGCAGGAGTCGGAAGGGCCTCTGCTAACGGCTTGGTGTTATCTCCGCAGATTTTCACGGCACTGCCCCCCTTCACGCTGGGCATCTTCGAGAGGTCTTGCAGCCAGGAGAGCATGCTGAGGTTCCCCCAGCTCTACAAGATCACCCAGAATGCCGAAGGCTTCAACACCAAGGTGAGCCACATGTGCAAATGGGACCCCTTGGAATGGCTGGTGACCCTGCCAATGCTCGGTGGGGGCCCTTGAAGGAAGGCGAGGCTCCAGACCTCCCCCAGGATAGCACACCCAGGGAATCTGAGCTGTCTGATCAGGCAGGAAGCATCCAGTCTTCCTGTTTAACAAAGCCTTCTTCCCCACCTGTGCCTCAGATGACCACGTGGCCAGTGGCCCCCACACCCCGAGGCCTGTAGGATCCAATCCTCCCCGTCCCATCGAGCCCCATTGCCTGGCACGACCCTTGCTCCATCACTGCCTGGTTCTTAGTGACAGGGAAATATTCCTTCAGCCAGTGAGGAGAATTGGCCAGAGGTGAACGCAGGAATCAAGTCAGACGTGGCAGTTGTTTTTCAGGCTGGAGAATTGGTAAAGAGAAGACATCTAGACAGACAAGGAGTAGGGATCCAGGGCTGAGCTGAGCAGGAGCAGGCTAAGGTGTTTCAGGGTTCTCCGATCAGGAGTAGCCAAGGGGTCTGGTGGGTCACTGGCTGGCCAGCCACATCTGGGGGGCAGCAGTGAGGACCCACCCTGAGGAGGGCAGGTGCCCGGCTGGGCTGGAGGCAGAGATGCCCACATGCCTGCATTTTCTGTGTTTCCATCTCCAGTGTTCATGCAGGAGGGGTTTCAGGGGCTGGAGCTGAGCCTTGTTGCCCCATTCAGTTAAGACAGCAGGTGCTGGTTGAGTGTGTGACCAGCCTGCGTGACCACCACTGGGGCCTGAGAGAGGGTGTCAGGAGTCCTGGGCAAAGAGTGGTCCCTGAAGACCTTGTTCTGAGCCAGGTGTTGTGACAGTGACCTTGTGTTCGGGAAAGCATGATAGCTGTGTCCACATCTGGAAAAAATACGAGGGATCCTGCTGGATCTTGTGTGTTCCACACACGAGGAGATAGGAGTGACTGATTGTGTCCTTGTTTGCTGTGGCTCTGTCCATGAGAAATATGGTCTCTTTGTTCAGCATCATTTATGTGAATCAAATCTGTGATTTACAGAGTTTGAATTCAAAGGCTGCATAACGTGGGGTTAGGGAGTGGACCCACTGGAAAGGTAGCATAGTGAGGGTGCTCGGAGACCAACCTGCAGGCATTTGAAGACAGGGTGGGGGATGTAGAAGGCAGGGAAGAGATAGGAAAATCATGAACATTAAAGTAGGAAGATCTCATTGTCTTATCATTTCTCATCATTTTCTGTTGTCCCGTCACTAATTAAGGTCAAGCTATATGGCAGTTCTTAGTATGATGCGTAGATTTTTAAAGAAATTCAATCTGGCTTTAGTAATTCTTTCATCTCAGGGTTAAAGGCATGGTTGAAATGCATTTATGAATCTGTAATTGAGAAGAAACTACTGGTTTAGAACTAATGTTCTGTTGTTTGACCTTTCAGGTGTTAAAGAGAATCTTTAACTCTGAATGGTATTCATCTAAATCCTAAAAACTGAAAATGGGAGGGATTTTCGGGAGTAAAACAAGAGAGTGAACATGCTGTGTAAGAATTCACATGTTAAGTGTTTTGAATGCTTTCCAAAAGTGTGGTTCCAGTCTCATCAGTCCCAGTGTGACCTATTAGCCGTTTTTTTTTGAGTGATGGTAAAATGTCATTGTCTTGCTTTCAGTTCTAAAGGAAATGGATCATCCTTTATTTTTCGGATGTGGGTAGATTGTATATTGTCCTGTGTATATGTGAATATCTCTTTAGGTCTTTATGCTCGAGGAATATTATCTGGAGACAGCCGACTCATTTGTAGCTAAAAAGAAGGAAATTGGTTTTTTCCGCCTTCTGGAGCTGGGATTGCCGCCTACATCCCTGACAGTGAGGGGCTTGTTGAGCCACACAGAGGTCAAGAGTGTGGGCAGTTCCTGACAACCTCGGTCTGTTTTCCCTTAGGTTTTCTGGGGTCACTGCATCAACGCTTTGGTCCACTCACTCATCCTCTTCTGGTTTCCCATGAAAGCGCTGGAGCATGGTAAGTAATGACTTCGTGATTCAACTCTCAGCAAGTAGCTTTGCAGCCCCTCCACGCCTGTTGTTCACAAATTTCTTTCCCAGTTCCACAGGCCTAGAGATCACAGGAACCAATTTTAGAAGAAAAACATACGTAACATCTAGTGAGAGCTAGTCTCAGCTTTATAACTTGTAGGTTTCACCCCTTCTGGCTCTAAGAACCCATTTTCTTTCCAGTTGCCTGGAGAGTTTAAATACTAAGAATTTGAAACTTTATTTTTAATAACCATTTGAGTCAAAGATCTTGAAGAAAAGCACTTTACTATAATGAAACATCAATGCCTCTTGCCCTCGAGTTTGAAATTTTCTGTTCTTTACTTGGGCTTTCGTTTTCCAAGCCTGACACACCTCTATGCCAAATAACTCAAATCTCACGAGAGTATAATTTTATACCCTGTCTTCTGAAAGTCTCTTTTCCTTGATGTACACTTTTCAAGCAAATGTTTAAAGTTTGTTGGAGGCTGGACTATTCCAGTTGTTTTTAACCTTCGCTGAGCTGGAGGAGGGTGTGCTTGTTCTCATTAATACATCCAAAATGTGGCCTCTTAAAAGAGACATACCTTTTAGCCTCAAAAATGAAAATGTATTACGAGAATGTCAGTCTGTTACCCCTCTCAAATCGTAATAATCTCCTCGGGGAAAGTTACTCCAAATGTTGACTATTCAAGGCCTCTGACTGTTCAGAGAACCAAAGGAGAGAAAGTTTCCGAGCTTCTTTGCTTCTTCTTCCAAGTTTCTGTGTCAGTGGTTTTTGTGCTTTAGACGGACATGATTCATCCTCACTGATGAGCTTTAACCCATCAAACATCGATTGTTAGAGAAAATGCATGCACAGCCAAGGTGTTATATACCTTATGACTTATTCTCTGTTTCATCAGACCCCCTTTTCTTTCAAGGGTCCCTGGGTCTCTTGCTTGCTTGTGTGTGTGTGCTCAGTCATGTCTGACTTTTTGCGACCCGTGGGCTGTAGCCTGACAAGTTCCTCTATGGACTTTCCCAGGCAAGACTACTGGAGTGGGTTGCCATTTCCTACTCCACGCCTAAGTCTCTAAATCAGAAAGTAAAAATTTTTGCTTCTAGCCTCACCCCCAAAGGGGCATTCTAGATGAATCATTCTTCGAATGGTGAAGCGTTCATCTTTATGTGTTGCTGTTGTTTAGTCGTTTCAGGCATGTCCGAGTCTTTGTGGCCCCACGGACTGTAGCCCACCAGCCTCCTCTGTCATGAGATTTCCCAAGCAGGACTGCTGGAGTGGGTTGCCATTTCCTTTACATGTAGTAGTGTTAATTTATTGGGTTGGCCAAAGAGTTCTTTTAATTTTTTCATAAGATCATACGGAAAAACCTGAACAAACCTTTTGACCAACCCAATATTTTGAAATGATTTTGTGATTAAGAGCTTACAAATATAAGAGTGTTGACTGTGCTTTGTATTAGAAGCTCTGGCGGTTTGGTGATAAAGTGGCTGTCTTTGTATCAGGCTGGGCTGGTGATGGGAGGCAATTTGTCTGCTGAGCAAAAGAGCGGCTTTGGTATGCGTCCTCTGGTCCCCAAGCACAACCTTTCGTGCATGGGAAGAGAATCGTACTTGTACTGACTCTGGGTATTATATCTAGGCCCACCACTTTCATATGTCTACAGGGACCCTGTAAATACACAGTGCTTGCTTTGGACTCATAGAAGTTTTGCAAGATGGTCCTTTACTTGCCCGCTTCAGAAGGAGCTAGTGTGGCCCCGTCTGATCAGGTGGTTTTCTGATCCTGAGTCACCATTATGTGCTTTGAGATGGTGGCTTGTATTCTTTGGTGGGATCACTATTGTTTACCTAGATCACATCACATAAATCCATCCATTCTCCCAGTGTGGTCTGTATTTAAAAGAAGATAGATCCCCAACAGTTACTAGTTTACCTAAGAGGTGTCACCAGGTAAATTTCAAGTTAGTTTCCACCACACAGCTTCCCTGGTAGCTCAGTTGGTAAAGAATCCCCCTGCAATGCAGGAGACCCCAGTTCAATTCCTGGGTTGGGAAGGTCCCCTGGAGAAGGGAAAGGCTACCCACTCCAGTATTCTGGCCTGGAGAACTCCATGGGGTCGCAAAGAATCAGACACAACTGAGTGACTTCCACTTTATCTGCTTCATTCAGATTAGCAATGTGTCTAGCAACCAAAAGGATGACTTTTTTTGATTTTTTTTAATCACGATCATGGTTAGCATCATTATTTCATATTTATTAAGCCTTCTGCATAGAGGTTTTCTTTTGGTTATATTATAAACAGTAACCTTTTGACTGAAGCTGTTGAAGGTGAAATGAATAGCAAGTGTGAAGTCTATTTGGCAAAGAACAACAGAAGGCTGTTGGTGTTCTTGGTCACTAGCTGATGTCCTCTAACAAATGGAATGAATACTGTAGGAATCATTTCTAAATTCTCATTATTAGTACATCACAAACATGATTGCAATGTCCCTCAGCCTTAGTCTTTGATGTGATATTTATGTCCAAGGCCCTGTGATAGAGTCTAGGGTGGTGGGTAAACGTGGCAATGTGGGTCTTCCCGTCAAAGCATTTGAAGTCTGGTAAGGGATGTGGATAATTCTAGTACAGGCAGAAAGTAACTCTCAAGTAAAATCCGGAGGAAGCGCTCTCAGATTACAGGGGGCTGAGAGAGATCTCTTTCATTTAGGATGACTCATGGCTTGTTGGAGGGGATAACGTGTAGGCTTAGCCTGGAAGTCCAGACAGAGCAAGATGCGAGGGTTGGAGGGAAGAGTTGAATGAAGGGGGTGATTCAGGACAGCTGAGGAGAGCTTGAGAAGTTCATTCCTTACAGGGAGGAAGACAGAAGAGTTGGAGAAGGTGGGTAAAAGCTGGCCTGCAGAGAGCTTGGAATGCAATGTTAAGAAGCCAAGATTCCATTTGGAAGCATTAAACAGTCAGTAGCATTTAGATTGAGCTGAGTGTTGCGAGCAGAGCAATTTTGGGAAGTTAAAACCGTCATATCTTGTAAGGCCGATAGGAGAAGGAAAACTGATAGCAGGAGTCCTGGTTAGGTCTCCAGCTGTTCCAGGGAGCTTAAGGAGGGTTAAACCTGGGACTAGGGGTGTGTTTAGCAAGGGGAGAACTTGTTTTGAGAAGAAGTCCTTCAGCAGAATCATAGCAGACCAGTGATGTGCCGGGTGCCAAGGGCGTGGTGGACACTAAAAAACGCCGCTTGTCTTGCTCTCTGGGGGGCTTCTGTGAGGTCAGAGCTGATGATTGGGAAGAAGATGTTAGATGATCAGGAATTATGCACGTAATTGCTTAATGGCCAGAGTGCTGTGTTCTAAAGGCTGCTGGGGAGCTTGTAATATCAGGACATAACCTAGTCTAGTGGGTCAAGGAAGCATCTTCTCCAAGGAAGTAAGTAGTGCATATGTTCTTAAAAAAGGAGCAGGGAGTGAGCAGGTGGGGCAGGGGAGGTGTAGGGAAAGTAGGGGAGAGAGAGCATTCCTGACAGGGAGCGCAAGCACTCAGGGCTCGAGCTGCCTGGGAGCAGGGCAAGTCCTCGGGCAATGGCTCCAAAGGGGGTGCAGGGATGGACTTGGGACCTTGTTCAGCCTTTGGTGAGCACTTCCAGACCCTGAGCTTCCCTGGCCGTGGACAGTGAACCCCCTCCCCACCGCCTTTCCCCACCCCCACCCCCCCACCCCCGTCTTTGTGCAGCTGTGA
>SJYA01001832.1:810796-861357 GCA_006410615.1 Neotragus moschatus
CGTCTTTGTGCAGCTGTGAACCAAAACATGACTGCGCACATTTCCAGCATCCCCTCCGCATCTGCAGCAGCACCCTAGTCGAGAGGGCAGTAGCATAGGAGCGTTAGGTTGAGGGCCAGATTACTAAAACCTAGATGAGGACCTTTTTCAGGGAGAGGTTTGGGGTGGGAATTGCCTCCGAGGAAGACAAGACAGCCGTGTAGAGAAGTGCATCAGGTCTGGCAAGAGCACGGGTCTTTGTGTGCTCGTTTTTTTAGTGGAGGGAAGGAAGTCAGAGGAGGAAATCAAAAAGCTTGCAAGTTTGAGAAGAAGCAGGACGTGGCAGTTGATTTGATTACTTGTTCGTAGGCTGATTGCTCTAAATAACAGTGAGCTCCTATTAACACTTGGAACCACTCCTTGCTGCTGCTGCTGCTGCTAAGTCGCTTCAGTTGTGTCCGACTCTGTGCGACGCCATAGACGGCAGCCCACCAGGCTTCCCTGTCCCTGGGATTCTCCAGGCAAGAACACTGGAGTGGGTTGCCATTTCCTTCTCCAATGCATGAAAGTAAAAAGTGAAAGTGAAGTCGCTCAGTTGTGTCTGACTCTTAGCAACCCCATGGACTGCAGCCTACCAGGCTCCTCTGTCCATGGGATTTTCCAGGCAAGAGTACTGGAGTGGCGTGCCATTGCCTTCTCTGGAACCACTCCTTAGTAGAAGGCATTCACCCTGCTCCCAAAGAAGTGTTGGAAAATGGCACCAATTTGAAACAAACGAGGGCATCTTCAAACCACAGGGACCCTGATCTCACAGAACAGTGCCTTGGGCCCCCCACCCCTGCTCCAGCCCCAAGTCCTGCCGGAAGCTGTCTGTCAGCCGCGGGCTACACTCAGCCCTGAGGACCTTTGCTCGACTGGGGGCTGAGATCCACAGAGCAGCTTGGATGCAGTGTTTCATGCTCTGTGGGCTGCATCGTCAATGTGGTGGATTTTACCAGAAATTTTCTCCAGGTTCCCTCGATTAGAGGCTTAGGTACAGACACAGCTGGTCACCTCCGGCATCATTGTTGGCAGAAACATTTCTGAGAGGTGCTAGTCCGCCAATCATTCCTTAAGAAGCGTCCAAGAATTTTGCTTTGCTTATTTCTGTGTGGTTTTGGATAGAATTTTCAAAGCAGTGCTCGGCTGATGGAGTTTGTGATGATTCATTTCAAGTTTCAAAATACATTTTTCCACTCCGGCAATTCTGTAGTAAATCAGATTTCTTCCAACCATCACAACCTTATGCTCACAGCCATGGCTGGACTGCAGCTCTCAGCCTTCAAACTTAAACGTGATTCTAGGTTAAAACCAGAGATGTCACCTTCGCAGGGACTGAAGTTAACCAAGACTTTGGTGTTGGGCCACTCTTGGACTTTCCAGTGGTGTATCCAGTATGCATATTTGAGCAACCCTCCTTGAAGTGGAAGGTGGTTATTGGCAAATCCATTTTGATTTTTTAAAATGGAAATTTTCAGATTTTGTTTTTCTTGATGGAATTTAAGAGGGAAGGGATAGGAGTATACTTAGCATCAGAGAAAAATGCCCCCTAAAAAGATTTATTCTTGATTCCTCCCTGTCTACACTCTGGAAACCATCCCCATTTCTTTCCAGAAGAAATGTGATGTAGATACTTATTGTATTGGCACTAATTAAGCAGCAGGACGGAGAAGGCAGTGAAACCCCACTCCAGTACTCTTGTCTGGAAACTCCCATGGACAGAGGAGCCTGATGGGCTGCAGTCCATGAGGTCGCTAAGGGTCGGGCACGACTGAGCAACTTTCACTTTCACTTTTCACTTTCATGCATTGGAGAAGGAAATGGCAACCCATTCCAGTCTTCTTGCCTGGAGAATCCCAGGGACAGGGGAGCCTGATGGGCTGCCGTCTACGGGGTCACACAGAGTCGGACACGACTAAAGTGACTTAGCTGCAGCAGTACAAGTAGCAGTAGGCAGATTCCCTGCCCTCATGAAGCTCACACCGGACAAAGCAGGACTGAGCAGAAAGTGTAATGAGAGGACAGTCAGTCAATGGTGTGCGTTCCAAGGACCACTGATCTGGCCCGGGTTTGAGGACTGCCCCCTTGAGGGTGTGTTACATAGTCAAAGGATGCATGGGAGGAGAGAGCTGGGAAGAGTAGGGAGGGAAAGGTTTTGGGCTATGGGAATAGCATGGGTAAGAGGCTGTGATTCAGAGTCAGAGAAGGCATGTGTGGGTAGAAGACTGAGGAGTGAGGCTGTGAGATCTATTGCCTAGGGGTGGTAAAGGATGGAGACCAAGAGATCAGACCTTTCCCAGTCTTGGGGACTAGTGAGCCTTTTGAAGTATAAGTTCAGCAGGAGCCACTGATGGGTTATAAGCAGAGAGCCAAGTAGCTGTTGAATTTCAAGGTGACTACACTGGCCAGAACGATTTTTGGCGTCCAGCTGGTTGGCTGTTGCTTAGGTTGTGTAGTGACAGTCAGAGAGGTGCACGGATTAGGGGGCTACTAAGGGGGTAGGAGAAGGCAATGGCACCCTACTCTAGTACTCTTGCCTGGAAAATCCCATGGACGGAGGAACCTGGTGGGCTGCAGTCCATGGGGTCACGACAAGTCGGACATGACTGAGCGACTTCACTTTCCCTTTTCACTTTCATGCATTGGAGAAGGAAATGGCAACCCACTCCAGTGTTCTTGCCTGGAGAATCCCAGGGACGGGGGAGCCTGGTGGGCTGCCGTCTATGGGGTCACACAGATTCGGACATGACTGAAGTGACTTAGCAGCAAGGGGGCAGAATTGGAAGGATCCAATATTGCATTAATGAAAACTTCCCTGGTCTATCTGACTGTGCGTGTGTGTGTGCCAAGTTGCTTTAGTCGTGTCCAACTCTGTGTGACCCCATGGACTGTAGCCTGCCAAGCTTCTCTGTCTATGGGGATTCTCCAGGCAAGAATATTGGAGTGGGTTGCCGTGCCCTCCTCCAGTGGACCTTCCCAACCCAGGGATCAAACCTGTACCTCCTGTAGGGCAGGCAAATTCTTTACCACTGAGCCGCCTGGGAAGCCAACATTTTCTCAAGAAGATAATAATAAACTGTATAACTTGGACTTCTTCCATGTCCCAAAGTATGATTCATTAGCCATTTCTATTTTGCATTGTTGACAACTTCTATAACCTGACAGTGCCACATGTATTTTACACAATTGGGTTTGATGCAATGCTGTAAAAATTATGAGCTGGAGTTCTTAGATTTCACCTTCAGAACTCTGTCAAGAAGTTGAATCAAGGTGTATTAGGGTAGGAACAGCTGCTGCAAAAACAACCCCCAAATATCAAAGGCTTAGCCCAATAAAGGCTTATTCTGCCTCGTGTCATCATCAAATGGAATAGTATATTGTACATGGTATATTGACGCTGTTTTCTATTTTCTGCATTTGTGACGCCCTGGTATTAGGCTCCTAGATCCTGGAAAAGGTCAGTTTTCATTCCAATCCCAAAGAAAGGCAGTGACAAAGAGTGTTCAAATTACCACACAATTGCACTCATCTCACACACTAGCAAAGTAATGCTCAAGATTCTCTAAGTCAGGCTTCAGCAGTATGTAAACCACGAACTCCCAGATGTTCAAGATGGATTTAGAAAAGGCAGAGGAACCAGAGATCAAATTGCCAACATCCATTGGATCATCGAAAAAGCAAGAGAATACCAGAAATGCATCTGCTTTATTGACTACGCCAAAGCCTTTGACTGTGTAGATCATAACAAACTGAAAAATTCTGAAAGAGATGGGAATACCAGACCACCTGACCTGCCTCCTGGGAAATCTGTATGCAGGTCAAGGAAAAACAGTGAGAACTGGACATGGAACAACAGACTGGTTCCAAATTGGGAAAGGAGTATGTCAAGGCTGTATATTGTCACCCTGCCTATTTAACTTATATGCAGAGTACACCATGAGAAATGCTGGGCTGAGTGAGGCACAAGCTGGAATCAAGATTGCTGGGAGAAATACCAATAACTTCAGTTATACAGATGACACCACCCTTATGGCAGAAAGTAAAGAAAAAGAAAAGAGTCTCTTGATGAAAGTGAAAGAGGAGAGTGAAAAGGCTGGCTTAAAACTCAGCTTTCAAAAAATGAAGATCATGGCATCCAGTCTCATCACTTCATGGCAAATAAATGGGGAAACAAGGGGAACAGTGACAGACTTTATTTTCTTGGGTTCCAAAATCACTGCAGATGGTGACCGCAGCCATGAAATTAAGACACTTGATCCTTGGAAGAAAAGTTATGACCAATCTAGACAGCATATTAAAAAGCAGAGACATTACTTTGCTAACAAAGGTCCATCTAGTCAAAGCTATGGTTTTTCCAGTAGTCATGTATGGATGTGAGAGTTGGACTATAAAGAAAGCTGAGTGCTGAAGAATTGGTGCTTTTGAACTATGGTGTTGGAGAAAACTCTTGAGAGTCCCTTGGACTGTAAGGAGATCAAACCAGTCAGTCTGAAAGGACATCAGTCCTGAATATTTGTTGGAAGGACTGATGCTGAAGCTGAAACTCTAATACTTTGGCCACCTGATGCAAGGAACTGACTCCTTGGAAAAGACTCTGATGCTGGGAAAGATTAAAGGCAGGAGAAGGGGATGACAGAGGATGAGATGGTTGGATGGCATCACCAGCTCAATGGACATGAGTTTGAGCAAGCTTCAGGAGTTGGTGGTGGACAGGGAAGCCTGGTGTGCTGCAGTCCATGGGGTCACAAAGAGTTGGACACAACTGAGCGACTGAACTGAACTGTTCCTGGAGAGACTGTGTTCCCAGGTTGGCTGTTTCCTAGAGCAGACAGCTCCCCTGCAGGCTTGCCTTTGATATCCAGCCAGCAGTTCTGGGCCCCTAGACATCTCTGTATCTTACTCTCTCACACCAAACTAATGTTCTCCACCCTAAGTCACCCTGGACCAGGTATCACATAGCTAGGGATCAACCTTGAACACAGAGGCTGTTGAAATTGTTCACACTACCCAACCCTGAGCTTATACAGTGTACCTACCCTGCCTTGTCCATTTTATCCTGTGAAAACTCAAATAAAAGCTCTGGGTCATGTTTTCTCCTCTCCCCTCCTGCCTGACCCTGCTGCCTCCCCATGTGGCCCAGCCTGACATCCTGTGTGTCCTGTTTTTAGGGACAAACTTGAGTATAAACTTTGTCCTTCATGACCATCACATCCATGTCTATTTCTCTTCTGACATCTGGTTAAAACAAGCCCTGGATTCATCTCTATAGTGGTGCTTCTTCTGTTCATGGCCCCCGAGTTCACCCTTGGCCTCACACAGGGACACGAGAGGGCCAGGAAGACTGATGGCTCTTAACCTTCTCTAGCAGGACAGGATCCACCACTTCTGATTGGCGAGAACTAGTCACAGGGCCCTCCTGGGTAGGAAGGGCCTCAGACTGTCCCTAGACTCTGCTCCTGGGTGTCAGAAATGAGCCTGTGCCTACAAGATGGCTGTTTGACATCGACAGGCAGTCCAGTTTACTTTCCATCATTTTCACTTCCTTTTTAAAATCTATTTTTAGTAAATAAGAATGAAAAAAGAGAAAGGTTGAAATCTGAGTTTCACATCCTTAACTTTATCCATCAGAAATGTCAATACAGGGGAGAAAATCCAGAAAAAGTCTTATATAACCAGGAACTTAACCCAGCACTGGTTTTCAATGTAATTATAATCACTAACACTTGTATAAACTCTACCTTTTAGAAACGCCTTGCAATAAGGTATGGCACTCTTTACAGAGAAGGGGAAAATGAATCTTCTTCTTATGAATACACAGCATCAGAAGCCAAAAGAATCATTTCAGTTGTCATACAGACATTGCAGACATTTGAGCAGGATGAGTTCTAAGTGCATTTGTAAGTGAGTTCTCTGCACTTGGAAGACATTTTCACTCTTGATATTCACCCAATAGTAGCTGGTTGGCATTGTACCTCTGAGCCTCTGCCATCTTAAGAGGCCCCAAGAGTGAGATGGGGAGAGGAGAGCCTGTTAATATGCTGGAACAAGGGCTGCTCTGAATTGGTGCTACTGAAGGTTCGAGGCTCAGATGCTAAAGGATCCACTTGCAATGCAGGAGACGCAGGTTCGATCCCTGGGTTGGGAAGATCTCCTGGATAAGGGAACGGCAACCCATTCCAGTATCCTTGCCTGGGATATCCCATGGACAGAGAAGCCTGGTGGGCTGCAAGAGTTGGACATATCTGATCAACTAACACACACACTGAATTGGTGCTGCTGAAGCAAAAGGTCAGAAGAAAGAGAATAGGAGGGACTTGGCATCTGCTCTCCAGCCAAAATTTTTGACAGGTGCCCTGGTGTCTGTTGAGGAAACGGTGCCATCTCCCTAATTCTTCCTCTGGAGTCAGATGTGTGTGCAATGCTGTGATTTTGAATCCAGGCTTCCACAGGTTCTTTCTACACAAAAAACACATTTATGCATTCACCCCATCTGTTTTCTTGATTATTGAGCTCTGTCTTCTCTGGCTGCACAGGACTACAGTGTAACTTAGGCTTCAGATTTTGCTTTTCGTCAAAGCCCTCTCTGAATACGTTTTTGTGGTTTAGCCGGGTCATAATGTAATGTGTTTAACGAGCATTTCATTGAAATGGCATCTTTATAAGATGTCATCAGCCTAGCCCCTTGGAAGCCTCTGAGGTGAGTTCCTCAATCTTTCCTCCTGTTTAGAAAACGAGACGGACTTTCCCCACGCACATTCTTGGAGAGCGTTTTGCATGCCGCGTTTGGGGCTGTCACTAGTCACTGGAGGGTCCACATGGGTTTGCCGTCATTGTTCACACCAGTCGGTTTAGTGTCTGGGTTTGTCAACCTCATTTGGCTATTCCTGCATCATGCCAGTCCCTGACTCCAACCCGACTTTGCAGATGACATAAGTCTGGACCAACAGGCTGGGTGGCTGCTGAGGGTCTGTGGGTCCTGAAGCCACAGCATCATTTCTGCCTGGAGGAGAATAAGTGGCTCTCGGGACAAGGCTTCAGGCTCCCATAATACCACCTTTGATGCACATGGTCATCCCATCATCGTGTCAGATTTTACCCCACGTGAAACCCCACCAGGTCATTCTGTATGTGACCAACAAGTGAGACAAGCATCTTTCCCACTCTTACGGCTTCTTTTACCTTGTGGAGCTCTTTTCCTGGACCGCAGGGACAGGGAGCACACACTGCCCCCCTTGTTTCAGCTCTCCTCAATCTCGATCTCCTGGATGATCGCACATGGTCCAGGGAGATGCTGCGGAGAGTGCTGACGCAGCAGGCAGCCCACTTCCCTCTTCTTCCCTTGCTCCCCTTCGCTCCCATCCCCCTCGCTCCCTTTCTCCCTCCTCCATCCCGGCCTAGGCCTGCTGGACCTTTGTGTGCTAGTGATGGTTTCTGCTGTGAGATGCTCAACGTCCTGCTGGTGGATAAAGGTGTGTTGAGATCACCTCTCTCCACCTGGGCGTTGGATGGGTTTCTCTTACTGGGACCTTCTCAGCACCTGGAGTGGCCTGGCTCCAGCTGACGTCGCCATCTGATGCAGTGCAGGCATCCGCCCCCACGTCTCTAGGCAGACAGATTTCCTTTCGTACCTGAACTGTCCTTTCCCCTCTCTCTGCCCCCTTCCTCCCTATATCCATCTGTGCCCCCCGTGCTGCTTCATCTGCAGTAATCTTATCATCGCTTACATAGATAGTGGATAAGTATGCTCTAAAGGCTGGCTTGGGAACCCAATGACTTACTTTGATTTGGGGGTTCTTTATCTCCTATAAAAAAAAAGTCACTTGAGTTTTAAATACCTTGCTAAAATGAAAACAGCTAAGCTACAGGAAAGTTGTTTTTCTGAGTAGAATGGTGGATTATAACAGTACTGTTAAAATTAAGCAAAATAGGAAGAAATAATTTGTGAGTGATGTGCTACAGAAATAATAAAGTGGACAGTCCAAATGGACTTTTCCAGCCTTGAATTATAAGCAACTTGTAGTGTGTTCATCCACCAATGATTGTTTGAGACTTAGTGTCTTTTCTTCAGGAGGATGCTACTGGCAAATTTTTAACAAGAACTGATGACCACAGGTATTTCCCTCTAAAGCAGTCAAAATTTAACCTTTAAGAGAACATGCTATTCTGTGGGAATTTCCCCAACAGGGCGGGCCAAGAGGTGACTTGTGAGTTGTTTAGTGGATGCTGTCTTTTCCAAGGCTGTTGGTATGTTCAGAATCACAAGTTAGTTTGGGAATTTCTCCTTCAAGGAATGAATTATTCCCAGATGGTATTAGTTTTGATTGGGCTGGGAGATGCTCTTTGCTAAGCAGAAACTTAAAATGTAGTGTTGAGTTATCCTTGGAAAATGATGAGTTGGAATAGTAGGGTTATCTTGGCTTCACTAATCTTCAGTTCAGTTCAGTTCAGTCACTCAGTCGTGTCCGACTCTTTGCAGTTCCCTGAACTGCAGCACGCCAGGCTTCCCTGTCCATCACCAACTCCCGGAGTTCACTCAAACTCACATCCATCGAGGCGGTGCTGCCATCCAAGTGTATTCAAATGAACTCAGGTGCAAGCAAGTTATTTAATGCCAGTAGCATTGTACTGCATGGCAAGATAGAAATACATGCCTTATAAAATTCTAGAAGCTACAATTAGAAGAGGTCCCTGGGTTTCACTGCCTGTTTCTTCTGTTTGTGCCAAATTCCCAGCATGGTGGTCCATGGTCTTAATGGTCTCCATGGAGATGCTCTCTCCATCAGTGAGCTCTCGGTCCTGGAGGTGATCACAGGATTTGCCCCTTTAAAGGCCATCAAGTGATGGCAGTTCCATTCTTTGTACCAAGTCCTCACCTTGCTTCTCTGCTGATGGTGTGAACTGTGAGGTCCCAACACACTCTGCCCCTTGGCCTGACTACAGACGGGGGGTGTTCCTTTCATTTGCCACTCTTATTTCAGGGTGTATTCTCTGTATTTATTCTAGCTCCTCTGTTTTCTTTCCTCTGACACTGATTCTCAATGTGGGGAATTTTCCCCAAGGGACATTGGCAGTGTCCAGAGGTACTTTTTGTTGTCACAACTTGGTGGTAGATACTGCTGGCTCACAACCAGGGGGTCGGTGCTTTTCTCATCTTGAGGATAGAGACCAGGCATGTTGCTGAAAACCCCACCATCACAAGGCAGCACCCCCCAACTGAGTGAGAGAAATGGACCCCAAAGAATAAAAGAAGACAACTTCAAGGGGAAAATCACTAGATTAAGAAGAAGTCTTTTGAAATACCAACACCTAATGGGAAGGAACTTTCTAGGAGAGAAATAAGGTGGAAATAAAAGTGAGATTCATGTGACAGACATTCTGTACCACTTTGGGGTTCATTTGTCTCTCTCAGTTAGTGAAAACAATGTCTCATTTCCAGCGTTAACAGTTTCTCACTCAGAGTATGGCCTCACATGTCATTTAGCTTCTCTTTGCTGCCCTAGTTGCCTTATCTGAAACATGCAGGTCATAATACCATTTCATAGCATTGCTGGAGCATCAAAGAAGTATTAGGTATTTTAGTGTTGCGTATTAGTAATGCTAGTAGTCATCTATTAGTATTATATATATCAGTAAGCATACTCGTGGAGGTAAAGTGCTTAGAACAGAGCCCGTCTTATGCTTAGTAACATAATTTCTATTTTCAGTGTAGAATTAACAGTTTTCTGTTCATTAAGTGAATATTCTTGAAGTATGAAACACATTCTAAGTCCTCCATATGCAGACAAATGCTTTGTATGTTTAATTATACCCAGCCTTTGTAATATTACTGTCAAAAGGAAATTCAGAAGTTGTCAAACCATAATTGTAAACCTGGTTTTCAGCTTAGCCTCCCAGCCCTTCTAAGTCTTCCATCTGATCAACATTTTCTCCAGACTCCGTCAGGGTCCCAGAGTCGGACACAACTGAAGCGACTTAGCAGCAGCAGCAGGGCCCTCAGATCATTGCTCATCTCAGTCAAAAGTCTTTTCTTCATTTGTGAACTCAGAGGGCGAGACTAAGGATAAGAAATCCACCTTGAGCTAAAACAAACAGGAGGTAGTTCGGAAACTCTCAGTTTAGATCTGTAGCTAACACAGCCTGTGATGTCTCTTTGAGGATTCATCTGTCCTTATCCCCCAATTTTCTTACCTGGAATCAGGAGAAAGGGAATACCCTGTGGCTGGATCCAGGGTCCCATGACGATCATATTTTACCTGTGATGTACTTCGTCATTATGGTGTTTGACAAAACTAAATAGATCTTGATTCTTTCATGAGCCAGATTCTTCAACAAAGAGACGAGTAAACTGATGAGCCCAAATGTGCGTGTACACCGGCTACTGGGTTGGAAATTTGAACTCAAAAATCCCTATTTACTTGGCCTATATGCCACAGTTCTAATTTGAGTATAAAGAAAGAATAAAAGGAGATTGGCAGTGTCACTCAAATAAACCATTTCTGATTTTAAAACAGGTTTTCAACCCTCAAGGTAAAAACCAGACTTTTCACAGCAGGCTAGCTGACCTGAACTAGGTAATTCTCTTGTGGCTCAGCTGGTAAAGAATCCGCCTTCAATGCAGGCGATCTGGGTTTGATCCCTGGGTTGGGAAGATTCCCTAGAGAAGGGAAAGGCGACCCACTCCAGTATTCTGGCCTGGAGAATTCCATGGACTGTATAGTCCATGGGGTCACAAAGAGTCAGACACGACTGAGGGACTTTCCCTTCACTTCTGTCTTAGTGATCATTATGTACGTTGTCGTAGTCGTCCTTCAGAAGAAGAAAATGGAAAAGCTGCAAAATTAAGGCTTTGCATCCTAGTTATATTGTCTAGGCATCTCTCATTGAATGTTTGCATTTACGGGTTCCAGTAGTTCACATAGAAGTCGATGGAGAACACTAGTAGTGAAAGTCCTTCAGAATTCTGAGTGCAGTCGCCATGGACTCATTTTGTATCACATGGTTATCTCTGCTATTGGCCCACAGTGCCAATTTAGCAAAAATTAAAGACGAATGGTAAATGAACACGCAGAGACTGTGTAATACTAGTACCTACAGAGATAGAGTTTTTGGTTGTTTAGTCGCTTAGTCATGTCCGACCCTTTGTGACTCATCCCATGGACTGTAGGCCACTCTGTCCATGGGATTCTCCAGGCAAGAATACTGGAGTTGGTGGCCACTTCCATTTTCAGGGGATCTTCCTGACCTGAGGATTAAACCCACATCTGCTGCATTGGCAGATGGATTCTTTACCACTGAGCCACTAGGGAAAACCAGAGATAGATTAATATGGTTTTATTCTGTTCCTTCTTCTAATAGACAAAGAGAAATTTTAATCTGTATGAAAAGTGGTTGGTTGGTTGGTTGGTTGGAAACCTGACTGTGTGTTTGCTTCATTTGGAGAAAATATAAGAAGAAGAAGTTCAGAGTTAGAAAGAGGAGGCATTAGAACCACAGACGATGGGACAGATGTAAATGTCTCTTTTTACATTCTGAGCAAAACAGACTGCAGGGCTCTACAGGTTACCTGTAACTTCTTTGTTTTTCAGATACTGTGTTGGCCAATGGTCATGCCACAGACTATTTATTTGTTGGAAATATCGTTTATACTGTAAGTTTGCCTGTTTATTGAATCTTTCTTAAATGGCATGTGTGTGGGTTCTACCTCTCTCTCCCTTTATATAAAGTCTTTGTCATTATTATTTCAAATTTCTGAAGTGTATATTATCGATTCCTTAAAGACTGCGGCCTTGAAATTAAAAGATGCTTGCCCCTTGGAAGGAAAGCTATGATAAACCGAGACAGCATATTAAAAAGCAGAGACATCACTTTGCCAACAAAGGTCTGTATAGTCAAAGTCATGGTTTTTCTAGTAGTCATGTACAGATGTGAGAGTTGGACCATAAAGAAGGCTGAGCACCAAAGAATTGATGCCTTCGAACTGTGGTGCTGGAGAAGACTCTTGAGAGTCCCTTGGACAGCAAGGAGCTCAAACCAGTCAATCCTAAAGGAAATCAACCCTGAATATTCATTGGAAGGGCTGATGCTGAAGCTGAAACTCCAACACTTTGGCCACATGATGCGAAGAGCCGACTCATTAGAGAAGACCCTGATGCTGGGAAAGATTGAGCGCAGGAGGAGAAGGGGATGACAGAGGATGAAATGGTTGGATGGCCTCACCAATTCAATAGACATGAATCTCAGACAACTCCAGGAGATAGTGGAGGACAGGGAAGCCTGGCATGCTGCAGTCCATGGGGTCGCAAAGAGTCAGACATGACTTAGCAACTGCACAACAACAAGCTCAAAATGGTTGTAAAATGCTTACCTTGTATTTTAGTGAAGTTTATGCAAAGTTCCCTGGTGGCTCAGAGGATAAAGCTTCTGCCTATAATGCGGGAGACCTGGATTTGATCCCTGGGTCGAGAAGATCCCCTGGAGAAGGAAATGGCAACCCACTCCAGTATTCTTGCCTGGAGGATCCCATGGATGGAGGAGCCTGGTAGGCTACAGTCCACGGGGTCACAAAGAGTCAGACACAACCGAGCAACTTCACTTATGTAAGTCAACGGACTTCCTTCAATCTTTACATGAACATTTCACACCTACTTATGAAAAATCAAAACAAGCAACGAAAAAAAAAAAAACCCTACATTGAGAGAAAGTGATTTTTCCCTTATCTTCCAAGCTAAAGAAAAGGGGGGAGTAACTATTACTTATGAGAAGACATTCACTAAAGTGAGGGCTTTTCTTAAACCTGCCCGTAAGTTTCCTAAAACTTACCCGCAGGAAACTATCTCCCAAGGTAGCACTTCCAAAGTCCAGCTGCTGGGAAGAAACTGTCCCTGGGGAGGATGTGGGGTTTCTCCTGGCTGAAAATACAAAGATAACACGTTTCCCAAATTCCACTTTCTTTCACAGTATGTTGTTGTTACTGTTTGTCTGAAAGCTGGTTTGGAGACAACAGCTTGGACCAAAGTAAGTTTTCTATAGAATTATTAATATTTCTCTATCCAGTATATATATTTTTGTGGCATAGTATCTTTTTAAAACCCAGGAAAACAGTAAGCAATGTCAAGCCACAGTAGTTTAAATTTTTGCATCTAAAAATTGTGGTTTGATCTTTATCAGGGCACATTTGCCATCCAAAGTTCCCTAATCATTTGCTAAGCTCTTAATACATCTCTAAGCTATTAACGGCTCATTTCAAAGATGTATCCACATTGTAAAATATATATATATATACACACACACACACACATACAAAGAAAATACAGGACAGAAAAGTGAATTTTTAATTTCCATAATTTTACCACCAAGAAGTAGTTATTTTTAACATTTGCTGTATTATCTTCCAGACTTTATGCATTTATTTTAATAAGCTTTACAGAACATAGAGTATTGTAGCCTTTTTTTTTTCACTTAAAATATATCAGTATTTTACATGCTTTAAAATATGCTTCTGCAAAGTCATAGTTCATCATTAAAGAGTATGGAGTTTTATCAATATCCCATCACTTATTTAATCGGTCCCCAGTTTGGGGCATTTTTAGTTATCTCCAACCCTTGAGGGTTATGACCAATGTTTCGTGGTTGTCTCTGCTGTTTACAAAAGCTTCTAATTCTAGGCTGATGACTTAAGAGAGAGGTGGGAGGTAAATAAGGAAGCAGAGAGCTGAGACTGAGACAATGAAGCCAAGTGAGGGGGATGGTAGCTTAGCCTGGGGGTGGGAGCAGGCGCTGAGCAGGGGTCAGATTGTGTAAAAGCTGACAGAGGCTCATGATGGATTAGATCATAGAGGAAGTCAAGCAGTATCCTATTAAGAGGACAAAGGAGAAGAAATTCACAACCCAATAGATGCTCAGAGTGGCGTTCTTAAGATATATGTCCATGCCAGATTTCTTTATAAGTTCTTTGGAAAAGAATAACTGAAGTCTCAAAATGATAAATAAACCACCTTGGTCGTTTTGTCTGTCGAGCACCCTCTTACTAGATGAATGAGGCCTTGTTTATTCAGATCCAGGTTGGAATGCACACCAGTAAGGGACGAGTGGGGGCCTGCTGGCACCATGGGGTGGGCCTGGGGGACCGTCAGCAGTGGTGCGAAAAGCGCTTTCCTCTTCAGGGTGGCTTGGGGTCACTAGTTACTTAAATTCACCGTTAAATACTGAGACGAGCAAATGAGAACTCAAACTCTCCAATGACCAGTGACTCATAGAAACCTTTCCATAAAGAAAAATGGTATGGACCGAGGGCTCCTGCAGCAGGGGGGTGGGGGTGTGGGGGTAGTCAGGTGGCCCCTGGGCCTGCAGACAACCCTGCCTGAGTGTCTGTTTCCTCCTGCAGTTCAGTCACCTGGCCGTCTGGGGAAGCATGCTCATCTGGCTGGTGTTTTTTGGCATCTACTCGACCATCTGGCCCACCATTCCCATCGCTCCAGACATGAAAGGACAGGTCAGTACAACTAATTGTCATTGGTGTCTTGGGTCTCTGAGTGGGGATGAATTGCAGGACAGACTGGTGTTGCCTGCTTCTGTCAAAATCAATCTGGTGGGAAACAAACCACATCAGAGCCCCTGGAAGAGGTTGCCCAGGCCACAGTAAAAGCATTTAAGTGTTCACAGTTACGTAAACTGTTGACTTAATTCCTCTGACCTACCCAGCGCGTCCTCATTTCCACAGTGAATTCTGTTCTCAGGTGTACAGTTCATGGTCATGGAAAATGGGAGATGATTTGAGTCGTTCATGGTTATATTGGTTGCAGTTTCGATAGTGGTATTATTATACTTTGAGTAGCTGACAATGTCACCTGTGAAAGGGAAATCTAACCACTCTGTGAACCAGATCATTAGTTAACCAGAATTTCTCACTCTGCATGTCTTCATAGAGGGGCTGGGATAGAAGACCTTTACGCTCATTTGTATTTTGTTTCATCTTTTATATTATCTCCGTCCAGTGTTTGCCATGGAGCCTTCAGCCCTGACACAATGGATCTTAAGATCCCACGGGATGGGGTCTGGGGACAGCGGGGGGGCGGGACTTGAAAGCCCTGGGTTCCAAATGCCCTCAGTTTACAAACGAAGCTGTAAAACTTGCTTTACAGGGAAATGTTTCAGGGTTTATAAGAGAATATATGATTTGTGGGAAGGAGCACAGAATGTCTATGAAGGAAGACATTGCATTCCCTGTTCTCTTTGCATTCGGACCCCTTTGGAGGTGCTGACCGTCCCTGGTTGGGCTTGTCCAGGTCAGCAGTCCTGGTGCTGGGGCAGCACCCCAGCTGTAGTCTGCTCCCCAACTCTACACGCCAGGCCTGCCTTGTTTTGTCCCCACTTCCAGGCCCGCAGCACACTGCAGGGCCCGGGCAGCTGTTCACAGGGGGCATGCACTGGGTCTGCTAAGGTTTGCTCTGGGTCATCCCCCCAAATTTGCACGAGGGCACTGGTGTCTGTAGTCAGGAGCAAGCATGGGAAGAGAGCGCTGTGGGTTGCAGGCTTCTTCTGGCTCCTGCCGCACACTGACGTATTATAGGGGCAGGCCCATGAGTGGCACATCGGGCTGCTATCTTTACCTCATTTACTCTGCACGGATGAGCCAGAACTCGGGTCTCCCAGGTCTAGATACATGTCCGGCAACTGTTTACTGTGAGGTCACCAGGGTGGGCTGCTTGCCATTTTTTCTTGGTGAATCCATTGATGCACCCTCGGGGGCCTGGGACCTCCTCTGAGGTGCTGAGCAGGATGGGCATATCCTAGAGGGGCAACTTGTATGTCCCTGAACACAGCTTTGCCTCCTGTAAGGCACCAGGACAAACATGTAACAGGTCCTTCCCAAATCCAAGCGGTAGAGGAAGTTACAGAGCAGTGAATGAATCAAGACGATCGTTGTGTAGCAAAACAAGCATTTCCCAGCAAAGATGCTTTGTACACTTCAGTCAGTTCTTTCTGTTCTTGAATTTTTTTTTAATCGGAGGATAATTGCTTTAGAATATTGTACTGGCCTCTGTCACACATCTACATGAATCAGACATAAGTATACATATGCTCCCTCCTTCTTGAAACCCACCCCCCCAACCCCATCCCACCCCTCTAGGTTGTCACAGAGCACTGGGTTGAGCTCCCTGCATCATTTACCAAGTTCCCATTGGCTGTCTATTTTACATACAGTAGTGTATGTTTCCATGTTCCCCGGCTGTGTCCCCAAGTCTCTTCTCTACGTCTGCATCTCCACTGCTGCCCTGCAAATGGGTTCATCAGTACCATCTTTCCAGATTCCATATGCATGGGTTAATTAAGCAAGAAAACTATCGATAATGATGATCACTGGGTAAGGCTTGGTGCCTAAAATATCTGCTTCATGTTCTTTCCTTGTGGTTAAGGGTGAGTGTGGCCAATAAACATTTCATTTGGGGGATTTGGGGCAGAGGACAGTTAAAGGGACAGCAGCCAACTGCAGAGAACAGTCTTTTAAATTAGAGGAGAATGACAGCAGAAGGATGGAATCAGCTGACCGGTGACTGGTTGACAAAGCCCCCTCCTTTGAAAGCCCCTCCCCAGAGAGATGTTCCAGTGACCCCTCTGTGTTCAGTGGCTCCAGTAACCCCAGTTCAGATGTGTGTGAGTTAGGCTGGTTGCCAGTTCACCAGGAGGTTGACCTTTGACCTGTGGAGGGACCATTCACTGTGTAGTCTGAGTTGCATGTTCTTTTGTGTGATTCAAAGGCTCAGTGTAATGATGAAATTTCCATAGTTGAGGACTTTCTGGAAAAAAAAAACAAAACAGTGAGCTATTCTTGCCATCCAAGAGCAAGGAATTTGTAATATTAAATCACATTTCATTTGGGTATAAAAGCTTTTTTTTAACATAAACCACATCATTTCAGCTTTTCAGTTGGTTGGTCTGTTTCCATGAGGCAAAAGATGTTCTGAAATCACCCATCACTGGCTGAGACCGAGGTTTTCATCAGGCACAGAAGGCAATACTGCTGTGGCTTTCACATCCAGGGCCTGCTGGGTGGATAACCCACAGTCTGTGTTGAAAGGACTATTTCTTATCTCTGGTCTTGAAATTGAAAATATGGCCAAGTCATATCCATCCCTTTGGTGCTATGCTGGTCCTGTGGATTGAATGTTTGGGCCCCCCTCAAATTTGTGTTGAAGCCCTGACCCCCCCTCCAGCATGGAGGTGGAGCCCTGGGGAGGGACTAGAGATCAGATGAGCAGGGAGACAACCTCAGAGACAGCTTGCTCATTCTCTGCTGTGTGAAAATGCAAGGATCTGAAATATATATATATCTGAGTCACTTTGCTATACACCTGTAACTAACACAGTATTGTAAGTCATCTATCCTTCAATTTTTAAAAATGCCTGACAGACACAGCAAGAAAGGGAAGAAATAGATGCAAGAAGTTAGACATCTCCCACCCAGAAGAGGGCCCTCACCAGAGCCCAGCCAGGCTGGCACCCTGGTCTCAGATACTCAACCTCCAGAACAGGGAGAAAAACATTGCTGCTGTTGAGAAGCCACCCACTTTGGGGTATTTTGTTACAGCAGCTCAAGCTGACTGAGATGGTTGTTGAAGACTTTGGGGTGATGGTATTCTGGAAAAAAAGACTGCATTTTTAAAATTTTTGTTGTTATATTATCATAAGATTGTTTCTAGTGATTTTTATAAGCCATTTTTTGTAGGTCACGGGCAGTCAGGTTTTAGCAATGGAACGTGGTTCTTTTGAGTCGTAAAATTAAACTAGTCTCTGAAGGCAAATGGCATTTCTTACCAGGAGTCAAAATAGAATTACCTAAGAGACATGCTACCTCATCTTCATCTTTCACTAGTCAGTTATTTCCTCAAGCCTTTACAAGTCAGAATATTGTAACTTAAACTCCCATTTCTTTTGGCTAAAGAGTTTTAACATTTTATGGGTTCTTTTTTACTTTGTTTTATTTGCACCATTCTGTAGGTTATTGGGGTGAAATCTCTTAGTAGGGTCCACTGACCACCTACATCTGAACCATCTTGGCTGCTTGTTAAAATGAAAACCTCTTTCTCCACCAAAAAACATATGTACTTGCAACACACACACACAGAATCAGAATTCCTGAGCATGGAGCCCCAGCCTCTGAATTTTTATAAATCTCTAGGCTGTTTAAAGGCGGAGCACCCCTGCTCACCACACCTAAAATGTGACCCCTGACCTTCAAGCCAGCCCTGGGGGTTCCCGGAGAAGACGGCATCTGAGTGTCCGCAGAAGCCCTGCGTCTCTGAGCGGTGGGCCTGTGAGCTCCTGCAAGTGGTATGGTGTCTGCTCTCAGCCCCGCGCTCTAAGCAGCAGGTTATACCCAAAGACATTACCTCGTCCACCACAGAAAAGTACTGCTTGCTGACTGCTCCTTGCTTTTCCTTTAAAGTCCTTTCCATGGCTAGTAAAGAGGGAAAGAAACCTTCACTTCAAAGCCAACAAACCGCTAACTCCATCTGCAGTGCCAGGCTCCAGCCAGCTTCTGGCAGAGGACAGCCCCCCCTTTTTTAAAAATCTAAACCCAGGAACAGGTTTGATTTGGGGTTTTATATATACACTTCGTATACACAATGCAGATCCCAGTGGACTAAGAGTGAACGGGAAAGGGGGGTGAGTCTGGCTGCCTCAGTACCGTCCTTGGACCAAAGCGATTAATTCCTCATCTTCCCTATGCACTGGCTTTCTCTGGACTTTGCAGCTGAGCAAGATCTCAGGCGCAGGCATTTTCCATGTAAATATGAAAAAAAGGTTTTTGTTTCCAGCTGCTTTAAAAGGTACGCCGAGAAGCTGGGGTAAGGGCCATCTACGCTCAGAACATTCCAGAATGTTTGTGTCAGGCTGAAGCTGGCCTGAGGGCCAGGAGAACCCTTGTCCTCAGGTTAACTGTGTGGCCTGGGACACCACCATTTATCCCCAGCACCCACCTTCCCTCCCGCCTTTGCTGAGGGGCCCAGTTCATATCCCATTCTGGCCCTCTTGGATGAGCCCAGCCCCTTAGGGAGCCTTTCCACCCCTCAGTCCAGCAGGGAGCTTTTCCCTAACCCCGTGCTGTCATGGATGGTTCAGAACCCTGCAGGCAGGGGATGCAAGGAAACATTCACTGGGGGGTTCCTGGCAAAGTCACATGTCTGCTCCTGAAAGAAGCCCATCAGAGACTTGGTCTGCTCTTATGCACAGTGGGTAAGGGTGCCTAGACTTGTTCACCACTGGGAGAGAGGCCAGCTCCAGAATCAAACTGCTGCTGTGAGAGAAGGAATAGAAAGACTGAAACCAGCAAACGTCTGTTACATGATTTTCCAGACAGCAGGTGCAGCAGCCTCTAAGGCCACCCCCGGTGCAGGCCCTCCCAGTAGCATCCTCCCAGGCTGCCTGGCCTCAGTGAGAAGCAGCTGTCAGCCTCCTGTGGACGGAGCTTTCTCTTATGTTTGCAAGTATAAGGACAACAAAGAAAACAGGTGATTTTTAAAAAGCAGTCATAGGCTTTAATATCCCATGTTCTATTTTACTCAAACTTAGGTATTTATAGATTTGTTTACAGATTTTGTAAACAATTACTTGAGTGTTGCAATTATGAGTGTTTTAGATGATAATATCCCAGAAACCCCTAATGTGAATATCATAAATTCATTGGAATTAATCTTTTAATACAGCAATATTGAATAGAGTTGGTCCTATTTTTCTTAAATAATATATTTCAGAAGCCTATGGCCTGACTAGGGTGAGACGTGGTCATCCCAGGAAGGCAGGAAGTCCCATTAGTAGAAACTTGCCTCTTGGTTTGAAATAACTGTTTGACATCTTCTTTGTACAGTGTTCTTCTGTGTGGAACTTGGCCAAGTTATCTGTTGAAGTGCAGTTTACATTTTTCAATTTGTGCATTTTTTATAATAATAAGACTGATGTCCAAAGAGAACCTTGCTGTTTCTAGATGACATGATCTGAAAAAATAGCAATAGGAATAAAATTAAGAGGTTAAGGACTTTCTGGGTTTTATGTGTCTGGCCTCCAGGGTTCCAAAATTCATATACATTTGCCTCTTGAAGGCTCCCTACACGAATCCCTATCTGAGTTAGTCACTAGAACTGAAAAATAAATAAAACTATAACAAAAAGTTCTTCACTAATAGAAGGGAAGTCAAAAACAGTCACATGACCAGGGCTATCTAGTTGAGTTCTCACTATAAATATAGGCCTATAAATACCTGGGCTCTAAAAATCAGAAAATTCAGGCATTGGACAAGAGTTCTATCAGAAATCGGCTTTCAAAGTCATTACATGTCACGCCAAATTGTTTCTGTTTTTCTTTCCCTGATTACCAAACAAGGAAGAAAGTATGCTTTATAAAATCCATTTGCCCCTCAAAGTAATTCCAGATTCTTCCTAAAGGAATGGGACCAGCACCCGTTGGATCCTGGCTGCTTCCTACAGGGTCTGCAGGATCCACTGAGGTCTAGGTTAATGTGACCTGAATCAAACTTCTTTCCTATTCACTGCAAACCCTAACAGTGAAAGTGGGATGTGAATTAAATTAGCCTCGTGCTTAAGAAATCGATCAAGTTAAGTCAGTTGTCCATAAGAGCCATAATTGTGTTATTTCTGAGCCTTAGTTTTGTCAGGTATGAGAAGTAGATAATATGTGACTTCCGTAGTAGCTCAGTGGTAAAAACTTCCCTTCCAGTGCCAAGTGGGGTATGGGTTCGATCCCTGGTCAGAGAGCTAAGATCCCACATGCCCTGGGGCCAAGAAACCAAAATATAAAACAGTAACAATAGTGTAACAAATTCAACAAAGACTTTAAAAATGGTCCACATCAAAAAATCTTTTTTAAAAAGTAATATCTATCTTTAGAGTTAATAAAGACATGAAAGAAAATAAGGTGGTTGTTCAGTTGATAAGTCATGTCCGACTCTGCGACCCCATGAACTGCAGCATACCAGGCTTCCCTGTCCTTCACCGTCTCCTGGAGCTTACTCAAGCTTATGTCCATCAAATTGGTGATGCCATTCAACTATCTCATCCTCTGTTGACCCCTTCTCCTCTTGCCCTCAATCTTTCCCAGCATCAGGGTCTTTTCCAATGAGTAACAACAGATAATGTCTATTGAGAAAGTACTATGTCCCAGACAAAATATACATTCAAATAAATATGCTCTGCCTGTGAAATTACATGTATAATAAATTAGCATTAGTTCATCTGATAATTCACTGTACAACCATATGAACAGATAGGGGCTTAGAAAAAAAGAAACCAGAACCCTGATCAGGCTGCCGGAGGTAGCTGGGGCTTCCTGAGTCCCCTGGATCTCAGGTTATGAGCCCTCACACACCGTCACTATGGTGATCACCTAGGGCAATGCTTGGTGCAAACTAGGGATCAAATAAGTGTCAGTCACTTCTTAAAAACGTCTTAAAATTTTGGTTTTGTTAGATTGTATCTGAAGTGACTTGCCCTGCAGTTTCAGAGGATTTTTCAAATATAAATATAGAATTTCTACACATGCTTGCAATCAAGAAGAAGCGGGTGATGGAGGATGAGATGGTTGGATGGCATCACTGACTCAATGGACATGAGTTTGAACAAGCTCCAGGAGATAGTGAAGGACAGGGAAGCCTGACATACTGCATTTCACGGGGTCACAAAGAGTTGGATAGGACTGAGCGACTGAGCAACAACTGCCTATGAACACTAGTCAGGCCAGTTTCAAACAATGGCCTTTTTCTAAGCACGTGACAGAAAGCCGAAATTTTCCTAGCCCTGCTCCCCGCGCCGTTCTCTCCATTCTGGCAGTTTGTTTTATTTTGGCCTCTCTTTTCAAGGATGCTGTGTGCTAATTCAAGACCGGATGGCTTTGGTTGTGAGTTCTTTTTCTCTGGGGTTAAAGGTCTTGTGGTGGTGTTGGCGGTTGCCATTCATTCTGATGTTAATTTTTAAAATATCTGTCAGCAAATTGAAGTACACATTACATGCTGATTTTGTTTGTTTGGAATATTTATCCTCCATGGTCACAGAGGATGTTTGATGTGGTTTTGAACTTTTCCTTTCTCCAAACATGTGGAAATATGTGTAGGGAGCCCTGGGGTTGAAGTTCTCTGCAGGGATTGACTTCTTCTCAAACATCTGTGAAGGGAGATGCCTGTCTGGGGACCAGAGCTATAGTTCTCCCCGCCACTCGCTGACATCCGGGTTCTTTAGGTTTATTCTATTTAAGAGATAGAGAGGTGCCTGAGAAAGACTAGCAAATAGAGGCTTCGTGCAGGAGAAGATAGGTTGGGTTAGGCTAAGAAGAGAGAAAACAGAATCTCAGCACACTATTATACATGTACCAAGTTTCCCTGTTTTGTGCAAATGAGGGTGCAAAGCTCTTATTGACAGTATCCCAGAGCACCAAATACTGGAAGGACTTAAAGCAGATGAGACCTTTAACTGTTTGCCGTGGGTGCTACGAACTATTGGATGTTCAACAAAATCATATGCCTTTTGAGTCAGATTAACCAGCTGTTTTTTTTGGGTTTTTTTTTTTTTGCATTCCTTTGGCAAAAGGCAGGAAAAGAGAAATCTAGGTTATCTGTGTCCATGTCTGTAGTGCACTTTCATCCACATATTTTTTTTTAAGTAAAATTACTGCAATGTGTTTTTTCTTAATTTTTAAGATTTTTTATTATGGAAAATTTTAGACATACCATAATGTAAACACACATCGATAGCATGGGACAAGGCGTCTCTTATAAGGAAATAGCCATTCATTTCAAAGTCTTACTTGATGGTACTGTGGGTCCATCCTAATCCACCACCCTGTTCTCCTTTGTCTCCACCTTTGTTTGTTTTAAAAAATCTATTACGTATTTTATGTATTTATCTTCCCCAGTTTATCCCACTCTGCCACCTTTCCCTTTTAGTAATCATAAATTTGTTCTCTATGTCTATGATTCTGTTTCTATTTTGTAAATAGTTTATTTGTATCCATTTTATATTCTACACATAAGTGATAGTACACAGTGTTTGTCTTTGACTTACTTCAGTTAGGATCATAATCTCTAGGTCCATCCATGTTGCTACAGAGGGCATTCTTTAGTTCTCTCTTATAGCTGAGTAATGTTCTGTTGTATATATGTAGCACGTCTTCTTCATTCATCTGTTGATGGATATTTAGGTCATTTCCATGTCTTGGCTGTTGTGAATGGTGCTGCTGTGAACACTGGGGTTCAGGTATTGTTATGCCCAAGTCCCAAAATCTCCCAATGACCATCAGGGAGCCGATATCCGATGCAAAAGCAAGAGAGTTTTTATTACCAAGCTCGAGCTGGGGCTCCCACCGATACCAACACAGCAGCTACAGGGAGGAGCCCTGAGTTTTGGGTTACACTGCTTATATAGGGAATATTCAGGTAAAAGGGGATTTTCAGGCTGAAGGACATCTGATTGGTTACCTTCCTCCATAGGGTTGTGTGTTGATTCCTGACTGGTTTTTACTTTCAAGGTAAATCACAAGTTTCTGAACGTAAAGTCAGGAGGTTTAACCTGAGGGCTGATTGGCTCGTGGGCAGTGGGGCAAGGTTGGGTAATGTCCAAAGTCTTTTTGCCCGGAACTTTACAAAATGGAGTTCTTTTACAAGATGGAGTATCTTAGGTTCTTCAGCATCTTTTCAGGTCGTGTTTTTCTTTGGATATATGCCCAGGAGTGGGACTGCTGGATCATACGGTAGTTCGAGCTTTAGTTTTTTAAGGAACCACCACACTGCTCTCCCTAGCAACGGCACCAGTTTACATTCCCACCAACAGTGTGTCAGGGATCCCTGGTCTTGATAAAGGGTAGAAACAGAACGAAGGGCACATGTGGATGTGCTGGTCCTTCTCAGGGTGCTACAGACTATCAAATGTTCATTGAAATCATATGCTTTCTGAGTTGGACTCACCAGCTGTTGTGTTTGGCATTCCATTGGCAAAAGACAGGAATAGAGAGATGGAGGCATCTTCCCCCACTCCACCCCACAGCAGCACCTCCTCGCCTGTCGCCTGCCCTACACCCGCTTTCCCCTCCTCTGGTCCCGGCCCCCCGTCCCATCCCCTCTTTCCGAACATCACTCAGACAGTGCTGGCTCGACTGCTGCTCCACCTCTGGGTCTGGACCCACCACCCAGGACTAGTCAAGCAGCATCTTCTTCTCGTGGACCACGGGATTGATTCAGGGACAGCATGGTGTCCCACCAAGGCCACTTAGAGACAATCTGGGGATTATTTATAGAAACTAAGAGGGAAGGCAGGAGCTCTCTTGCTGCTGGGTTTGTTATATATTAGGATATCATCAGTCTCGAGATGCCATGGGCCACTGCCACGAAAGTGTGTGACCAGGGATGAATCAAGCACAGAGAAAAGCCAAAGCGAGAGATGATGACGTTGAGTGTGCACTTGGATCAAGCTCTACCTGAAGCTGGAGTGATCTGTGAACTTCCAGATACATTAAGTCAATAAATACCCATTTTTGCAGAAGAATACAATTCAAGTTGGCTTTCTGTTACTTCTGAAAAGGGTTCTAATTAATTTAAAAAAATTGCTAAGTTACAGACACAAAGGATAAAATCAGCTGGGTCAAGCTAAGGTAATGGGAACTCTTCCCTTCTGGGAAACTGGTTATGTTGTAGAAAAGCAGCTGGTGAATTTCCCTACTGTGCATCTTGAGTTGGAGGTCAGAGTCAGGGTACCAAGAGAATTTGCCTACTTTTGTGGCTTTCCTATGCACTTCTCTTGCCATGCCCCCCACCAAGAAAAAGAAGACATGAAGTGGTTCTTCAAAAATGTTCAGTTCAGTTCAGTCCCTCAGTCATGTCCAACTCTTGGCGACCCCATGAATCGCAGCACGCCAGGCCTCCCTGTCCATCACCTACTCCCAGAGTTTACTCAGACTCACGCCCATCGAGTCAGTGATGCCATCCAGCCATCTCATCCTCGGTCGTCCCCTTCTCCTCCTGCCCCCAATCCCTCCCAGCATCACAGTCTTTTCCAATGAGTCAACTCTTCGCATGAGGTGGCCAAAATACTGGAGCTTCAGCTTTAGCATCATTCCTTCCAAAGAAATCCCAGGGACAATCTCCTTCAGAATGGACTGGTTGGATCTCCTTGCAGTCCAAGGGACTCTCAGGAGTCTTCTCCAACACCACAGTTCAAAAGCATCAATTCTTCGGCGCTCAGCTTTCTTCACAGTCCAGCTCTCACATCCATACATGACTACTGGAAAAACCATAGCCTTGACTAGACGGACCTTAGTCAGCAAAGTAATGTCTCTGCNTCTTAGTCCTTATGAGATGCTATATAGGAGACCTTTTGTTTATGTCAATGACCTCTTCCTAGATCCAGACATTCAGACCCTCCAGTCTTATACCATGGCCACTGGGCAATTCCAACAGGATATACCCTTGTGGGGTATGAACCAAGACCCAAAAGATTCTAAGGAGTCACCACTATATGCTCCAGGGACTCAAGTTCTAATTAAGTCTGGAAAGATGGGTCCCCAAAGGCTCAACTCCAGCCTACATGGAAGGGCCCCTACCCTGTAATACTTTCTACCCTACAGCAGTCAGGGTACCAGAACATGACTCCTGGATTCACTACTCATGAGTCAAACCATGGAAGAAATCAGAAGAGGACACTCAATACACCTGTGAGCCCCTGAGAGATCTCAGATACCTATTCACGACTACAAATGACTGTCATTCTAATCAACACCCCAAAAATCTGATTTCTGGGGATAAGATTTCTAAGCTCTAAATAGCCAACATAGCTTGACAGAGATTATACTCCAAAACAGACTGGAGATAGATCTTCTGATCCCTGAACAAAGAGGGACTTGAGCCATCCTGGTGATGTGAATTTGGAATTGGCTAATGCCGAAGAATTGATGCTTTTGAACTGTGGTTTTGGAGAAGACTCTTGGGATCCCTTGGACTGCAAGGAGATCCAACCAGTCCATTCTGCAGGAGATCAACCCTGGGATTTCTTTGGAAAGAATGATGCTAAAGCTGAAACTCCAGTACTTTGGCCACCTCACGCAAAGAGCTGACTCATTGGAAAAGACTTTGATGCTGGGAGGGATTGGGGGCAGGAGGAGAAGGGGACGACCGAGGATGAGATGGCTGGATGGCATCACTGACTCGATGGAAGCAAGTCTGAGTGAACTCCGGGAGTTGGTGCTGGACAGAGAGGCCTGGAGTGCTGCGATTCATGGAGTTGCAAAGAGTCGGACACGACTGAGCGACTGAACTGAACTGAACTGAATGCCCCTACTAGTCCTTGTTATGCCATGTTGATGCTGCTTATGATTGTTCCATATACTGTCGATTGTCTAACCTGTTTTATCTCTGCCTAGGTCAACAAGCTGCAACATGCAGTGCCAGTTCAACAAACACATACAACTACAGCTGACCATGGAAAATGTCACTCACCCTTAGATGGACACTGCTATAAGGACTCTGAGGCTTGAGACTAGCAAGAGGGGGAGGCCCAATGCCCCCTCATTGTCCCAGTTCAGGACAGGAAGTAGCCAGAAAGACCTCGACACCCCTATTGCAAAGAATGGGACCTCCCATCTCTTAAGGGGGGAATGTTGGGTAGTTAGAGTAGGAAACAGGAGTCCAGAATGGCAGTGGCTAAAAGACAAGGAAGGGAAAAGCCCGCGAAAATAGAACAAAGGAAGGTCTGAGGACATGTGTGAGGACTCGGGTAGAACAAACAACACTCCTGGCTAGCCCAATTTACATAGGGCAGGCCCAGGGGGAGAAAAAACATATAAAAAGAGGAACCAAAGGGCTGGGGATCTCTCTTTCTCTCTCTCCCGCGCGCTGGGGTGTTCTTCTTTTTGTGTCTTTGAGTCAATGTTACCTCACACCTTGAAGATGAACTTTTCTGTTATTATCTAAATAAAGTAAAGCTGTAACACGGAGCTGTAACACTGATTTGTCTAAGACCTATTACACAGTCTGTCGAAGACCCGAGAGCTGTGACATGCCGAGGGCTTTAATGTCCATCACTCCANTTTGTGTCTTTGAGTCAATGTTACCTCACACCTTGAAGATGAACTTTTCTGTTATTATCTAAATAAAGTAAAGCTGTAACACGGAGCTGTAACACTGATTTGTCTAAGACCTATTACACAGTCTGTCGAAGACCCGAGAGCTGTGACATGCCGAGGGCTTTAATGTCCATCACTCCAAATCTTTGTTGTGACGAGACAGAACTGAGGGGAATACACTCGCCTGACATTGCCATTCACCATTATTTATTCATTGTGGTGAAACATCAATTACTTTCTTTCTAGCATACATTTTTCTCTCTCATACTAATAAGGCTGACTTCTTTTCCCCCCACAGGAAATCACCTCCTTCTTGTTTCAGCTCTTTGCTTCAAGTTGGGATGCTTTCTCCAGCTTCAGAAACAAATCAAATGGCCCAGACTTCAGCCAACTAGTAAATGGCAACCCACTCCAGTACTCTTGCCTGGAAAATCCCAGGGGAAGCCTGCAGGCTACAGTCCATGGGGTCGCAAAGAGTCGGACACGACTGAGCAACTTCACTTTCATTTTCGCTATTCCTATGGTGACAGTGATTGGTCAGGGATGGTCATGTAGTACCCAGTTAAATGCAACTGTGTTTTCTGCGACTGCTTGGATAGGCTCTTTTCTGAATTGAATTAGTGACTATTGTTGCTGTAGTCATTTTGCAAACATATGGGGAATAAAACCAGCCTCAAGGTAGCATATCCAGAGAAATAGTTCAGTTCAGTTCAGTTGCTCAGTCGTGTCCGACTCTTTGCCACCCCATGAATCGCAGCACATCAGGGCTCCCTGTCCATCACCAACTCCCAGAGTTCACTCAGACTCATGCCCATAGAGTCAGTGATGCCATCCAGCCATCTCATCCTCGGTCGNATCAGATCAGATCAGTCGCTCAGTCGTGTCCGACTCTTTGCGACCCCATGAACCGCAGCACGCCAGGCCTCCCTGTCCATCACCAGCTCCCGGAGGTCACTCAGACTCGCATCCATCGAGTCAGTGATGCCATCCAGCCATCTCATCCTCTGTCGTCCCCTTCTCCTCCTGCCTTCAATCCCTCCCAGCATCAGAGTCTTCTCCAATGAGTCAACTCTTCGCATGAGGTGGCCAAAATACTGGAGCTTCAGCTTTAGCATCATTCCTTCCAAAGAAATCCCAGGGACAATCTCCTTCAGAATGGACTGGTTGGATCTCCTTGCAGTCCAAGGGACTCTCAGGAGTCTTCTCCAACACCACAGTTCAAAAGCATCAATTCTTCGGCGCTCAGCCTTCTTCACAGTCCAACTCTCACATCCATACATGACTACTGGAAAAACCATAGCCTTGACTAGACGGACCTTAGTCAGCAAAGTAATGTCTCTGCTTTTGAATATCCTATCTAGGTTGGTCATAACTTTTCTTCCAAGGAGTAAGTGTCTTTTGATTTCATGGCTACAGTCACCATCTGCAGTGATTTTGGAGCCCAGAAAAATAGTCTGACACTGTTTCCACTGTTTCCCCATCTATTTCCCATGAAGTGATGGGACTGCATGCCATGATCTTCGTTTTCCGAATGTTGAGCCTTAAGCCAACTTTTTCACTCTCCTCTTTCACTTTCATCAAGAGGCTCTTCAAAAATGAGATGGAAGGAAATAGAAGTTTTTCTAAGATGGGCCTCTTTCTCTCTGCAGCCAACAGTTCAACATGGCTCAGAGTCACGTGGTCCTGAGCAATACTGTCCTATAGAAATATTAATATAATGGGAGACACATTATAACTTTGAATTGTTTAGCAGCCCCGTTAAAAACAAGGAAAATGGAACAGATTAAGTTAGCTTTATTAATATAGTTAGCCCACCGTTTCCAAAGTAGTATCCTTAAACATGTAGTTGACATTAAAAGAAATTATTAAAGAGGTAATTTGCATTGCTGCATTAAATCTTTGCAAGCCAGTGTATGTTGGACTTGGAGGGCATCCCAAGGCAGCCTGACTCAATGGCAAATGCCCAGTAGCCACATCTGGACAGCAACAAATATATCGGACAGCCCAGCTCTTAAACAGCAGTTTCACGCTCCAGAGCTAAATTTAGTCCAGGCAAGATTAAGAGGTGGGAAACCCAGGCTCAGATAAGACTGGGGCCTGGGAGAAGCCTGGCCTCCAGGACCTTCCTCTGCAGCATGGTGTGGGTGCCTTACTTTGATCTCTGTCACCTGCCGTGAAAAGGGTCTTGGCTCTTACAGGAGGCTTCCCCTAAAGAAGAAACTCTGGGGACCCCGGAGCTGTTGTTCATTGCTGCTGATTAATTGCTTTAAACAAAGTGTATAAACCAAGACTTACAAAGCGTGGATCTAACTTCAGGTGGTTTTCCCAAAGTGCTGGCTAATTCCCTGACCACATCCTCCTGGACGTGGGATGGAAGAGGTCAGGATGGAGGCCTTTGGTCACTTTTCTATGATGCGGCAGCCAGCTGAAAGGACCTTCCTGGTGTCTCGGTGGTAAAGAATCCACCTGCCAATGCAGGAGACATGGGTTCAGTCCCTGGGTGGGGAAGATCCCCTGGGAGAGGAAATGGAAACCCACTCCAGTATTCTTGCCTGGAGAATCCCATGGACAAAGGAGTCTGGTGGGCCTCAGTTTATGGGGTCACAGAGAGTCAGACACAGCTGAGCATGCACACAGATGCAGCCAACTAAGGAGTCACTGGAGTCACAGGAACCAGTGCCACCGAAAATAAACTAGATCTGTTCCGAACAGGGGGTTAATTTGTTCAGCAAGTGGCAGTTTCAAGTAGGATTCTTAATTCCTAAGATTGTATGAACCTCCATCCTTTTTCTTCCTTCTAGAGTTTTAGGCCATCATTCCAACCTCATTGTGCTGGATACAAGCCCTACTGTTTCTACCTCCTAAATATTCTTACCTTGTCCCCTTCCATCCAGTTCTGCTCCCACCGAGTTAGTTAGTGCTACAGAATTTCATGCCTGGACCATTGCAGTAGAGTAGCCTCATGACTGGTTTCTCCAAATCTGTCTAGATCTGTTGTTCTGTGCAGCCAAGTGACAATGTTAGTCACTCAGTCGTGTCCAGCTCTTTGTGACCCCATGGACTGTGGCCTGCTAGGCTCCTCTGTCCACGGAATTCTCCAGCCAAGAATAATGGAGTGAATAGCCATTCCTTCCTCCAGGGGATCTTCCCCACCCAGGGATCAAACCAGAATCTCCTGCACTGCAGGCAGAATCTTTACCATCTGAGCCACCAGGGAAGCCCTCTGCAGCCAGAGTGGCTTTCAAAACAGAAAGCTGATGGAGTTGTCCTCCTGGCCTCCAAGTGTGCTCACGGTAAAACTACAGGCCATTTGCCAGGCCTGTTTGTCCAGAGCCCACTCCTGCCCCACTCACACTGGCCTTCCTTCACTCCCGGGTGGGCCCTGTTTAAGCTCCCACAGTGTATTTGCTCCTGCCCCCACTTCCTAAATGCCCTGGTCTCTACCTTGTACGGAGCTAGGGCTCACCTGGTGTTCAGACTTCAGATGAGTCGTTTCTTCCTGCAGGTACTTTTTCTTGTGGCCTTGACAAGGTGGAACCCTCCTAGGTGTGTATTCTCTTAACACAACTTACCTCTCTCCCTTGCACTTACCACAATTAAAAATCTACCTTTGTGTGTATGAGATAATACTTTATACATATTAGGATAGCCACTATTTAAAAAGACTCAAAGAACAGCAAATGCTGTCAAAATGTGGAAAAATGGAATCCTTGGGCATAGTTGGTAGGCAAGTAAAATGGTGTGGACACTGCAAAAAAACAGTATGGAGGGTCCTCAAAAAGTTAAAGAATTACCACATGATCCCATAATTTCACTTCTTATTCCCAAAAGAATTGGAAGCAGAATCTTGAGGTATTTGTACACTCTTGTTCGAAGCAGCAGGATTCACAACAGCCAAGAGGAAGGAGCAGCAAAGTGCCTGTTGACATGTAATTAGTTACACGAATGCAGTTGGTACACGCCATGGAACACTACGCAGCCTCTACATAGTATGGATGAATCCTGAGAACGGTAGGCTGTGTGAAATCGGCCAGTCACAAGAAGACAGACACCTTGGGGTTCCACTGTAGGAGGAACCTGGAGTAGTCAAAGTCATAGAGGCAGAAAATAGAAGGGGATGCTGGGAAGGGAAATAGGGTGCTGTGTTCAATAGAAACAGTTTCAGGTTTGCAAGATGAAAACATTGTAGAGATCCGTTGCAGGACAATGTAAAGATAGTGTACACTGTTGAACTTAAAAGGCTTAAGATGGCAAATTTTATGTTATTTTTATCACAGTTTTCAAAAATTTATGTGATTTCATAATTTATATCAATTTCTTCCTCTATTTGTATTTATGTGGTTTCATAATTCATGTCAGTTTCTTCTTCTATTTATATTTATCTAATCTCATAATTCAAATCCTGAAAGATGATGCTGTGAAAGTGCTGCACTCAATATGCCAGCAAGTTTGGAAAACTCAGCAGTGGCCACAGGACTGGAAAAGGTCAGTTTTCATTCCAATCCCAAAGAAAGGCAATGCCAAAGAATGCTCAAACTACCGCACAATTGCACTCATCTCNGAGGATGAGATGGCTGGATGGCATCACTGACTCGATGGACGTGGGTCTGAGTCAACTCTGGGATTTGGTGATGGACAGGGAGGCCTGGTGTGCTGCGATTCATGAAGTCGCAAAGAGTCAGACACGACTGAGCGACTGAACTGAACTGAACTGAATCTCATAATTCATATCTATTTCTTCCTCTAAATTGTAAGTTTATGAGGAAAGTGAACCCTCTTCAATATATCTTTGGTACTTACCTCTGCTCTTTCCTGGCATTCAGTATTTAAATGAATGGATTAATAAAGCAGAATTAAACACCTCTCCTGTAGAAACGGAGAATGGATTTGACTTTGTGTAATAGGTGCTTAATATCTGTTTGCTGAATTGATAACAAAAGCAGATGCCAAATAGTCAAACATTTGGAAATAGCCTGGCACACGATGTGCATGTAAGAATTGATTGATTAGTTAATTTACCATTTTCTGAAGTGTGCTCAAAAAACCAGTGCACGAACCATACATTTTTCCCACCAAAATAGTGATTTCTAGATTTAAAAAAATTTGAAACACTTCCAGTTAAAATTGTAGTTGAATAACTTTTAGCTGCATGGGTGATATCTGTGGTAAGTGATTGTTGTTGATGTTGGTATTTGTGTAGAGTTAATATTAAGGTTTAATTGCTTAATGGAAATGGCTGTTTTGGAGCAAATATTAAAGGAAAGGCAAATGTGGAATAGAAATGAGTTCCTAGTTCAAGGAAGTACTAAGCTAATCATTTTCCAACAGTTTTATTACTCGAGATAAAACTGATGAAGTTAGTGGCTCACAGATAGTTTTAGCAGAAATGTAAGTTCTCTAAACAAAAGCATTCTCAGACAGCATTTTCATTATTCTGTTGAAGGGATTGGTTATTTTTAGAGTAATAAATACAAGTACATAGCTGGAGAGGAGGTTTTGGTCAAGAAAATGTCATAGGTAGAGTTTCATTAGCAGCTGGCCTGTGATAAATCTGAGATGATTTCATGGAAGAAACAGACCTTCTCTGGGGGGGTTTGTGCCTTTAGTCTAAAGGGGAAGCATTCCAGGCTTGTGGCTTAAAGCTGGAGTGGATCTGACACCAAGAACCACTTTGGGACGTAGAATTTCAGTGTCATGTAAAGTGATATTACAAGAAAGGAAAAAGTTTGATTTGTACCCAATACAGCATCTTCATTAAAAGAAAAGCAGTAGGTACAGTGATTTCTATATCCAGTGAAACCAGAAGAAGCAGTGGTGGGAAACAGAGACGGATGGAGGGGAGAGTGATTGATACGGGAAGGACATGAGAAGTCTTAGTGTGATGGAGAAGGCCAGGTGGGGCAATGAAGCTGGAAGGAGAGGGCTTTAAAATTTCACCAAAGGAAATTACAGGGTTGTTGAGAAAATTTCCAAGACATGGCATCAAGAAAGAATGAGGGTGACCATAAATAAAGGTCCTGTAACATAATGAGTCTGGATTTTACCTTCTTATGATCAATGTGGGAAAATTAATTCTTAGAAACGAAAGGAAATAGAGGGCATAGGAGTTTCATTTTTTTGTTGACTTTCTGATGCCTGAATCATTTTAAATGAATAAAATTGTAGCCCTTGTCTAGGCTGTTTAAAACAAAAAGTCTTCATTCCACCATTGAAAAATAATGAAATATTGGATTAGAACCTTACAGTAGTTTTCTGTTATGTAAACTTATTGATCCTAGATGAAATTTTTAAAAATCTGAGATAATCACAATTTTAGAAAATAGATTGTGCCAGAATGGTTTGTTTTGAACTGGAAACATAAAATCAAGGAACAACTTTAGATAATTAACAAAGTTGTCTACTTGGGGATGTGCTCATTGTGTTAAAAGAAAAACTGTTCCTTTAGATTTTCAGTGTTTTCAATGGCTCGGGTTTAGTGGAATAATTGAACAAAGGCAGTATTCTCGTACAAGGCACGAATGTGAATTCTATTCAAACCTTTTAAGACCTTCTTCTGGCATAGGTCTTAGTGATGGGTTATCATCTTCTAGAGGCTGTTTCAGGCCATTTGCTCCCCAAAAACTTTTTTTAAAGAAAATCAATTTGTCCTTTCTTCTTCTATATCTAGTTATGTAACTACCAAGATTGGGGTTGTCATTTTATTTAACGGTTTATCTTATGTTGGAATATAGCCAATTCACAATGTTGTGAAAGTTTCAAGTGGGCGGCAAAGCAAGTTAGCCGTACATATCCAGGTATCCATTCTCCCTGAAGCCCCCCTCCCATCCAGGCTGCCGCATAACAGTGAGCAGAGTTACCTGGGCTCTATAGTAGAGTCCTTGTTGGTAATCCATTTGAAATACAGTTGTGTGTACATGTCCATCCCAAACTCCCTAACTATCCCTCCTCCCCATCGTTCCCCCCGGTAACCATTAGTTCTCTAAAATGGAGTTTGTCATTTTAGAAAGTTGCATTTGGGGGCCAGGTCGTCCACAGAGCCCCACCCCTCTTTATCCCCTAAACTTTCGATAGGGTGAAATGAGCTTCCAAAACTCAAAACTCTAGACAATGAACATCTGACCGGTCAAGTGATGTGTTGAAGCTGTGCTGTGTATGAATTCTCCATGTCGCTTTGCTTTGTTTCACAGAGAGTTGGTTGTATTTGGTAGTTTTCCGCACCTCTTGCCTTCTCTCAGGCTCGTTCCTGGTTTTCCCTCTGATGCCCTGTCGTGGTTGCCCCCTGCTCTTCCATCCGACTCTGGGTCCCGGTCAGTGGTCGCGTCTATGGGCTGTCTCCTCTCGTGTGTCTTAAGCAAGTGCCTTTCTAAACTTTTGTGTGCTGCTGTAGTGGCTCCAGATTAAATTAATTTATAGATCACAGCTTTGCCCAGGTGTCTTCTACCAAAATCTGTCACCGTGAATTCTGACACCGTTCTGTAAGACCCTCAGCCCCCTCAGACGTAGCTTAGGAAGTGGCTGTGCTCGTTAAGAACTCAAGAAGGACACAATCTTAGAGTCAGAAGTAAACCACATATAGACATATAATTACCTAGAGCTTGTCAGGGTCCATAGCAACTCAAAGAATGGATTTCCTTTTCCTTCTGCTTCAAAGGAAGCAAGCAGCTCATCCATAGAGGGCTGTCTCTTGGCAAACTTGCTCTGCATGAAGCAGGGCTTCCCTGGTGGCTCAGATGGTAAAGAATCTGCCTGCAGTGCAGGAGACCTGGGTTCGGTCCCTGGGTTGGAAAGATCCTCTGGAGGAGGGCATGGCGGCCCACTGCAGTATTCTTGCTTGGAGAATTCCCATGGACAGAGGAGCCTGGTGGACTATACTCCTTGTGGTCACTGAGTCGGACGTGACTGAACTACTAAACACACACACACACATGAAGTACTTAAACATTCCACCAGGTTAAAAAGTGTGATTGTTCTGTTTTTTCAGGATTCTGTCAAATCAAGAGCAACCAAAACAAGAGAAGAGAAAGCATATGATTAGCATTATTTCATCATATTAATTAAAACACAGTGGTAGTTTCAACTTGAGCGGATCAGTCACTAAAACCAGGGGAAGCTGCTCCCCTATTGTTAGTCTTTACAGTGAGACCTTAAGTGGGAATGAAAGGTTTGAGATGACTTCTGACTTTGCAGCAGAATTTAGACGTTGTGAGGATCTTTCTAGAATACCTTTAGATCAATTCATGTAAAATTTCCAGAAGAATCTTTACAAGAAGATACCATTTTTCCTCTCCCAAGAGTTACTAAGTGTCTTTACAAGTTCTGTGTCTCTAAATGAAAAATGCAATCCCATCTACATGCCCCCTCCTAAAGCTATTCAGAATAAGTTAATCTTTTCAACAGAGCAGCCAACTTTTCCAGCAAAGGAATTTGCAGTCTTTGTGGTTTGGGTAGAAAGGTGGTTCATTTTACCAGTTTCTTGAAGAAATATGTTCCATGATAAATTCAATCTTTCCTCTAAAAAGAAGTTCCCCAAATCTACTTTTCTGCACAAATTTCGACATGTGGGACTTTCTCTCTTGAAGCAGCCAAATGCTGAGTGTGTGTGGACCTGGGCAAACAGTGCTGGGTCCAAGGTTAAGGATATTTATTGCTGGAGGCATTACGTGTATTCGTATCCAGGAAGAGCAAAATCCAACACGTTGACAGTGGTTTTGAAATATATTAATTTGCCTTCTCTTGTCTTGGGGGAATGTTTCTCTCCCCACTCCCCCGTTTAATCCTTTTCCACACTTGGTAGAATTTGGAAGGATTTTTGCCGGGAGTAACAAGCGAAGGCAGACAGTGTATGAATACACAGGAGAGCGGCTGGTTTCATTGCAGACTTCAGAGAAAGTTCCATGCACTCTGACTCTGGCTTGGCATGCAGGAAATTCCTCCAGGGTCTGCCCAATGCAATAAACAGACCTCCTGCATCTAACCACATCCACACCAAAGTTTCTTATGTGGGGTTCCTTTTGCTCTTTGTGTAAAAGTTAAGGGTCCCAGCATTCCTATTCCAACTCCTTTAACCCCTACACTTTGGAATTGGCGTCTGGCTGTGTTTAGGAGTTAATAGGCCTTGGGGTTTAATAGGACTTATTCCGTGTTATTTATGCACACAGAGAAGGTAGGTGCAGGAAATGGATTCCCTGTGGACACGCTTCTGAGAAATCTTTCATTACGTCAGGTTTGTCAGAAGGCTCACGGGGTCCTATTCGCCTTCAGGTGACTCACTGAGGACGGGGCTTATTATATGCAGCGCAGGTGAGTTTTTCGGTAATTCATGCAGCCCCCAGCCGGCAGCCCCAGTGTCACTGAAGAGAGGGTTTGTTAGAAGTGCTGAATCTCAGGCCCTAGTCTCGAACTACTTACTGGACTAGAGTCTGCATTTGTAACCAGAGTCCCAGGGGGTTCGTAGGACATTAAAGGGAAAGAAGCCTGAGTTAGGTCCCGGCCACCAGAGTTCCATCCCAGTAAGATCGTCTGAGAGCATGTGGGGCAGAGTGGAAGGAGGGTGCGGAGGACATCGGCTGAGTTAAATTATGCTCATTAATTCAATTTGAGGCAGGAATGTGTGTAAATAAACGCTGGCAGCTGCAGAGGCTTCGCTTCCTGCCGAGCTCAGGCTGGAATGCTGGGACCAGCACTGCAGAAACCCGACTGCAGACCAGTGCAGCCAGCCCCATGACCAGGAGATAACACAGAAGAGATGGTCTTGCCCTGCAAGGAAGGTTTTCAGGGCAGCATTAAGTGCCAAACCAAGTGGAGCTGGAGAGGGCTGTGCCAGCCAAGATCAAATCTCAGTTATTTGCAAAGATGAAACACCCTGGATGGCCCCCTCCTCTTCCTTTAAATCAATACAGATCAGATTTCCAGGGGTTCAGATGAGTGGGACAGCGGCCGGTCCCACACAGCCTGCTGGCAGATAAGTGACCTATTCACATGGCCACTTCCCTTACAAAGCTGAGTCCCTGAGAAGCGGGGAGGGGAAGAATGAGTTTTAGAACAAGAGCATCCTTGGTACCATAAACCTGTAAACTTTGACAGAGCTGGTTCTTGGCATTTGATGTTCATGAATGGTTTTGGGGGATGGAGCCGTCCTCCCTGGATCGTGTTTATTAAACTCCTCGTGCCGTGCTGGGCAAGGTGCTCACTTGCTCACTTGCGTATTGCCAGGTGGTTCTTGTGCTGTCCTTTGTAGGAGCTCATTGACTGCTGCGTGTTCCAAAGAGACATCTGTTTCCCAGCTAGTCATGAGCGGTGACTCCTTGTCCCCACTCAGCAAGGAATGGCTGTCCAGAGAGGCAGATTCTTCACTCATTTTATCTGCAAATGTTTTCTTAAGCCTTCAGTGCCCTTGCTGATCAGAAGGGCTCACCCAGTGCTGGGCTCTTTATTGANTTCTGCTTCAAAGGAAGCAAGCAGCTCATCCATAGAGGGCTGTCTCTTGGCAAACTTGCTCTGCATGAAGCAGGGCTTCCCTGGTGGCTCAGATGGTAAAGAATCTGCCTGCAGTGCAGGAGACCTGGGTTCGGTCCCTGGGTTGGAAAGATCCTCTGGAGGAGGGCATGGCGGCCCACTGCAGTATTCTTGCTTGGAGAATTCCCATGGACAGAGGAGCCTGGTGGACTATACTCCTTGTGGTCACTGAGTCGGACGTGACTGAACTACTAAACACACACACACACATGAAGTACTTAAACATTCCACCAGGTTAAAAAGTGTGATTGTTCTGTTTTTTCAGGATTCTGTCAAATCAAGAGCAACCAAAACAAGAGAAGAGAAAGCATATGATTAGCATTATTTCATCATATTAATTAAAACACAGTGGTAGTTTCAACTTGAGCGGATCAGTCACTAAAACCAGGGGAAGCTGCTCCCCTATTGTTAGTCTTTACAGTGAGACCTTAAGTGGGAATGAAAGGTTTGAGATGACTTCTGACTTTGCAGCAGAATTTAGACGTTGTGAGGATCTTTCTAGAATACCTTTAGATCAATTCATGTAAAATTTCCAGAAGAATCTTTACAAGAAGATACCATTTTTCCTCTCCCAAGAGTTACTAAGTGTCTTTACAAGTTCTGTGTCTCTAAATGAAAAATGCAATCCCATCTACATGCCCCCTCCTAAAGCTATTCAGAATAAGTTAATCTTTTCAACAGAGCAGCCAACTTTTCCAGCAAAGGAATTTGCAGTCTTTGTGGTTTGGGTAGAAAGGTGGTTCATTTTACCAGTTTCTTGAAGAAATATGTTCCATGATAAATTCAATCTTTCCTCTAAAAAGAAGTTCCCCAAATCTACTTTTCTGCACAAATTTCGACATGTGGGACTTTCTCTCTTGAAGCAGCCAAATGCTGAGTGTGTGTGGACCTGGGCAAACAGTGCTGGGTCCAAGGTTAAGGATATTTATTGCTGGAGGCATTACGTGTATTCGTATCCAGGAAGAGCAAAATCCAACACGTTGACAGTGGTTTTGAAATATATTAATTTGCCTTCTCTTGTCTTGGGGGAATGTTTCTCTCCCCACTCCCCCGTTTAATCCTTTTCCACACTTGGTAGAATTTGGAAGGATTTTTGCCGGGAGTAACAAGCGAAGGCAGACAGTGTATGAATACACAGGAGAGCGGCTGGTTTCATTGCAGACTTCAGAGAAAGTTCCATGCACTCTGACTCTGGCTTGGCATGCAGGAAATTCCTCCAGGGTCTGCCCAATGCAATAAACAGACCTCCTGCATCTAACCACATCCACACCAAAGTTTCTTATGTGGGGTTCCTTTTGCTCTTTGTGTAAAAGTTAAGGGTCCCAGCATTCCTATTCCAACTCCTTTAACCCCTACACTTTGGAATTGGCGTCTGGCTGTGTTTAGGAGTTAATAGGCCTTGGGGTTTAATAGGACTTATTCCGTGTTATTTATGCACACAGAGAAGGTAGGTGCAGGAAATGGATTCCCTGTGGACACGCTTCTGAGAAATCTTTCATTACGTCAGGTTTGTCAGAAGGCTCACGGGGTCCTATTCGCCTTCAGGTGACTCACTGAGGACGGGGCTTATTATATGCAGCGCAGGTGAGTTTTTCGGTAATTCATGCAGCCCCCAGCCGGCAGCCCCAGTGTCACTGAAGAGAGGGTTTGTTAGAAGTGCTGAATCTCAGGCCCTAGTCTCGAACTACTTACTGGACTAGAGTCTGCATTTGTAACCAGAGTCCCAGGGGGTTCGTAGGACATTAAAGGGAAAGAAGCCTGAGTTAGGTCCCGGCCACCAGAGTTCCATCCCAGTAAGATCGTCTGAGAGCATGTGGGGCAGAGTGGAAGGAGGGTGCGGAGGACATCGGCTGAGTTAAATTATGCTCATTAATTCAATTTGAGGCAGGAATGTGTGTAAATAAACGCTGGCAGCTGCAGAGGCTTCGCTTCCTGCCGAGCTCAGGCTGGAATGCTGGGACCAGCACTGCAGAAACCCGACTGCAGACCAGTGCAGCCAGCCCCATGACCAGGAGATAACACAGAAGAGATGGTCTTGCCCTGCAAGGAAGGTTTTCAGGGCAGCATTAAGTGCCAAACCAAGTGGAGCTGGAGAGGGCTGTGCCAGCCAAGATCAAATCTCAGTTATTTGCAAAGATGAAACACCCTGGATGGCCCCCTCCTCTTCCTTTAAATCAATACAGATCAGATTTCCAGGGGTTCAGATGAGTGGGACAGCGGCCGGTCCCACACAGCCTGCTGGCAGATAAGTGACCTATTCACATGGCCACTTCCCTTACAAAGCTGAGTCCCTGAGAAGCGGGGAGGGGAAGAATGAGTTTTAGAACAAGAGCATCCTTGGTACCATAAACCTGTAAACTTTGACAGAGCTGGTTCTTGGCATTTGATGTTCATGAATGGTTTTGGGGGATGGAGCCGTCCTCCCTGGATCGTGTTTATTAAACTCCTCGTGCCGTGCTGGGCAAGGTGCTCACTTGCTCACTTGCGTATTGCCAGGTGGTTCTTGTGCTGTCCTTTGTAGGAGCTCATTGACTGCTGCGTGTTCCAAAGAGACATCTGTTTCCCAGCTAGTCATGAGCGGTGACTCCTTGTCCCCACTCAGCAAGGAATGGCTGTCCAGAGAGGCAGATTCTTCACTCATTTTATCTGCAAATGTTTTCTTAAGCCTTCAGTGCCCTTGCTGATCAGAAGGGCTCACCCAGTGCTGGGCTCTTTATTGAATGCTTCAGCTATTTAATCCTCACTACAGTTTCCATTTCCTAGACAGGAAACCAAGTTCTGGTGAAGCAAAGAAACTGCCGTGGTCGCTAAGTCAGGGAGGGAGGCAGGATTTGACCTTGGGCTGCCTTGAGGGCCCCTACCAGCCCCGGCCACCCTCCCAAACACAGCCCCCGCTTAGCCTCTTAGCAACCATCCCTGCCACTGCCTCCCAGAGGGCTTCCTGCCTTCTCTGTGCTCTCAGAGTCCTCTGTGTCATTTAGTTATGAGAAAAGATTATCATGATTATTACAGACGAGTGTGTGTGCACGTCCCTCACTCACTGGACCGGTAGGGATCTTAGGAGAGGGCCTGGCTTAGGATGGGCTGGCAGTGGTCAGAGGTGGCTCCTCCTGAATGCCCCCAGCCCCGAGTCTCCATCCTTGTGCGGTGCCCTGTTCTGGGTGGTGGTGGCGGGGGGCGGTGAAGGGGAGGCTGGGTGATGGATCTTGACCGCTGAGTGATTCTGGAGGGGCGAGGAGAGCCCTTGTCTCTGGGCTTTGTCCGTGTGTGTTTAGTCGCTCAGTCATACCAGACTCTTTGTGACCCCCGGGGACTGCAGCCTGCCAGGCCTCTCTGTCCATGGGGGTTCTCCAGGCAAGAATACTGGAGTAGGTTGCTGAGGGCTGCTTTGAAAAGCTAGAGAGCCCCCTCCCATGTCGGCCACTCCAGGTAAACTGGAGAAAACACTCCTAGCCCCTGAACAGTCCAGCCCCAACCCAGAGACGCCTCCGTGCCCACTGTTTCTGGTTATCTCCTTTCTTCCNTACTGGAGTAGGTTGCTGAGGGCTGCTTTGAAAAGCTAGAGAGCCCCCTCCCATGTCGGCCACTCCAGGTAAACTGGAGAAAACACTCCTAGCCCCTGAACAGTCCAGCCCCAACCCAGAGACGCCTCCGTGCCCACTGTTTCTGGTTATCTCCTTTCTTCCCGTTGATTCTATGGTCTTGTCCCCTAGAAGTCATAACCCTAGAAGTCAGAGGGAGCTTCAGTCAGGGTGTTTGTGGAGTTGAGGTGCTTTTTCCTCTCTGAAAATTGGCCTCTGATGCAGCCACGGGCATTGTTTCCACACTTTGCTCCCTGATGGTGTGTTTATTTTCTTAGACCCACACAACCTCTCTCACCCTGAGTAATCCAATATTAATTTGTAATAACCAGAATTTCCACTGAAGGAAGGGGTTTGTTCAGGAAAAGCAAAGGGAACCGAAGATTCAAAATTCCAGAGAAACTGAATTAAGACCCTACTCAAGAGGGTGTGGAAACGTCTAAATTTAGAGAGCCCTCTCCAACATAACACAGCATTATAAAAATATTTCTAGTTAACAAAAATAATAAATTAATTAAAATAATATATTTTTTTACTTAAACTTTTGAAAAAAGAGAGCAGCCTCCCGGAGCAGCACATTGCTGCCCCTCTAGCATATACCTTTGTTTTCAAGTTGCATTTGGCCTGAAGGGAGTTTTATCTCTAGGGATATTGTAGTAGCCAGTTCCGAAGCTGGCGAGTAGTGGCGCATCCCCTCTTAGATGAGCTTATGTGTTTATGTGCCCGTATCAACAAGGCCATGCTTTCCACCCTACCTAATACGAACCCTGTCCCACCTCTCTCCAAAGACGCTGGATCACGGGAGATGATGGTGAATTAAAGTGATGCTGGGGAAATTAGGTCATCATCTCAATCTGCTCTCATTCTGGAAGATTCTCACAGTGGACTTGGTGGCTTTGGGCTCTCGCTGGACTTGACCGCATGTGTTTTGTGTGTGCTTATAGCAGGAGGGCATTCGTGCCCTAGCTTTACACGCAGTGACTGTTGGACGTTGTCCCCCCCCCCCCCCCGCCCCCGCCCCGGTCTCTCTATTTTAGGCCACATCTGGAAGCATAGCCTGCCTTTTACAACAGGTCCCTAAATCCAGACTAGGGTGTTACACACAGCTGCTGCCATGATGGCCCCACACTTTCCACGTGTGCTGGGTGCTGACTGCAGGAGAGAGGTGGTCCCCCTGGGTTTGACCTCATGGACAGAGCACCTCCCCAGCCACTCGGGGGATCTTTGCCAAGCAGCAGCCCAGAGCATCTTTGTCACATCTGGTAGCTGTTGAACGGCATGTAGGAAAAACGTTCTGAGACTCGGGGCCTCCTCCAGTGGGACCGTCAGAGATTTACTGCCATAAAAGTGGAAAATTATGAGAAAAACATGAGGAGGCTTCCATTTGCCAGGCCCTTTGTGTTCTGTAGGCTTTACAGATGCGACATCGCAGGTTGTTTATTATATTATAGAACCCAGTTTGCAAAGCAAAGGGCATCCACTTCGGCCGTTGACAACACCCAGTCAAGAGGCAGACAGAGCATTTTCCCATGGACTGGTTGACTCTCTCTAACATCCCAGTGGTCTTGCCAAACACTCATGCTGTGTGATTACATTCGTAGAAAGTTCAAAAATGTGCCAAACTAATTTATGGTGCCAGAGGTCAGGGCAGGGGTTACGCTTGGGTGGAGGAGGAGTAAGAAACGGGAGAGGCCTGAAGAGTCGTCTGCTGAGTTTCTGGGGGTTTCCATCAGAGTGCTGTGTTCACAGTATTCGTTTTGCAAAAAGGAAAGCCCGTTTGCGATGTACACATATTGTCTGTGCACTCTGTCATGTACGTGTTTCATTCCGATCAAAGCTTTACATTTATAAGTATGACGTAAGAGCATACGGATAATGTTCTTTCCTCTATCTGTTGTGCTTAGTTGCTCAATCGTGTCCGACTCTTTGCGACCGCAGGAATTGTAGCCCACTGTTCGTGGAATTTCCCAGGCAAGAATACTGGAGTGGGTTGCCATTTCCTCCTCCAGGGATTTTCCCAACCCGGGGATTGAAGCTGCACCCACGTCTCCTGTGTCTCCTGCATTGCAGGTGGATTCTTTACCCGCTGAGCCATTAATCCTCCTCTCATTAGTAATAATTGCAGAGAGGAGAGAGGAGGCTGCCGATTGAAGTGGGTGTTTCCTGCAGCACTGGAGGTGGGGACCCCACTGGCTGTGTATTATCTGATGACCCTCCCTGTGAAGCTTTGGATTGTCTGTTGAGGGTCCCAGGTTGGTTTTTTGGCTTGGGTTTCTTTTTTCTTCTTTAATAATAAGCATATCAATATGTTTTTTAACCTCAGTAGAATGCTTTTGAATAAAAGTTTCTGTTGCTGCTTCTGCAGTAAATAATCTTCAGTATCCCTTTCAATACGCTGACTTGGAAATTAGTACCATGTGGGTGATGATCACAGGAGGGGCACCACACCCTGTCGTCAGTGGGCAGAGAGACAAGAAAGGATCAGCCCCAGGGAACCCAGCATTTATACAGTGGGGTGGGTAACGTCCTTCTGCCCACCAAAGATAGCACAGGATAGTAGGCAGTACATGGGCTATACCCTCCAAGCTCCTCTGTCTATGGGATTCTCCAGGCAAGAATACTGGAGTGGGTTGCCATGCCCTTCTCCAGGGGATCTTAGCCACCCAGGGATCAAACCCGGGTCTCTTGCATTATAGACAGATTCTTTACCATCTGAGCCACCAGGGGAGCCCCTAGGCAGTACTGCAATGGCTCTATTAATAGAAAGATGGGTTGAATAACTCAGTCTTTTTATAAAAATGCAATGGCTACATTGAGCATCTTTCCATGTGCCTTTTGGTATCTGTATGTCTTCTTTGGACAAATGTCTGTTTAAATCTTCTGTCCTTTCTCCTTCCCCTTTGGCACAAGTTTGTTTTCTATGTCTGTGGGTCTATTTCCATTTTGTATATAAGTTCATTTTGGATGAACATTTGGAGAAGTTCATTTTGTCATTTTTTTTTAGCCACCACATATAAGCAAAGTCATATGATATCTGTCTTTATCTGGCTTACTTCACTTAGTATGATAATCTCAAGATCTATCCATGTTGCTGCAAATGGTATTATTTCATTCTTTTTTATGGCTAATATTCCATCATCTACACGCAGCCACACTAAGTCGCTTCAGTCTTGTCTGATTCTTTGCAACCCCATGGACTGTAGCCCACCAGGATCCTCAATCCATGGGATTCTCTAGCCACTGGAGAGGGTTGCCACTTCCTCCTCCAGGGGATCTTCCCAACTCAGGGATCAAACCCACATCTCTTGCGTCTCCTGCATTGACAGTAAGGGGCCCGATAGACAGGCAGGGTCTTTATCACAAGTGCCACCTGGGAAACCCATATATGCCACACATCTCCTTTATCCATTCATCTGTTGATGGACATGCAGTTTTCTTTCATGTCTTGGCTATTATAGATAGTGCTGCAGTGAACACTGGTGTGCACGTATCTTTTCAAGTTATAATTTTCTCCATACGTATGCCCTGGAGTGGGATTGCTAGGTGTATGGTAACTCTATTTTTAGGTTTTTAAGGAACTTACATACTATTCTCTANTGTCCCCCCCCCCCCCCCGCCCCCGCCCCGGTCTCTCTATTTTAGGCCACATCTGGAAGCATAGCCTGCCTTTTACAACAGGTCCCTAAATCCAGACTAGGGTGTTACACACAGCTGCTGCCATGATGGCCCCACACTTTCCACGTGTGCTGGGTGCTGACTGCAGGAGAGAGGTGGTCCCCCTGGGTTTGACCTCATGGACAGAGCACCTCCCCAGCCACTCGGGGGATCTTTGCCAAGCAGCAGCCCAGAGCATCTTTGTCACATCTGGTAGCTGTTGAACGGCATGTAGGAAAAACGTTCTGAGACTCGGGGCCTCCTCCAGTGGGACCGTCAGAGATTTACTGCCATAAAAGTGGAAAATTATGAGAAAAACATGAGGAGGCTTCCATTTGCCAGGCCCTTTGTGTTCTGTAGGCTTTACAGATGCGACATCGCAGGTTGTTTATTATATTATAGAACCCAGTTTGCAAAGCAAAGGGCATCCACTTCGGCCGTTGACAACACCCAGTCAAGAGGCAGACAGAGCATTTTCCCATGGACTGGTTGACTCTCTCTAACATCCCAGTGGTCTTGCCAAACACTCATGCTGTGTGATTACATTCGTAGAAAGTTCAAAAATGTGCCAAACTAATTTATGGTGCCAGAGGTCAGGGCAGGGGTTACGCTTGGGTGGAGGAGGAGTAAGAAACGGGAGAGGCCTGAAGAGTCGTCTGCTGAGTTTCTGGGGGTTTCCATCAGAGTGCTGTGTTCACAGTATTCGTTTTGCAAAAAGGAAAGCCCGTTTGCGATGTACACATATTGTCTGTGCACTCTGTCATGTACGTGTTTCATTCCGATCAAAGCTTTACATTTATAAGTATGACGTAAGAGCATACGGATAATGTTCTTTCCTCTATCTGTTGTGCTTAGTTGCTCAATCGTGTCCGACTCTTTGCGACCGCAGGAATTGTAGCCCACTGTTCGTGGAATTTCCCAGGCAAGAATACTGGAGTGGGTTGCCATTTCCTCCTCCAGGGATTTTCCCAACCCGGGGATTGAAGCTGCACCCACGTCTCCTGTGTCTCCTGCATTGCAGGTGGATTCTTTACCCGCTGAGCCATTAATCCTCCTCTCATTAGTAATAATTGCAGAGAGGAGAGAGGAGGCTGCCGATTGAAGTGGGTGTTTCCTGCAGCACTGGAGGTGGGGACCCCACTGGCTGTGTATTATCTGATGACCCTCCCTGTGAAGCTTTGGATTGTCTGTTGAGGGTCCCAGGTTGGTTTTTTGGCTTGGGTTTCTTTTTTCTTCTTTAATAATAAGCATATCAATATGTTTTTTAACCTCAGTAGAATGCTTTTGAATAAAAGTTTCTGTTGCTGCTTCTGCAGTAAATAATCTTCAGTATCCCTTTCAATACGCTGACTTGGAAATTAGTACCATGTGGGTGATGATCACAGGAGGGGCACCACACCCTGTCGTCAGTGGGCAGAGAGACAAGAAAGGATCAGCCCCAGGGAACCCAGCATTTATACAGTGGGGTGGGTAACGTCCTTCTGCCCACCAAAGATAGCACAGGATAGTAGGCAGTACATGGGCTATACCCTCCAAGCTCCTCTGTCTATGGGATTCTCCAGGCAAGAATACTGGAGTGGGTTGCCATGCCCTTCTCCAGGGGATCTTAGCCACCCAGGGATCAAACCCGGGTCTCTTGCATTATAGACAGATTCTTTACCATCTGAGCCACCAGGGGAGCCCCTAGGCAGTACTGCAATGGCTCTATTAATAGAAAGATGGGTTGAATAACTCAGTCTTTTTATAAAAATGCAATGGCTACATTGAGCATCTTTCCATGTGCCTTTTGGTATCTGTATGTCTTCTTTGGACAAATGTCTGTTTAAATCTTCTGTCCTTTCTCCTTCCCCTTTGGCACAAGTTTGTTTTCTATGTCTGTGGGTCTATTTCCATTTTGTATATAAGTTCATTTTGGATGAACATTTGGAGAAGTTCATTTTGTCATTTTTTTTTAGCCACCACATATAAGCAAAGTCATATGATATCTGTCTTTATCTGGCTTACTTCACTTAGTATGATAATCTCAAGATCTATCCATGTTGCTGCAAATGGTATTATTTCATTCTTTTTTATGGCTAATATTCCATCATCTACACGCAGCCACACTAAGTCGCTTCAGTCTTGTCTGATTCTTTGCAACCCCATGGACTGTAGCCCACCAGGATCCTCAATCCATGGGATTCTCTAGCCACTGGAGAGGGTTGCCACTTCCTCCTCCAGGGGATCTTCCCAACTCAGGGATCAAACCCACATCTCTTGCGTCTCCTGCATTGACAGTAAGGGGCCCGATAGACAGGCAGGGTCTTTATCACAAGTGCCACCTGGGAAACCCATATATGCCACACATCTCCTTTATCCATTCATCTGTTGATGGACATGCAGTTTTCTTTCATGTCTTGGCTATTATAGATAGTGCTGCAGTGAACACTGGTGTGCACGTATCTTTTCAAGTTATAATTTTCTCCATACGTATGCCCTGGAGTGGGATTGCTAGGTGTATGGTAACTCTATTTTTAGGTTTTTAAGGAACTTACATACTATTCTCTATAATGGATGCATCAGTATGAATTCCCATCAACAGTGTAGGTGGGATGAATTAGGAGTTTAGGCTCAGTATATACATATACTATATATAAGCCTGATAACCAACAAATAGCACAGAGAACTATATTTTATAATAACCTATAAGGGAAAAGAGTCTGAGAGAGAGCTTACACATACTCACACACACACACACACACACACCAATCACTTTACTGTATACCTGAAGCTAACACAATATTGCAAATCAACTGTACTTCAATTAAAAAATAAAATTGAAAAGAAAAATGAAATAACTTTGAGTCCCCATGAGAGTCCCTATCTGAAATGTTAGAGCAATATCCTGACTGAGAGCTTAGTAGCATGACAGTCTGCTTCAATAAAGAACTTTAAAATACTTTGTGTAAACTTTCTAAAACTAGATAAGAATTCTTTTTTTTTTTTTTCATAAAGAAAAAATGCAGAAAAAGCTAAAAGCAAAAGGACAGTGACCGCACGGAGGCTGTGTGCAGCAGCCTCTTGGAGGTCAGCGGTGAGGGGTTCATGCAGCACCAGGGCAAGAGCCACGTTACTGGACCAGTCGATGTGTCTGCCTGTGCGAGTCCAGCGGCCCTTCGCAGGGATGGAAAGTTTACTGGAATAGATCAGTTTTTCCCCCCATATGTTTAAGTTCATGGGCAAGTTCTATTTCTGATGCTTCCTTTTTCTTTTTCATCTAAATATGGCATTTTTTCCCCTTGACCTGGGCTGTGCCAAGAAGGAAGCCATTTCAGCGTCATCACCTGAGAGACTTCTGCAAAGGAATAACGAAGTGCTGTCTGAAGCCCACTTCAGACTATCATCTGCTCTACGATCTTGTTGCTCTTACTGTTCTGATTTTCCCCATTTCCTAGCAGAGACCTTGTCTCTCTATTGCTGTTAACTTTGCTTTCTCATCATTTGTCAAATACGTCACTGAAATGATTTTTCAAAGATAATAAAAGGTTTCATGATTTCAGGAAGTTGAAAATCCTGGGGGCAGAGCATTGTATGCACGAATTTTGTTGAAATCACTGCCTCTCTGCCTCTTGGCTGGAGGACTCTTGAAGACGTGGTTTCATTTCTCTTAAGAAAGGCCCTGACATGTGGTCTGATCATAACTCTGTTCACACTTGCTTGAGGCTCCATGGCGGATGAAGAACGTGTTCTTTTGGAAGGACTATTATTTTAGGCTCAGTTTGGGCTTTTTATGCAAACCTTAGCTCTTTTCCTGTTGGATATCATCAGTACCGTTTCCGCCGCCTCCCTCCCTGATACAGTGACCTCTTCTTCACCTTCATGGTGGTTGATCTCTGGGCAGCGCTGGATCCTGAGGCTTCTAGAAATTCTGTCTTTTGCTTCTGAAACATAGTTCTCTCCTGTCTTTCTTAACTGTTTCTTTACCTCCATTTCAGTGGCACATCCCTAAAATATAATTAGTCTGAAGGATTATTTCCTTATTTTATTTTAACTTTCTCTTAGGTTACAGTGTATATACCAAAGTCTTCAATTTCAGATAAAAACTAATGACACCTAACTGTCTTTCAGCCAAAACTTGATCGTTGCCTGCAGCTTGATTTACTTAGAAAATAGAGACAGGTCTTTTTCACCTTTTGTATCTCTTTGAATACCTAACAGAATACCTGGTACATAATAAATATTAGATGGATGGAGAACACGATCACACTGGTGAAAATTTAATTGAAACTTAATTAAATTGATTTCTCTGTTCAATGTTATGAACTCCTTCTAATAGTGCTCAGTTGCTTAGTTGTGTCCCACTCTGTGACCCGACGACTGCAGCCCACCAGGCTCCTCTGTCTATGAGACTTCCCAGGCAAGAATACTAGAGTGATTATCATTTCCTTCTCTAGGGGATCTTCCCAAGTCAAGGATTGAATTTGTGTCTCTTGCATCTCCTGAATTGGCAGGTGGCTTCTTTACCACTGAGCCACCTGGGAAGCCATTCCCTAAGTAATGACATGTTGAAAGATGAATAAGGATGTTTCCTTTCCCAGACTCTTCTGTCCTCATGCCATGTTCATTATTGACACCTTTTTACCTGAGGGCCCACCTATCACACTTCTTGTACAAGTACATCTTTGGGGCTCAAGGTGACACTTTGCAGAATAGTTTTTTCCTAGATTCTTGTGGGACAGACTGCTTTTGAACTTAAGTCTGCGGAGCTGAAATGTTGAAACATTTGGGAAACTTTTTTCCTAGGGAGAGATTTTTATGGCCAAAAGTGAATCTTCCATGGGGCTGAAGAAAGATCTATGAAATTTAGCTTTTAAAAACAAAGTTGTGTTTAAGTTCTGTGGAAACAGAAGGTACGCCTTAAACAGAACATGGCAGATGTTATGAAAATTTGTTTTAAAGCATTTCCTTTAGGTTAAGTCACGTTTGCCAAGTTATAACCTGGAACACATTCTGACAGCTCAGCGGAGCTCACAGCTGAGGGTGTGTGGTGGCCACGGGTTTGCAGAGGGGAGGGGTGTCCATCATTGTTAGAGTATCATGCTTCTCTTTCTGAGGCCAGCAAGCTCCCTGGTCTTTGAGATTTACTTTTGTCTAATGAAAAGTGTGTTTTAATAGACACACTGGGCTTCCTTGGTGGCTCAGCTGGTAAAGAATCAGCAATTAGGTAAAGAATCAGCAATGCGGGAGACCTGGGTTCAGTCCCTGGGTTGGGAAGATCCCCTGGAGAAGGAAAAGTCTACCTACTACATTATTCTGGCCTGGAGAATTCCATGGACTGTGTCCTTGGGGCCGCAAAGAGTCTGACACAACTGAGCGACTTTCACTTTCACTTTTCAATAGACACTCTCCTTAGCTCTCACTGGAGAAAACCATAGATTTTCTTCGATGCGTACTTGATATTTCTTTAGGACAAATATCTCAAATAATTCAAAAATTATCGTGTTAAGAAGCCTACAGAATCCAGAGTGGAGTAGATTCAGGGATGCTTCCTAGATCTGAATCATTGGGTCCACCACCCTCCTTCATCCCTATGACTTGTCAAAAAATATATATATATGTCTATTATGGATAAACAGCAAAGTCCTACTGTACAGCACAGGAAACTATCCCCTCTCCTGTGATTCTTTTCCATAGTGG